>OX465244.1:12114135-12374034 GCA_949987775.1 Aproaerema taeniolella
GGGAGAACAATTCTGTCACCCAGTGAGTCAGTCAGTGGTATTGTAGCTTTATATAATATAATAACTAGGTTTCGCGTGGTGCGCGACCTGCTTAAGCAGGTCGCGAGGCGGTTGTGCCTTTCTTTATAAATTTTAAAAAAGTTTTTATTTTTTTTTGTTTTTCACGGCCGCCATCTTGGATTTAAAAATGGATGTTATTTTCTTAATCAGAACCCCTGAATACCCAAAAAACGACACCCATGAGAGTTTTTTACAAAAAATGCATGTCCGCCACCTTGGATTTCAAAACGTATGTCATTTTCGGAATCAGCACCCCCGAAAACCTATTAAACGACACCCATGACGGTATTTTCCAAAAAACCCATGTCCGCCATCTTGGATTTCAAAACGGATGTCATTTTCGAAATCAGCACGCCTGAAAACCTATTAAACGACACCCATGTCGGTATGATGGCGGTCGGCTGGTAATATGCTTGGTGACGCTTCGGGCTTCGCCCTACGCGGAGCTCGGCCTTCGGCCTCGCCCTATACGCAGCTCGCCTCGGCCTACGGCCTCGGCTCGCGCGTTCGGCTCGGTCTGCGACCTCGCCTCACCTTAAAAATCTAAACTTGTATGGCGGCCATATTTGATTGGGGGGGGACGCTCCGGGCTTCGCCCTACGCGGAGTTCGGCCTTCGGCCTCACCCTATACGCGGCTCGCCTCGGCCTTCGGCCTCGCCTCGCGCGTTCGGCTCGGTCTTCGACCTCCCCTTACCTTTAGAATATAAACTTACCGCCATCTAGAATTGGGGGGGGGGGGGGGACGCTCCGGGCTTCACCCTACGCGTAGTTAGGCTTTCGGCCTCACACTATGCGCGGCTCAGCTCGGCCTTCGGCCTCGCCTCGCGCGTTTGGCTCGGTCTTCGACCTCGCCTCACCTTTAGAATCTAAACTTGTATGGCAGCCATCTTGGATTCTGGACGGGGACGCTCCGGGCTACGCTCTACGCGGAGCTCGGCCTTCGGCCTCGCCTTTTACGTAGCTCGCCTCGGCCTACGGCCTCGCCTCGCAACGTGGCGTCGTGGTTCGGCTCGGCCTGCGGCCTCGCCTCACCACTCCTTGTATGGCGGCCATCTTGGAAATGGCGGAATCGAAAAACTGACCCGATATTCGGAATCTTCGACCCCCAAACCCCCCAGATACCGATTTTCGTCCGGATCGGAGCAACTTCATTTTCGGCCGCCATCTTGGATCCGCCATCTTGAAAAAAAATTTTGACAGCCACCTGCCCCTCACCCCTCTGTAAAACATTTGTTTGAGCACACCCCACTTATGTCAAACGGTTCCGGAGATACAGCAATAATCATTTTGTATGGCGGCTATCTTGTTTTTGCGAAAATTGAAAAAATGACGTCACCGGTAGAATTCGACCAGGGTATGGGTCGACCTTAGTTCGAGCGCCACCGCTCCATCTGCAACGGTTCGCCCGGGAAGGTGGGTGGGTCGCGGTACCCTGTACGCTAGGGTGGGTCAAAAAATGTTTTTCTTGATTCCTGTATTCTAATAGCGACAGAAGGGTGCAAAATGGACTAGAAATGACATGTTTTAAATATTATTACTTTCGCATGTGATTAACTGCCTCCGGATTTACTTCAAAGTTTTTGAAATTATGGTTATAGGAGGTAACTTCTAGAGCTTTAGTTATTAATTATACTCGGGATTTTTAATATTTTATAACGCCGTTTGACCGAACATATTGTCATTTTGCTAAATAAGTCCAATAAACCTCCAGTCGTTAGCTATTTGAGGCATGAGGGGGGTCACCGATTGCACTTAGCACGACACATTTCTCGCGTCAGTAACACGGAAGCTAATGAAGTCGTAGGTTGTTTTTGGCTCGTTGTTACTATGGAAAGCATTCAAAACTTGACGAAATGTTTGGTGAAATATGTGACTTGAAAGAAAATATATTACATTCTGAAGATATTATAATGAAGTTTTATGCCACTACATATCGCCACCACAAGTCAAGCTAGGAAATCTTTAAAAGGAAATTCCAACATCAAGATTCTTTGCGCAAATATCAGGAAGTATGTAAAAAATTGGCATCTTCTGTGCCACTCGATTCACTTTCTACTTCTTCTTATTCCGGTGAGTCTAATCACATCGCTGTGAGCTCGCTGTCGCCAGCGAGCTCGCACTGCATGCAAAAACTGATCCAGCTCCGCGGACTGCCACCGTTACCATTTCTTATTGTACTATCTCCAAGACTTGTGACAGATATGGAGTATCAAACAGAGCAGGGGCAGCTATCGCATCAGCAGTTCTGCAAGCCACTAACTCGACTGTACTAGTAATTTATCCAAAATAAGCTACGCAGAGAATGAACGAAAACCAGACACAGCATTGTCTCAGCTGTTACAAAAGGAAAGGTACCTGAAGATTTAGCCAGCAAATCCCCAGGTGAGATGTCTCATGCTAGATGGCTGACTCGAGCGAATCGTGTTCTTTATGTATACGTTTCAACGAAAATTCCATCTGAAAGCTTAATAATATTAGCAACCTATGTTGTTAAAGTTTACGCTCCGACTTGGTTCGTTATCAAGACTCATCCTACTTGCAAGGATGGAGCACGACACCTGTAGAAGCTGATCTCTTCGTCTAGGTACCTGTCAGCCGAACTTAAAACCAAAGTTGATCCTGTATTTCAAAGAAATGGTTATTTCAACCATCCCGAGAATTTATTATTGGCAATGCTTACTGATCCGCTAAAACACATTCGTGACTTAGCTGCACGACGAATACTGAAAGCTCGCCCAATTACACAGACCAAAATCCGTCTATTTGAAGTTCTGCAGATAAACCTAGATGCATCTTTTTACATAGATCTGTTTGATTGGTAGCAAAATATCACCGAACCACCGATTATAAAAGAAATTAGTGACGAAAATTTACATTTGATAGTTGATCAAAAAGGTGAGGGTGAATTGCCTCTGCTACGTCTCCCCTGCCATACCCAAGCAATGGAAAGGGCAGTTAAGCCTGTCACAGAAGCTTCAAGTACTTTGTGCAGCAAATTTGCAAGAGAAGGCTACATTAAAAGCGTCACGCAAAAATATGCACAAATTTGACAGCAAGAAGGATTTTTTGGTGAATTAAAGGCAATAAATTAGATATAATTAGATTAGAGGTACGGTATTTAATTTTCAAAATTAAACAATTATGTTCTATAGGCTTGTGTTTTATCACAAAATATCATATTAAAAACCAATTTTGATGCTCCTTAAGAGAATTTTCTAAAAGCCTTTTTTTGTATCTTTTTCTTAACTTCAAAGTCAATCCGGAGGTTGAAGATGATATCTAATCGTAACCATTTTTTGAATATGTAAGAATAACGTATTAATACACCTTTTTATCACTATTACGTTTTAATATAAGACATTTTATTTTTCTCCATACATTCGTGACCCACCCTACAGTACGCGGCTCGCCTCGGCCTTCGGCCTCGCCTCGCGCGTTCGGCTCGGTCTTCGACCTCGCCTCACCTTTAGAATCTAAACTTGTATGGCAGCCATCTTTGATTGGGGGGGGGCCGCTCCGGGCTTCGCCCTACGCGGAGTTCGGCCTTCGGCCTCACCCTATATGCGGCTCGCCTCGGCCTTCGGCCTCGCCTCGCGCGTTCGGCTCGGTCTTCGACCTCGCCTCACTTTTAGAATCTAAACTTGTATGGCGGCCATCTTTGATTGGGGGGGGGACGCTCCGGGCTTCGCCCTACGCGGAGTTCGGCCTTCGGCCTCACCCTATACGCGGCTCGCCTCGGCCTTCGGCCTCGTCTCGTGCGTTCGGCTCGGTCTTCAACCTCGCCTCACCTTTAGAATCTAAACTTGTATGGCGGCCATCTTGGATTTGGGGGGGGGACGCTCCGGGCTACGCCCTGCGCGGAGCTCGGCCTTCGGCCTCGCCCTTTACGCAGCTCGCCTCGGCCTACGGCCTCGCCTCGCAGCGTGGCGTCGTGGTTCGGCTCGGCCTGCGGCCTCGCCTCACCACTCCTTGTATGGCAGCCATCTTAGAAAATGGTGGAATCGAAAAACTTACCCGATATTCGGAATCTTCGTCCCCCACACCCCCAAGATACCGATTTTCGTCCGGATCGGAGCAACTTCATTTCCGGGAGCCATCTTGGATCCGCCATCTTGAAAAAAAAATTTGACAGCCAGCTGCCCCCCACCCCCCTGTAAAACATTTGTTCGAGCACACTCCACTTATATCAAACGGATCCGGAGATACAGCAATAAACATTTTGTATGGCGGCCATCTTGTTTTTGCGAAAATCGAAAAAATGACGTCACCGGTAGAATTCGACCAGGGTGTGGGTCGACCTTTGTTCGAGCGCCACCGCTCCATATGCAACGGTTCGCCCGGGAAGGTGGGTCGCCACCCGATGAGAAGGTGGATCCGAGGATCTCGAGGTTTTCCCGTACCTTCCGCGTCACCCTCTCCACACCCTCCATACAAAATTTTCACCTCCCGCCGCTCCATCTGGGAGAACAATTCTGTCACCCAGTCAGTCAGTGAGTGGTATTGTAGCTTTATATAATATACTAGGTTTCGCGTGGTGCGCGACCTGCTAAAGCAGGTCGCAAGGCGGTTGTACCTTTTTTTTTTATTTGAAAAAAGTTAACAATTTTTTATTGTTTATCACGACCGCCATCTTGGATTTCAAAATTGATGTCAGTTTCGTAATAGGCATCCCCGAAAACCTATTAAACGACACCCATGACAGAATTTTTTTAAACTGCATGTCCGCCATCTTGGATTTCAAAATGGATGTCAATTCCGGAATCAGCACTCCCGAAATCCTATTAAACGACACCCATGTCAGCACGCCCGAAAATTTCGTATCCGCCATCTTGGATTTTAGGTGTGGAGAATCGAGACGCTCCTGGCTTCGCCCTTCGCGTCACGATTCCTCCAACTAAAATCCAAGGTGGCAGATATGAAATTTTCGGATGGCGGTTGGCCGGTAAGATGCTTGGTGACGCTTCGGGCTTCGCCCTTCGCGTCACGATTCCCCCAACTAAAATCCAAGATGGCAGATATGAAATTTTCGGATGGCGGTTGGCCGGTAAGATGCTTGGTGACGCTTCGGGCTTCGCCCTACGCGGAGCTCGGCCTTCGGCCTCGCCTCACTTTTAGAATTTAAACTTAAATGGCGGCCATCTTGGATGGGGGGGGGACCACTCCTTGTATGGCGGCCATCTTGGAAAATGGCGAAATCGAAAATCTTTTCAGATTTTCGGATTCAGCGATCCCTATAACCCCCGGATACTGAATTCGGTCCGAATCAGAGGAGATACAAAAATCTCGTTTTTGTTTGGCGGCCATTTTGTTTTTTTGAAAATCGAAAAATTTTTGTCACCGGTAGACTTCAACCAGGGTACGGATCTACCTTTGTTCGAGCACTACTGGTCCAAGTCTACAACCTCGCCTCACCTTTAGAATCTAAACTTATATGGCGGCCACCTTGGATTTGGGGCGGGGACGCTCCGGGCTACGCCCTTTAAAAAAGTTTTTAATTTTTTTGTTATTCAAGGCCGCCATCTTGGATTTAAAAATGGATGTTATTTTCTTAATCAGCACCCCTGAATACCCAAAAAACGACACCCATGACAATATTTTGCAAAAAATTTATGTCCGCCATCTTGGATTTCAAAAGGTATGTCATTTTCGGAATCAGCACCCCCGAAAACCTATTAAACGACACCCATGACGGTATTTTCCAAAAACTCCATGTCCGCCATCTTGGATTTCAAAATGGATGTCATTTTCGAAATCAGCACCCCTGAAAACCTATTAAACCCCTGAAAACCTATTGTCGGTATGATGGCGGTCGGCTGGTAATATGCTTGGTGACGCTTCGGGCTTCGCCCTACGCGGAGCTCGGCCTTCGGCCTCGCCCTATACGCAGCTCGCCTCGGCCTACGGCCTCGCCTCACCTTTAGAATCTAAACTTGTATGGCGGCCATATTTGATTGGGGGGGGGACGCTCCGGGCTTCGCCCTACGCGGAGTTCGGCCTTCGGCCTCACCCTGTACGCGGCTCGCCTCGGCCTTCGGCCTCGCCTCGCGCGTTCGGCTTGGTCTTCGACCTCGCCTTACCTTTAGAATCTAAACTTGTATGGCGGCCATCTTTGATTGGGGGGGGGCCGCTCCGGGCTTCGCCCTACGCGGAGTTCGGCCTTCGGCCTCACCCTATACGCGGCTCGCCTCGGCCTACGGCCTCGCCTCGCGCGTTCGGCTCAGTCTTCGACCTCGCCTCACCTTTAGAATCTAAACTTGTATGGCGGCCATATTTGATTGGGGGGGGGACGCTCCGGGCTTCGCCCTACGCGGAGTTCGGCCTTCGGCCTCACCCTGTACGCGGCTCGCCTCAGCCTTCGGCCTCGCCTCGCGCGTTCGGCTTGGTCTTCGACCTCGCCTTACCTTTAGAATCTAAACTTGTATGGCGGCCATCTTTGATTGGGGGAGGGGCCGCTCCGGGCTTCGCCCTACGCGGAGTTCGGCCTTCGGCCTCACCCTATACGCGGCTCGCCTCGGCCTTCGGCCTCGCCTCGCACGTTCGGCTCGGTCTTCGACCTCGCCTCACTTTTAGAATCTAAACTTGTATGGCGGCCATCTTTGATTGGGGGGGGGGACGCTCCGGGCTTCGCCCTACGCGGAGTTCGGCCTTCGGCCTCACCCTATACGCGGCTCGCCTCGGCCTTCGGCCTCGTCTCGCGCGTTCGGCTCGGTCTTCGACCTCGCCTCACCTTTAGAATCTAAACTTGTTTGGCGGCCATCTTGGATTTGTGGGGGGGACGCTCCGGGCTACGCCCTGCGCGGAGCTCGGCCTTCGGCTTCGCCTTTAACGCAGCTCGCCTCGGCCTACGGCCTCGCCTCGCAGCGTTACGTCGTGGTTCGGCTCGGCCTGCGGCCTCGCCTCACCACTCCTTGTATGGCCGCCATCTTGGAAAATGGTGGAATCGAAAAAATTACCCGATATTCAGAATCTTCGTCCCCCAAACTCCCCAGATACCGATTTTCGTCCGGATCGGAGCAACTTCATTTCCGGCCGCCATCTTGGATCCGCCATCTTGAAAAAAAATTTTGACAGCCACCTGCCCCTCACCCCCCTGTAAAACATTTGTTCGAGCACACCCCATTTATGTCAAACGGTTCCGGAGATACAGCAATAATCATTTTGTATGGCGGCCATCTTGTTTTTGCGAAAATCGAAAAAATGACGTCACCGGTAGAATTCGACCAGGGTGTGGGTCTACCTTAGTTCGAGCGCCACCGCTCCATCTGCAACGGTTCGCCCGGGAAGGTGGGTCGCCACCTGATGAGAAGGTGGATCCGAGGATCTCGAGGTTTTCTCGTACCCTCCATGACACCCTCTCCATACCCTCTATACAAAGTTTTCACCTCCCGCCGCTCCATCTGGGAGAACAATTCTGTCACCCAGTCAGTCAGTCAGTCAGTGAGTAGTATTGTAGCTTTATATAATATAACTAGGTTTCGCGTGGTGCGCGACCTGCTAAAGCAGGCCGCGATGCGGTTGTGCTACCCTATTTGTAGGGTCAAAAAGGCGTTTATTCTTTTTTTGGTTTTTCACGGCCACCATCTCGGATTTAAAAATCAATGTTATTTTAAGTATCTGTACCCCCGAAAACCTATTAAACGACACCCATGACGGTTTTTTACAAAAAATGCATGTCCGCCATCTTGGATTTCAAAACGTATGTCATTTTCGGAATCAGCACCCCCGAAAACCTATTAAACGACACCCATGACGGTATTTTCTAAAAAATCCATGTCCGCCATCTTGGATTTCAAATTGGATGTCATTTTCGAAATCAGCACCCCTGAAAACCTATTAAACGACACCCATGTCGGTATGATGGCGGTCGGCTAGTAATATGCTTGGTGACGCTTCGGGCTTCGCCCTATACGCAGCTCGCCTCGGCCTACGGCCTCGGCTCGCGCGTTCGGCTCGGTCTGCGACCTCGCCTCACCTTAAAAATCTAAACTTGTATGGCGGCCATCTTTGCTTGGGGGGGGGGGGACGCTCCGGGCTTCGCCCTACGCGGAGTTCGGCCTTCGGCCTCATCCTATACGTGGCTCGAATCGGCCTTTGGCCTCGCCTCGCGCGTTCTGCTCGGTCTTCGACCTCGCCTCACCTTTAGAATCTAAACTTGTATGGCGGCCATCTTTGATTGGGGGGGGGCCGCTCCGGGCTTCGCCCAACGCGGAGTTCAGCCTTCGGCCTCACCCTATATGCGGCTCACCTCGGCCTTCGGCCTCGCCTCGCGCGTTCGGCTCGGTCTTCGACCTCGCCTCACTTTTATAATCTAAACTTGTATGGCAGCACTTTGATTGGGGGGGGGGGACGCTCCGGGCTTCGCCCTACGCGGAGTTCGGCCTTCGGCCTCACCCTATACGCGGCTCGCCTCGGCCTTCGGCCTCGTCTCGCGCGTTCGGCTCGGTCTTTGACCTCGACTCACCTTTAGAATCTAAACTTGTATGGCGGCCATCTTGGATTTGGGGGGGGGACGCTTCGAGCTACGCCCTGCGCGGAGCTCGGCCTTCGGCCTCGCCTTTTACGCAGCTCGCCTCGCAGCGTGGCGTCGTGGTTCGGCTCGGCCTGCGGCCTCGCCTCACCACTCCTTGTATGGCGGCCATCTTAGAAAATGGTGGAATCGAAAAACTTACCCGATATTCGGAATCTTCGTCCCCCAAACCCCCCAGATACCGATTTTCATCCGGATCGGAGCAACTTCATTTCCGGCCGCCATCTTGGATCCGCCATTTTGAAAAAAAAATTTGACAGCCACCTGGCACTCACCCCCTTGTAAAACATTTGTTCGAGCACACCCCACTTATGTCAAACGGTTCCGGAAATACAGCAATAATCATTTTGTATGGCGGCCATCTTGTTTATGCGAAAATCGAAAAAATTACGTCACTAATAGAATTCCACTAGGGTGTGGGTCGAACTTTGTTCGAGCGCCACCGCTCCATCTGCAACGGTTCGCCCGGGAAGGTGGGTCTTTACCTGATGAGAAGGTGGATCCGAGGATCTCGAGGTTTTCCCGTACCTTCCGCGTCACCCTCTCCACATCCCCCATACAAAGTTTTCACCTCCCGCCGCTCCATCTGGGAGAACAATTCTGTCACCCAGTCAGTCAGTCAGTCAGTCAATCAGTGAGTGGTATTGTAGCTTTATATAATATAAAATATAATAACTAGGTTTTGCGTGGTGCGCGACCTGCTAAAGCAGGTCGCGAGGCGGTTGTGCCTTTTTTTTTAATTAAAAAAAGTTTTTAATTTTTTTTGTTTTTCACGGCCGCCGCCATCTTGGATTTAAAAATGGATGTTAGTTTCTTAATCAGCACCCCTGAATACCCAAAAAACCACACCCATGACGATTTTTTGCAAAATATTTATGTCCGCCATCTTGGATTTCAAAACGTATGTCATTTTCGGAATCAGCACACCCGAAAACCCATTAAACGACACCCATGACGATATTTTCCAAAAACTCCATGTCCGCCATCTTGGATTTCAAAATGGATGTCATTTTCGAAATCAGCACCCCTGAAAGTAGTAAATAAATTGGGAAGGCTAGATCAAAATATCTGATTGGGAAGGCTAGATCAAAAATATCTGAAACTACTCCGCTCCTACGCTCCGCTCTGTCGCTCCGTTAACGTTTCAGAAATGTTTGATCTAGCCTTACCAATCAGATATTTCGATCTAGCCTTTCCAATTTATTTAATACACGTTTTTTCAAGATACAGATTTAAAACTACTTACACTTCCTTCGTTTTTAAACTAGGTACTTACTTATACACATATAAATAGTTTAAAATGTTTTAAGATAGCATGTGCATAAAAGAACCTAATCGAAATTGGTTTACCAATTCATTAAAAAATGTTATGGTGTTTTAAGTAATTAAGTTAAAATGTGTTTGACATACCTGTGTTCACGACTTAAGCAATCCAAAAAAGGGTTTTCAGCCACACAACGCAATCACATCAATGACAATAACTTACATTTTAGTTCTAAATGACCTACTTAGTCACTTGAAGCTAGATCTGTATCCCTGACCATGTAGGGTACGTGAAATTTCCTCCTCAAAGATTCGGAAATAACCTACAAACCAAACTCCAATAACTAAATAGGTACCGAATCACATCAAACAGAGATAACCAATTTTCTTCGGAGCGAATTCATATCTCAGACCATGTTGAGCACGTGAATTTTTCATTAGATGTATGAAAAAAACCTACGAATTAACTCCGAGTCATATTAGTTATTTTCTGTAATGATTTCCTTTCCCCAAACTTTCTTTATCTCAGACCATGTTGAGCACGTGAATTTTTCACCTCTTTCATGTGAAAAAAACCTAAAGATTGTTCAGGTACTTAGAATCATTACAGCTGTATGACATAACGTACTTTTTTCTAAATTAAATTAAAAACGAGAGCGAGACGTTCGACCGATGTAAAAGTAAACGCGGACTGTACTCTGTTTCTTTAGCTGGTACAGATCAGTAGAACTTTGTTATTCAAAAATGAACTCTACAATAATTGAGCTAAGACAGACAATTTCTTTGAGATCGTCGTCGCTGTATGTTGCAGTCAATTTGAATAAAAGAGGCTAGTTAATTAGTTCCGGCAAGTAATATCTAATTTACTCAGAACGGGAGCAATTTTCTGAAAAAAAAAATATGTTTACTACGATTGTTTAATAATCATTACTAATGCAACTAGTTAATCATCGAGCTCAATTTTGGTATAAGTACTGTCTAAAAAACAAAAAAGGGAAGTACGTAACTTGTTTTACTTTAAGTCTGTTTTTAATATTTGTCTTCTAAATAAAGGTGCTAGAGAGTTTAATTAATGGCTTATGTAAATTATTTTTGACTAGGAGGAACACTCTATTAAATAAAATAAACAACATTTTTAAAATATGTACCCAGTATATCCTTAATATCGAAATTGACTCATGTATAAAAACGATTATATTAAATATGAGATGAGCAGGGTTTCACGCTGGACTGGGAGTGAAAGAAAAACTTAGAATGTGCCAACTGCCTACTTTTCCCAGGCATACTGTAAAGTCAGTAAGTAGGATGCGAGGGTTTTGTTGTACCGTGGGCGAAAGGCTGACCACCTGTCACCATTATACGACGTGTTCCATCTGATAACCCTCACAATTTGAGTCAAATGAGGCATCAAGTGGTTTACTAGAGCTACTGATGCTCTGCCTACCCCGTTAGAGATTACAAGCGTGAGCGTATGTATGTATGTATGAGCAGGGTTTTATTTTATCATGCTCTGCCTACACCGATAGTGAAAGTAGATACTTTTTATTTCGACTGATTGTTATTCACAATGCTACAGCATGAAACGTCTTATCACTTTCTGACGGCGCAACTCTGTGGGAACAAGTACGAACAAGAAAGTACAGGTGACGAAAATGCAACGTAGTGACATCCAATCGATTTTGCTTAGGTAGTATTGCACCTGACTTTGTTTGTTTTAATAAATATTTTATGAATAAATATTGATATACTTCCGAATATGTTGACGTACCTAACCATTATATTTTTTATACACACAAATTGTCTTTATATTTAGTAGTACCTAAGTCAAGTAAACTTAGTTATGATACACTATTATTTCGTAAATAATAATCTATACATGTCTATGAACAGACACAGCTCGCGTAAAAAGTTTTTTACTATTAGTATTGTAGATTTGTAGTAGCGATAACGCTGACAAGCTTTTCTGTGGGAATCGTTACGTATGTGTGAGTTAAATTTGCTATCCTTGTTTGTGTAAAAGTAATAAGTGAAAATTGTACTTAACGCTCAGATACAGCTTTTTTAATTTTATTTGCTCCGACGGTTTCGTGAAGTGACATACCTACGTACAGTCGTACCACCCTCCACCCTCCTATCAAGAAAAACTTCAAGATTCGATTCCGAGCTGTAGAAATCATGTTCGTAAGTTTTTATATTTTTAAAGTTTTCAATTGATTTTTAGCAAAGATATAGGAATTTCCAAGTTTTTTATTTTTTATGTTCCTTTCAGGTCTGAATCCGAATACAAGAAAAGGAACGCTGCGGCAGCCGCCCTAGACTCAGAAGTGGAAGAAGTCGAGTCAGAGATTGAAGAAGAACCTCGGTAATTATTATATATATTTTTTTCTTTTTATTGAATTTGTTTCTTTTTGAAATTTAGTTACTTAGTTTCTAACAATGATTTTATTCTTTCAGATCAAAGAAAGGATCGAGATCGAAGAAACAGCCGGAACCAAAAAAATCTAAAGCTGCTAGGTATGTACCTACATCTATTTAGTGGATTGTACATGTTTTAGCCGGCCGTGTGGTGATCGGTTGAGAATAGCACCACTCATCTCTTTCCGTGGGTGTCGTAAGAGGCGACTAAGGAAACGCAAATGAGAGTGCCTCCAATTAATACATCCTAGACAATGACACTTCAATTGTGTTGAATCTGAGGTGGCGTTCTATGGTCTCATGCGGTGTGGTAGGCTCTGTAAAGGGCTGTCTGGTTCGCGACCACCCTCTTACCAAAGTCTGACACCAAACAGCTTGCTGTGTTCCGTCGGTGCGTGGGAGTACCAGTGCCTTCATAGACATTTTCTGGGTTAGCTCGCTCCATCGTTAACCTGATCTATGATCTTAGTCAAGATTGAGGTCAAGAGTTAACCTATTTCATAATAATAATAAAAAAATGTTTATATACGTAAACTAGGAATTTTGTAATATACTTTCATATTCTTTGCCTACATTATAAAAGGTTTACCTGTGCCGAATTTTAGCTTTCTGGGACTGAGGGTTTGGGTTTGCCGTTGATGAATTAGTGAGTGAAGTGAGCATGTTACTTGGTACTTGGTAATAATATGGGTTGATGAATAGATATATTATTTTTCTTTTCTTCCACAGTTCCGCCCCTCCGCCGCCGCAAAAACTAAACGTTTCTACCGAATTGTTCGGAGGAGACGAGCCGCAGCAAACCTCTGCGCCCGCACCACTCTGGTCTTCACTAAGCCGACGGGTTGCTGGAGGAGTGTTGCGGAATAACATCATCCTGGATGGGGACCTATTCTTCGACGTACGTGTTTATAACACGGCGGACATAATTAATTTAAGCCCCAGGGAGCGCCCAGACAAAACACAAGCCCATCTAAGGCTTCAAGTGAACCCGAACGACGAAAATTGGAAATTAATTAAAAAAATTTTCAATAACGCGAAAAAAAAATTGATAAGGACGCTGTGTTTTACGGTGATAAAGCCGAAACAAAAAAAAATTAATTCAGTTTATTTTCCATTATTTTAATTTTTTTAATTTGATTTTGTTTTTTTAATGTTTTATGTGTATCTTTTTTAAGTGTTAGTATGTAAGTATTTTAAACAAATAAATAAGTAACAATTAACAGTTTCCTAACATTTTTTAATTTTTAAAATAAGACGCACACATAAGTCATTAATGTGAAATAATTATAATTCAGTTATTTTTGGGTAATGAGATCGATTCAGGTAGAACTGTAAAAAAGATGGTTAAGAATATTTTATGTTCAGTTTGTGATTTGTCAATACCAAGTAGAGCATTCTCTGGTCACTTGCGTAGTATTTCTCACAAGAATAATAATGCGGTATACATTGACGATGGTATTGAAAAGCTTAGTTCTGCATTCCGTAATAGGATTGCGTCGTACCGCATACATTGCGCTGATACTGATACCGGTGAAGGACCGTTAGGAAGTACAGTAGCCTCCGTAAGCCCTTTGCTGTATATAAATAATTGTGCCTCACGTTTGCGTAAACTCCTTGATGCAGCTCTTTCAAATCACATAAGCATAAAAGTTAACTTTGAGTTATTTATTAAAGTCATAACTGTTAAGGATGATTCGATGGAGATCAAGTCTTTTACAACTGATAACATAACATTGCATCAGAACTATAGTTTTGATGAGTTGTTGGAAAAAATCTCAGACATTTTAAGTAAAAAAGTTGATGAGTTTGAGGAAAAAGGTAGCGGTTGGTCACTTTTGGACATTTTATACCTTGAGTCAAACATCAATAGGTACACACCTTTGTCAGGCTCCACCTTTATAGATTTACCAAAGAAAATTAAAGCTAAAAAATCTTGCTTGAATATAAAAAATGATGACGAATTTTGCTTTGCATGGAGTGTAGTTGCTGCGCTATTTCCCAGCACAACTAATATGAATAGAGTTAATTCTTATCCGCATTTTAGTACAGTTTTAAATTTATCGAACATGACTTTTCCGGTTAGTTTGAAGGATATTAAAACTTTTGAAAAAAATAATGTAAATATTAGCGTGAATGTATATGGTTTAGGGGCTAAATATATTATTACAGGGCCCCTGTACAAAACCTCATCGCGGAAAAAGCAACACGTTAATTTGCTTTTACTACAAGACGGATGTAAATCTCATTATTGTTTAATTAAAGACTTCCCTAAATTGATCCGAAGCCAAGTAACTAAGCATCACGGTAGACTTTACTGCTGTGAAGAGTGTTTATTGTTTTTCAAGTCAAGCCAAGAGTGTGAAAATCATATTTGTGGTGGGGTGGCAACGGTGTTACCAAGCGAAGGCACAATTATTCAATTCAAAAATTATCATTGCATGCAAAATGTACCATTTGTTATTTACGCTGACTTCGAAACCATTTTGGAACCCTGCGTTGAACAAACGAGTACTCATACAACAAACATGCAAAAACATGTTCCGGCTGCGTTTGCATATTACATAGTTTGTCACTATGATTCAACACTAAACCGTCTTAAGGCCTATCGAGGTCCCGATTGTGCTACAAAGTTTATAGAGTTCTTGCAACGCGACGTAAAAAATATTTACCATATCATTAAATCAAAATCTGAAAACCCCGTCCCTATGATTTTTGACGAAAATGATAAAAGCAATTTCAGTGCTGCTGAAATTTGTTACCTGTGTAAAAATTTGTTGCTTGACGATAAAGTAAGAGACCACTGTCATTTCACTGGTAAATACAGGGGTGCAGCACATTCGTTTTGTAATCTAAAGTTTCAGATACCTCAGTTTATTCCTATTATGTTTCATAACTTGTCAGGCTATGATTGCCATCGGTTCATTCGAGAATTAAGTACGACTCCTGGTAGAATTAAAGTCATTCCGAAGACTAAGGAAAACTACATTTCCTTCACAAAGTTTATTCCTATTTCAGAGGAAAGCTTTGCAGTTTTGCGTTTTGTAGATTCCTTCAAGTTTTTGGGAACTAGCATTGAGCATTTAGCGAAAAATCTAAATCGTGATGATTTTAACCATTTGAGACGTTTATGTTGTAATGAAGATCAATTCGATCTTATACGTCGAAAGGGTATCTACCCATATGAGTATATGACAGCTTGGAACATATACGACGAAACCACCTTACCTCCTATAGAAAAATTCTATAGCAAGCTCACTGATGAATGTATTAGTGACAGTGACTATGCACACGCTCAAAATGTATGGGACAGCTTTGAGATTAAAAATCTAGGAGAGTATACTGACTTGTATGTCAAAAGCGATGTATTGTTATTGGCGGACATATTTGAAAAATTTCGTAATACTTGTAAACGGAATTACAACCTTGATCCGGCTTTCTATATCACAGCCCCAAGTCTAAGCTTTGATGCTATGCTGTTAAAGACTCAAGTAAAACTGGAACTCATAACTGAATTAGAAATAATTCGTATGATTCAGAAAGGAATTCGAGGTGGTCTTTGCTTTTGTTCAAAACGGCATGCAAAATCGAATAACAAGTATCAATATGATTACGATAAATCTCAGCACAGTAATTTTTTGATGTACTTGGACTGCAATAATTTGTATGGGTTCTCCATGTGCGGTTATTTACCGCAGTCTGATTTTAGACTGCTAGACCAAACTGAATGCCAAGATTTAGATATTATGGCAGTGCCTGAAAACAATGACATAGGGTACATTTTGGAGGTTGATCTTGAATATCCTGAATACTTGCATGATTTTCATAATGACCTAGCATTTTGTGTTGAAAATTTCGTTCCACCTGGATCAAAACAACCAAAATTGATCCCGAACTTATATGATAAGTATCATTATGTCATTCACTATGTACACTTGAAAACATGCATAGAACATGGGCTTCGCTTGAAAAAAATTCATAAAGCTATCAAATTCAGACAAAGTCCGTACCTGAAAATGTATATCGATCTTAACACTGATTTACGTCAAAAAACAGATTCTCCTTTTGAACAAGATTTTTTCAAACTCTTGAACAATTGCATTTTTGGTAAGACATTGGAGGACACAGAACGCAGAGTTGATGTTAGACTGGTAACAAGATGAAATGATAACAATAATAAGACAAATAAGCTTTTAGGCGCGGAGCAGCTCATAGCACGACCAAATTTTCACAGTTCAGCAGTGTTTAACGAGAATTTGGTGGCAATACAATTAAAGCGTGAAAACGTTCTCTTGGACAAACCAATATACATCGGTTTCACTGTCCTCGAACTGTCGAAAAGTCATATGTATAACTTTCACTATTCAGTGATGAAAAAATTCTACAAAGACAAATTGTGTCTTTGTTATACAGATACTGATAGCCTTCTTTATTCTATCCAAACGGATGATTTCTATTGTGATCTGAAGAACAATTTTCAGAATTATTTTGATACGAGCAACTTTCCGAACGATAATCGTTTTGGTATTGCTCAAAAAAATAAAAAAGTTCCTGGCTTATTTAAAGATGAATTAGGTGGTAAAATTCTACTGGAATTTGTAGGCTTGCGGCCAAAGCTGTACAGCATAAAAACAAGTGAAACAGAGATAAAAAAAGCGAAGGGCGTAAAAAAACCTGTCACTAAACAGTTGAGATTTGATGATTACTATGATATTCTTACGACCGGTTCAGAGCTTAGGAGAAAAAATGTTCACTTTAAAACAATAAAACATCACATATTTACAAGAGAGCAAAACAAAGTCGCGTTGTCTGGTAAAGATGACAAGCGATTTATTTTGAAGGATAATGTTAATACGGTTTCTTGGGGTCATTATTCTATTATCCCATAAACTATGAATAACTAGGTGTGCGTCTTACCCATAATTTAATAAAGAGTTTTTTGATAATTTTAAAGGATGTTTTGAAAGTAATTAATTAATTATTTCATTTTACTTTAAAGAATTAAGTACACACTGATGTGCGTATATGCCATAAACTTAATTTAGTTTTATTATGTATGTTTTTTAAATGAAATGATTTGTAAGTAAAGATAAGATAAATTAGTAAGTATTCTGAAATAAATAAACTATGTATCTAACTATTTACCTTCTGTTTTATTTAATATAAACCTACCTACTCACTTCTACAAATTCAAGGCCTTCTTCTTAATATAGCTTTGGTCACCTCACAGATTCCCTGCTTCTGAGTTCGGTACTTACCTTCACTGACCGGTTGAGATTAGCAAGACTCTGAGCGATTAAATTCTTAGTACACTCAATGCTCAAGTTAAAAGCCAAAGTTCATTCTAATTTGAACCTTATCACCAGCAGACAAGAGACATGGGTGGATACTTAAGTGAGAGAATAGACTGTACCTATTAATTAGGAAGTAAGTATATTTTAGACAAGTTGGAACATGATTTCATACCTGCGCTCTTGGGTTACAAAAATGTAATTTATACAACTTGAACAAGATGAAACAAGTTTCAATATTTTATAATGATTTAGAAAAAACACACTAACAACATGTCGCTGCATGTTCGCAGACACCTGCATGTCATGCAATCCTTTAAGCGCCGATACTCTTCTCATGTTCTAAATCGTCATTATTCATCGTGCGTCTTTTGCGCAAAGCACTCGTCTCTCGCTAATACTGAAGCAATCAGCATGTCACTCTCAATCCTAACCGAAGACATGTTTAATTCGAACGCCTTCCTCAGCGACGCTCAAGACCCCCTGCGAAACTTCAGCGAAGATTATCCTGAATTGGCTAACAAAAAGAAGAGAAAAACTGTCAACCGCAGTACCCAGACCATCCAGAATAAAAACATGGTGGAGAAGAAGATGAGTACTTCATACGTTAAAGTGAAAAATGAAAAAAAGGGGCTCCGTCTGATTAAAATTAAGGTGTTCGACCTTACATCTTTACCGTTTCAAGATTTTAATCTAGAAGAATCACGAGAAGGAGATGTCATAAGTGCTCAGTATGTGGTGACTGATGCTGTAGACAGTGTTATGGAGGCTACTGAGGAGCTGGTGGACAAAATGTCAAGAAAGTTATTTACGAATACTCTGTAGTCTGTAGGCAATATTGTGTTGCTAAGTTTAAATTTCTGTAATTATGTTTTACTAAATTATTCTGAGTAATTGTAGTATGTACTGTTCTTTATATTAAATCAATTATATTGTTTTATCTCATGTGTATTTTCTGTTGAAACAGATTTAAATAAAACACAATTTAAATTGAAGCACTTTTTATTTTCAAATTCTCTTATATACTTACAAAACTATATGCAAAACTTTTCGTACCCTAAATTAAAAAAAAAATATCTAGTAAGTGTTTAAATATTAAAATAAATTAAATTGATGCATATTATTTTCATAGTACCATTTTTTTATGCAAATTACATTTTTTAATGCACAATAATTTCTATGATTAGGACAAGTTAAGTTGTCATTACTAAATTTCTTATGCAAAGTTGTAAAATTAGGACATCCCTTTTCACCAACATCGATTATTTCACAATTGGAACACATTTTTGTTAACCACTTTATCTTCTCGTTTCCTTTAGTAATTATTTTCTTGTTCACCAAATACGGAACGATCACTCTATGAAACTCAAAATAGTCGATAAATCCCTCACGCCAAAGTAAACCTCTATTCCTTTCCAACCACAGCACTGGTTTTCTTTCTTCAGTAGAAAGAGTTTTGAAAGGATATGGTGGCTTAACTAAGTAAGTTTGTGTATATTCTGTGGTTGCAATAGCTAATTCTTTAACGATAAATTCATTTTTATAAGTTTTGAAACCTTGAAGGTCTACAATAACGATTTCAGCATTCATGATACTTTTTTCACAATGCTGCTCAATGGTTTGTACTGCACGATACAATCGTTTAATATGAGACAGTAGGCTGTCGTTTGATCAGGTATTTCAGTGTCTGTCTCTAGTTCCACTCGAACATCTACCACTGTACCTGGTTTCAAGTTATCAATTTGTCTGGAACAGTCAATCACAAATAATGGTGCTCGTTCCTTGAAATCTTTTACTGATAACAAAGGTTCAGCTCGGCGACCGTAATACGATTGCTGAAAGTTAGCATATTGCTCGTATAATAAAGCGATCCTATTTTCGGTAAAGCTGGCATTCAAGCTCTCGTATGGAAAATATGTTGAATTTAGGTATACACGAACATCGCGTATATCACAGTGATCAAATTTTGACATATCTTTATCTGACATGTTCTTTCTATTGGTCTGCAAACCGATTACGACATATCTAGGTTTTTCTACTTGAGACGCTGTCTTGATGGACCATGTATGTTTTCTAGTCTTTGGCAATGAAGGGTACTCATACAAATCCCAATTCCGAAATACTAGCTGCAATGTGCGGTCATTATTCAAAACTTTTAGAAGATTAATTTTCTCTTTATCAGAAACTTTTACATGCGGAACTCTCCAAACTATTTTATTTATTTCTACGTCCTCCATTTCTTCACCGGTATTGAGTGTCACTGCATTCAGGTTTGTATTGCTCCGCAATAGAATCAGTTCATATTTACAATTGATTATCACTTTTCTGAAATCTTCAGCAAATCCCAGGATATTGCTGAGAGGTATCGATACGCAAAAAGTTCCATTACCTTTAGTGCCATTGATATCCCAACCCCAAGCCTTCGCTTTTAGCGACTCTCCGGTGTTCATTGATAACAACGACTTGATAGTGGTGGTAATACCAGCATTTTTGATCTTATCAATTGCAACACCGTTGAGTTCATATCTAATATCTTGAAAGAAAAACATTAGCGGATTGTTCGTGAACTGAATTGATGACACTTTTTGCCTACCTGCAGCTTCTTTTTTAAATATTTTTACTGTTCCCTCAACATACAACGTGCTCGCACTGGGGAGTATGTACAAATCTTGTTGATTAATTGGAATCCTGATTTCATCATTTCTATTGAAGCTTGTCACATATGGCTTGTACGAGTGATACTCGATTCCATCAATCGTGTTGTCATATGCAGGTGCTGATAATATATCTAAAATACTCATTTTTACTTTATCAAACCAATTAATTTTAGAAATTTAATGTTTTCTTTTGTCAATTTTTTATTTCCGTTTTTTCTTTGCTGTCTTATGCTCGTTGTTGACTGAATGCGACTGGGACATTTTTTTGATGGATGTGTGTATTTATTATGATCAATCATTTTTTCTTCAAATGCAAGTATAGTTGTATTTGCTCCCCACGTAAATTGATTAGATGATTATTCGCATCTAAAAGTCTTATGTTAATACAACTGATACTGTTTTGGTTGACTGGAAAGTAGATGATGTTTTTAGGTATTTCTATGATCCTATAGCCAGGTGGCACATTAGGCGCGAATTCATAAATGATGTGGCTGGGTTCACCGTTTACAAATGAACCGCTTACTATGTCACATTCGACCCGCACAATGGTTGTCGACAGAATGTTGACTGGCAAATTAGACACATGCATTTTATTTGCTTCAAGTTTCCGCGTGCCGAATCCTAAAAGGTTTCCAATAGAATTTTCTTTTGAAAAATCTATAGCTTTTGAACAAAATATGTACGTTTGCAACGTATTATTGTTGCATTCCAAAACAAAACTTATATTTTTCATTTGTCTAATAATATATGCGTTTAGATCGGAAAGTTCATATGCTCCTTCAGGTATTTCGATAACTTCACCGTCACCGTAATGTAACTTGTTATTTCTTTGATCTACGTTGGGAATCGAGTTGAATGTTGATAGATGCAACAAAGCGCACTCATATTCACCAACCAATTGAAGCGTTGGTGTGTAGTAGGATGACAGTAACGCTGTATTACCCGTAATGGAGAGTGCGAACGACATTTTACTAATGATGTAAATAAAACAGCGGTAATCATTTTATATTTTATTCCAAAAATCACATAAGAATTTCAAACATAAGTGACCGCAGACTACAGTATTGAACTTTTGGAACCTAGTATAATTATAAAATATTTCACAGTTTGTCATATAGCTTACAAACTCTAAAGGAGGTTTCAAATCCCCATAACTATCAAAATATTCACAATATCTGTTAAGTTTCGCATATGCTACCCAATGCGTTCCTTCGTTGGCAGATTCATCTAAATTAAGTATACCACATTCTAGAGCTTTTGGTTTTCTAGGCAGTCGATCCCTCATAAACACTCCGCGAAAATATGGTATACTCACGGTCTTAGCAAACTGCATTATATCGAAATCTGTTAAGGCACGTTGAGGTAGCTCTTTTATTAGTTTTTTGAACAGCTTATAAACAATCCGCTTCCTTTTTTGTATGGTTTTAAATACACGCCTTTTCCTAATGCGACTGATTCCATTACTCTGTTGTGCCGTTCATTTTCGAGTAAATTTTTCTGAGCAAATTTGTAGTCATTCACACTTTTAGCTATTCCAGCTGCACCACCAGCTAAAGCGCCGACTGCTGACAGTCCAGCAAAAATTGGAATAAGCGGTAAGATGCCACCACTTTTCGGTAATGGTATTACACGAGGCAAAGATATAGAATGAGTTTTTGGGAAAAGCTTTTTAGCACACTGGTATGCGTGCTTTATCAAAGTCTTGGAATCCTTGCATTTTAGCTTTTTAATCTGAGATCGAATTTTAGACACCAACTTTTTAAACGATGATCGCACACCCGAACCTGTTTTCAACTTTGCTTTCATAACTTTGCTAACTAACCACGAGGCAAGTTTCTCTCCCTTCCCAGCATCTGATGCGTTCTTCCTTTTCTTAGCCATATTTAATAAGTTTAAGTCTGCTGCGTGGCGATTGGGTAAATCGGAATGTATCAAATATGCTATATCGTGCTGTTTACAAGCTTCATCCAATCCGTTTATTCCACGATCACCTTTTTGCAAGCGTTCACGCAGTCTCGTTCCCGGACCACAGTAATTATAGCCTGGCAAATGTATCTCGGACGGAAGATTATTTATTAAATTGTTAACAAGTCCACCTCCTTGCATTACTTTAATTAAAATGAAAATACTACAAAGCACTCTATAAATTTATACCCTTAACTAATTGACCATGGCCTTTTTATCAATCCAACTGTTTTCAGAATTACTGAACCCTAACCACTTTACGTAAACTTTGTTTCCCCGTTTTTTTATTACCTTCTCGATGAGGTAAACTTTAGGATAGAATGATTTCAACAGTTCTTGTTCATAGAAAGTACCAATAATGTTTTGATGGCGTTGATCTTCTAAGTTATAAGTTATGGGAATAGTGTTGTTGATATTTTTGATTTTGAATATTTCCGTTGACCAGTTTGGAGTGTATCCTTTTTCAAAACAGTTTTTATACTTGCTTACGCGGACATAATCGCCGACTGCAAACTTAGGTTTCAATTTAACTTTTCTTTTACTGTACGAAGCGAGAATATTTTTTTTTACGAAATTTTCACTAGCCGAACTTACGTCTATCGGTCGAAACTGAATAGTTCGATGTACTGTGTTGTTATATTCATTAACTACGTCCTCTAAAACAGGTCCTACCCACTTGTAACTCCCATTAAAACTGAAACGTTTATATAATTTGTTCTTAAGAGTTCTGATGAGCCTTTCTACAATTGATGCTTTCTTTGTTGAAAATGTTGAGTAATGATTAATATCGTACGACTTAGTCAATTTATTGAACACGTTGTTATAAAATTCTGTACCCTGATCTGTTTGTAGGTTTTTCGGACAACGAAGACTTTCTTGCAACACCTTTTCAAAAGCATTTGTAACATCAATTTTAGTCTTGGATTTAAGAGGCACTACCCAAGCGTATTTCGAAAAGCAGTCGATTACTACGAGGATGTACTTGAAACCTCTATTACAGTTATCTAAGTGTTTTATGTCAATTAAATCAGCTTGCCAAAGATCATCAATTCCCTTCAAAACAACTGAACGTCTGAAAAAGTTTTTTCGAGCAGATTTGTGCAGTTCCTAAACAATTCTTTGCCTTATCATTTTGACTTTTAGCTGCAAACTGAGAAGTAAATTGTTCGAAAGCCGGTTTTATTATAGATGTAACAATTTTTTTCAATATTTTCTTTTTTATTTAACTGCAATTGATCAATAAGAGAGAGTACATCGGTTTTGGTATAATAATTTGCCATATTAGTGTCAACGTATTCTTTAGAAACAGCATCGTCAGGCGCCTGAGGTGGTCTTATTCCGGTCAATGGTACTGAATTTAAGTTGTAAGCTCCATTTTCTAGTTTAAGATGATTTTGGTTAGAAGGAAACAACAACTCAGGCTCAGATGCCTGCAGTTTTCTGTATATGTGATGACCGAATTTGTCTATACTCATAGTTGGAGTACCCTTGTGTATACTGATCAAAGAATCATATGCAATTGAAACAAGCTTGAAGAGTGCCGTGTATTTATTGATTAATCAGACCACTTTCACGTAACTCCTCTATGATTGAGATGATTTCATTGTCTACTCCAGTATTTCCAGCTTGTCGGGATGCAATAAGAAACTTAAGTCTATCCACTAACTCATTAGGATCATCCCAGTAAACCAAGTCTACATTTTTCTTAAGCTTTTTCATCATTTGCGGTAATCCAGCACCTTTGCATGAACGATTACTATCCTCAGTGCTGGTAGAGTGCTGACGATTTCTTTTAAACATGGGTTTTATAATTTGTAAATATTTCCGTCCTCTGTTGCTTTTGATAGGTTTCTTAAAATCATTGTCTCGATGATGTGCGTTAGTTTCTAAAAGCATCGATTTATAATTATTTTTGTCAGCATCTGTTACAACATCCAAATTAGGCACCTTTTTAAACAATAATTCATACAAGCCAGGACTTTTATCATAAATTTGACTTCCAACACAAATTTTCGAGTCAGTTATTATAACACGAGAATTCCCCATCATTAGCTTTCCACGTTCATTCCTTACACCGAAAGGAACATCTAGGAATACTTCTGAAGAAAGTGACCAGGAAGAGGTATTATTGTCAGAAAAGCTTTTAAATGTTTCATCATCACTTTCGCTTTCATTGTATGTTTCATTTTCACTTTGATTGTATTTTTCATTTTCACTTTCATTGTATGTCTCATGTTTGTTTTCAACTTTGTCTTCTTTTTCACGCCTTCTTCCTTCATTTTTATTACCTTTCAGAGTACGATCAAAATTGAAGAAGTTATCGTTTTTAACTTCCATAACATTTTGGTTTTCTGCTATTTTTCTGAGTGGCTCACTTAGAGGTTTGAAAACCATGTCCAATGTATTTTTATTGGACTCTTCAATCTCTCTCATCTTTTTTACTTTTTTCTTGATACCATCAGCTGCTTCAACCAATTTGCGTTTTAATGAAATATCCATGTTATAGCAGTGAACGGTTTCAAATTAAATAAGATACTGATACAGTACTCGAGTCACTTTTGTTTAAATATGTTACTGCTCAAAAACTATGAACGTATCAAAGTTCTTTCGATAACAACCATTTGCTATACTACAATCTTTGTTGATAACGACACAATCGTATGGGGTGCTCCAAACTTTGGAACACATTGTTTTAAACTGTATCCAAGGCATATCAGTGTTCACATGTTCATCATAAATGTGATTCATGTTGATGTCATCCTGCTTAAAAATGACTATCAAGTTGGCGTTGTCTCGAACTAGCTGCTTCGGAATTTTTGTGTAAGTTTGATTAAAATAAAAACTATCAATGTGCTTATGCCTACCCATCGAGAAGTAATCTCTTACATTATTTTGATTTTCACATGAAATATCATCAAAAACTATTACTGAATTGGGCTTTGCTTTAGTAACAGGGAGCACTTGATCATTCTCATGATATTTTTCAAGTGATACCTCCGGAACTAACTTTAAAACTTTTTCAAGATATGTGTATTTTGGTTGATCGAGAGTTTTTGAATAAACATACAAATTTCGATATCGCAATCCATTTTTGTGTAACAGCAAACCTACCACCAAATTTGTTTTACCACAGTTTGACGGACCGCAAACTATGCATCGAATTGTGTTTGGTAGTAGTTCCCCATGATGATGGTTTTTCTGCTCTAATTCTGCACACAACTTTCTGACATGTAACGACTGGGGCTGTTTCACAAACTTCATTTGTTTCTCTAATCTGTTTGAATGTGTAGATCAAAATGATTAGGTCTATGATCGTACAAGAACTTATAAAGAAAAAGTAAGTAGGTAGGTAATTAAAAAGTAAACTGGTACAGTTTCTTGGAGCACGGGTATGTTAAAACACATTTTCATCTCAAATAATGCATTGGTTATTCAATAATGTATTAATTATTGCGATGAGGTCCTTAGATTCCGATACATCTCCTTTATATTTTGAATGAAGGCTAGATCAAAAGATCCCAAACGTAAATGTAGCGACAGAGCGTAGTAGTTTTAGATCTGGATCACCATACCTACCTGGAAAAAATAAATTGGAAAGGCTAGATCAAAGATCAGAAACGTAAACGAAGCGACAGAGCGGAGCGTCAGAGCGGAGTAGTTTCGGATCTTTGATCTAGCCTTCCCAATTTATTTACTACTCCTGAAAACCTATTAAACCCCTGAAAACCTATTGTCGGTATGATGGCGGTCGGCTGGTAATATGCTTGGTGACGCTTCGGGCTTCGCCCTACGCGGAGCTCGGCCTTCGGCTTCGCCCTATACGCAGCTCGCCTCGGCCTACGGCCTCGCCTCGCGCGTTCGGCTCGGTCTTCGACCTCGCCTCACCTTTAGAATCTAAACTTGTATGGCGGCCATATTTGATTGGGGGGGGGACGCTCCGGGCTTCACCCTACGCGGAGTTCGGCCTTCGGCCTCACCCTGTACGCGGCTCGCCTCGGCCTTCGGCCTCGCCTCGCGCGTTCGGCTTGGTCTTCGACCTCGCCTTACCTTTAGAATCTAAACTTGTATGGCGGCCATCTTTGATTGGGGGGGGCCGCTCCGGGCTTCGCCCTACGCGGAGTTCGGCCTTCGGCCTCACCCTATACGCGGCTCGCCTCGGCCTTCGGCCTCGCCTCGCACGTTCGGCTCGGTCTTCGACCTCGCCTCACTTTTAGAATCTAAACTTGTATGGCGGCCATCTTTGATTGGGGGGGGGACGCTCCGGGCTTCGCCCTACGCGGAGTTCGGCCTTCGGCCTCACCCTATACGCGGCTCGCCTCGGCCTTCGGCCTCGTCTCGCGCGTTCGGCTCGGTCTTCGACCTCGCCTCACCTTTAGAATCTAAACTTGTTTGGCGGCCATCTTGGATTTGTGGGGGAGACGCTCCGGTCTACGCCCTGCGCGGAGCTCGGCCTTCGGCTTCGCCTTTAACGCAGCTCGCCTCGGCCTACGGCCTCGCCTCGCAGCGTTGCGTCGTGGTTCGGCTCGGCCTGCGGCCTGGCCTCACCACTCCTTGTATGGCGGCCATCTTGGAAAATGGTGGAATCAAAAAAATTACCCGATATTCGGAATCTTCGTCCCCCAAACTCCCCAGATACCGATTTTCGTCCGGATCGGAGCAACTTCATTTCCGGCCGCCATCTTGGATCCGCCATCTTGAAAAAAAAATTTAACAGCCACCTGCATCTCACCCCCCTGTAAAACATTTGTTTGAGCACACCCCACTTATGTCAAACGGTTCCGGAGATACAGCAATAATCATTTTGTATGGCGGCCATCTTGTTTTTGCGAAAATCGAAAAAATGACGTCACCAGTAGAATTTGACTAAGGTGTGGGTCGTCTTTTGTTCGAGCGCCACCGCTCCATCTGCAACGGTTCGCCCGGGAAGGTGGGTTGCCACCCGATGAGAAGGTGGATCCGAGGATCTCGAGATTTTCCCGTACCATTCGCACCACCCTCTCCACACTCCCCATACAAAGTTTTCACCTCCCGCCGCTCCATCTGGGAGAACAATTCTGTCACCCAGTCAGTCAGTCAGTGAGTGAGTGGTATTGTAGCTTTTAAACGACACCCATGAGAGTGTTTTACAAGAAATGCATGTCCGCCACCTTGGATTTCAAAACGTATGTCATTTTCGGAATCAGCACCCCCGAAACCTATAAAACGACACCCATGACGGTATTTTCCAAAAAATCCATGTCCGCCATCTTGGATTTCAAAATGGATGTCATTTTCGAAATCAGCACTCCTGAAAACCTATTAAACGACACCCATGTCGGTATGATGGCGGTCGGCTGGTAATATGCTTGGTGACGTTTCGGGCTTCGCCCTACGCGGAGCTCGGCCTTCGGCCTCACCTTATACGCAGCTCGCCTCGGCCTACGGCCTCGGCTCGCGCGTTCGGCTCGGTCTGCGACCTCGCCTCACCTTAAAAATCTAAACTTGTATGGCGGCCAACTTTGATTGGGGGGGGGACGCTCCGCGCTTCGCCCTACGCGGAGTTTGGCCTTCGGCCTCACCCTATACGTGGCTCGCCTCGGCCTTCGGCCTCGCCTCACCTTTAGAATCTAAACTTGCCGCTATCTAGAATTGGGGGGGGGGGGACGCTCCGGGCTTCGCCCTACGCGGAGTTCGGCCTTCGGCCTCACACTATGCGCGGCTCAGCTCGGCCTTCGGCCTCACCTCGCGCGTTCGGCTTGGTCTTCTACCTCGCCTCACCTTAAGAATATAAACTTGTATGGCGGCCATCTTGGATTTGGGAGGGGGACGCTCCGAGCTTCGCCCTACACGGAGTTCGGCCTTCGGCCTCACCCTATACGTGGCTCGCCTCGGCCTTCGGCCTCGCCTCGCGCGTTCGGCTCGGTCTTCGACCTCGCCTCACCTTTAGAATCTAAACTTGTATGGCGGCCAACTTGGATTTGGGGGGGGACGCTCCGGGCTACGCCCTACGCGGAGCTTGGCCTTCGGCCTCGCCTCGCGGCGTGGCTTGGCGTCATGGTTCGGCTCGGCCTGCGGCCTCGCCTCACCACTCCTTGTATGGCGGCCATCTTGAAAAATGGCGGAATCGAAAAACTGACCCAATATTCGGGATCTTAGACCCCAAAACCCCCTAGATACCAATTTTCGTCCGGATCGGAGCAACTTCATTTTCGGCCGCCATCTTGGATCCACCATCTTGAAAAAAAAATTTGACAGCCACCAGCCCCTCACCCTCCTGTAAAACATTTGTTCGAGCACACCCCACTTATGTCAAACGGTTCCGGAGATACAGCAATAATCATTTTGTATGGCGGCCATCTTGTTTTTGCGAAAATCTAAAAAATGACGTCACCGGTAGAATTCGACCAGGGTGTGGGTCGACCTTAGTTCGAGCGCCACCGCTCCATCTGCAACGGTTCGCCCGGGAAGGTGGGTCGCCACCTGATGAGAAGGTGGATCCGAGGGTCTCGAGGTTTGCATTTTTTTTTCAAAATGGATGTCATTTTCGCAATCAGCACCCCCGAAAACCTATTAAACGACACCCATGTCGGTATACCCAAAAATTTTATATCCGCCATCTTGGATTTTTGGCGGGGGAAATCGAGACGCTCCGGGCTTTGCCCTTCGCGTTATAATTCCCCCAACTAAAATTCAAGATGGCGGATATGAAATTTTCGGATGGCAGTCGGCGGGTAATATGCTTGGTGACGCTTCGGGCTTCGCCCTACGCGGAGCTCGGCCTTCGGCCTCGTCCTATACGCAGCTCGCCTCGGCCTACGGCCTCGGCTCGCGCGTTCGGCTCGGTCTGCGACCTCGCCTCACCTTAAAAATCTAAACTTGTATGGCGGCCATCTTTGATTGGGGGGTGGACGCTCCGGGCTTCGCCCTACGCGGAGTTCGGCCTTCGGCCTCACACTATACGCAGCTCGGTCTGCGACCTCGCCTCACCTTATAAATCTAAGCTTGTATGGCGGCCATCTTTGATTGGGGGGGGGATGCTCCGGGCTTCGCCCTACGCGGAGTTCGGCCTTCAGCCTAAAACCTGTACGCGGCTTGCCTCGGCCTTCGGCCTCGCCTCGCGCGTTCGGCTTGGTCTTCGACCTCGCCTCACCTTTACAATCTAAACTTGTATGGCGGCCATCTTAGATTTGGGGGGGTACGCTCCGGGCTACGCCCTTCACGGAGCTCGGCCTTCAGCCTTGCCTTTTATGCAGCTCGCCTCGGCCTGCGGCCTCGCCTCGCGGCGTGGCGTCGTGGTTCGGCTCGGCCTGTGGCCGATTCGGAATATCCGACCCCTTAACCCCCCAGATACTTATTTTCGTCCGGATCGGAGCAACTTCATTTTCGGCTGCCATCTTGGATCCGCCATCTTGAAAAAAAATTTGACAACCACCTGCCCCCCACCCCCTTGTAAAACATTTGTTCGAGCACACCCCACTTATGTCAAACGGTTCCGGAGATACAGCAATAATCATTTTGTATGGCGGCCATCTTGTTTTTGCGAAAATCGAAAAATGACGTCACCGGTAGAATTCGACTAAGGTGTGGGTCGACCTTTGTTCGAGCGCCACCGCTCCATCTGCAAGAGTTGGCCCGGTAGGGTGGGTCGCCACCTGATGACAAGGTGTATTCGAGGATCTCGAGGTTTTCCCGTACCTTCCGCGTCACCATTTCCACATCCCCAATACAAAGTTTTCACCTCCCGCCGCTCCATCTGGGAGAACAATTCTGTCACCCAGTGAGTGAGTCACTCAGTGGTATTGTAGCTTCATATAATATTACTAGGTTTTGCGTGGTGCGCGACCTGCTAAAGCAGGTCGCGAGGCGGTTGTGCCATTTTTTATAAATTTTAAAAAAGTTTATATTTTTTTTTGTTTTTCACGGCCGCCATTTTGGATTTAAAAATGGATGTTATTTTCTTAATCGGCACCCCTGAATACCCAAAAAACGTCACCCATGACGATATTTTGCAAAAATTTATGTCCGCCATCTTCGATTTCAAAACGTATGTCATTTTCGGAATCAGCACCCTCGAAAACCTAGTAATCGACACCCATGCTGTTTTTTTTACAAAAAATCCATGTTTGCCATCTTGGATTTCAAAATGGATGTCAATTTTGGAATCAACACACCCGAAAACCTATTAAACGATACCCGTGTCAGTATGCCCAAAAATTTCATATACGCCATCTTAGATTTTTGGTGGTGAGAATCTAGATTTTTGGATGTTATTTTCTTAATCAGCACCTTTGAATACCAAAAAACGACACCAATGACGATATTTTGCAAAAAAATTATGTCCGCCATCTTGTATTTAAAAACGTATGTCATTTTCGGAATCAGCACCCCCGAAAACCTATTAAACGACACCTATGACGGTTTTTTACAAAAAATCCATGTCCGCCATCTTAGATTTCAAAACGTATGTCATTTTCGGAATCAGCACCCCCGAAAACCTATGAAACGACACCCATGACGGTATTTCGGCCGGTAAGATGCTTCGTGACGCTTCGGACTTCGCCCTACGCGGAGCTTGGCCTTCAGCCTCGCCCTATAAGCAGCTCGCCTCGGCCTACGGCCTCGGCTCGCGCGTTCGGCTCGGTCTGCGACCTCGCCTCACCTTAAAAATCTAAACTTGTATGGCGGCCATCTCTGATTGGGGGGTGGACGCTCCGGGCTTCGCCCTACGCGGAGTTCGGCCTTCGGCCTCATCCTATACGCAGCTCGCCTCGGCCTTCGGCCTCGCCTCGCACGTTCGGCTCGGTCTTCGACATCACCTCACCTTAAAAATCTAAACTTGTATGGCAGCCATCTTGGATTTGGGGGGGGACGCTCCGGGCTACGCCCTACGCGGAGCTCGGCCTTCGGCCTCGCCTTCTACGCAGCTTGCCTTGGCCTACGGCCTCGCCTCGCGGCGTGGCGTCGTGGTTCGGCTCGGCCTGCAGCCTCGCCTCACCACTCCTTGTATGGCGGACATCTTGGAAAATGGTGGAATCGAAAAACTGACCCGATATTCGGAATTTTCGTCCCCCAAACCCCCCAAATACCGATTTTCATCCGGATCGGAGCAACTTCATTTCCGGCCGCAATCTTGGATCCGCCATCTTGAAAAAAAATGTGACAGCCACCTGTCCCCCAACCCCTTGTAAAACATTTGTTCGAGCTCACCCCACTTATGTCAAACGGTTCCGGAGATACAGCAATAATCATTTTGTATGGCGGCCATCTTGTTTTTGCGAAAATCGAAAAAAATACGTTACCGTTTGAATTGGATCAGGGTGTGGGTCGACCTTTGTTTGAGTGCCACTGCTCCATCTGCAACGGTTCGCCCGGGAAGGTGGGTCACCACCCGATGAGAAGCTGAATCCGAGGATCTCGAGGTTTTGCCGTACCCTCCGCGCCACCCTCTCCACATCCCCTATACAAAGTTTTCACCTCCCGCCGCTCCATCTGGGAGAACAATTCTTTGTAGGTCAAAAAGGCGTTCATACTTTTTTTGGTTTTTCACGACAACCATCTTGAATTTAAGTATCGATGTTATTTTAAGAATCAGTACCCTTGAAAACCTAAAAAATGACATCCATGACGGATTTTTCTAAAAAATGCATGTCCGCCATCTTGGATTTGAAAATAAATGTCATTTTCGGAATCAGCATCCCCGAAAACTTATCAAACGATACCCATGACAGTTTTTCAAAAAAATGCATGTCCGTCATCTTGGATTTCAAAATGGATGTCATTTTTGGAATCACCACACCCGAAAACCTTTTAAACGACACCCATGTCGTTATACCCGAAATTTTAATATTCGCCATCTTGGATTTTTGGTGGGGAGAATCGAGACGCTCCGGGCTTCGCCCTTTGCGTCACGATTCCCCTAACTAAAATCCAAGATGGCGGATGTGAAATTTTCGTATGGCGGTCGTCCGGTAAGATACTTGGTGACGCTTCGTGCTTCGCCCTACGCGGAGCTCGGCCTTAGGCCTCGCCCTATACGCAGCTCGGCTCAGCCTTCGGCCTCGCCTCACCTTTAGAATCTAAACTTAAATCGAAAAACTTACCAGATATTAGGATTCAGCGACCCCAAAAACCCCCGGGTACCGAGTTTGGTCCAAATCTGAGGATATACCGAAATATCACTTCAGTATGGCAGCCATCTTGTTTTTTTGAAAATCAAAAAAAAATTGTTACCAGTAGACTTCGACCAGGGTGTGGGTCGATCTTTGTTCGAGCTTCACCCAGCCAAGTCCAACGGTTCGCCCGGGAAGATGGGTCGCGACCTGATGAGAAGGAGAATCCGAAGATGTCGAGGTTTTCCCATTCTCGACGGAAAATTATGACAACACTCCTCATACATCATTTTCACCTCCCGACCTTCCTTCTGGGAGAACATTATGTCAGTCAGTCAGTGAGTGAGTCAGTGGTAATGTAGCTTTATACAGTATAATAACAAGGTTTCGCGTGGTGCGCGACCTGCTAAAGCAGGTCGCGAGGCGGTTGTGCCTTTTTTTATAAATTTTAAAAAAGTATTTAGTTTTTTTTTTGTTTTTTACGGCCGCCATCTTGGATTTAAAAATGGATGTTATTTTCTTAATCAGCACCCCTGAATACCCAAAAAAGTTTTTCAAAAAAATTTATGCCCGCCATCTAGGATTTTAAAACGTATGTCATTTTCGGAATCAGCACCACCGAAAACCTATTAAACGACACCCATGACGGTATTTTCCAAAAAATCCATGTCCGCCATCTTGGACTTCAAAATGGATGTCATTTTCGAAATCAGCACCCCTGAAAACCATTTAAACGACACCCATGTCGGTATGATGGCGGTCGGCTGGTAATATGCTTGGTGACGCTTCGGGCTTCGCCCTACGCGGAGCTCGGCCTTCGGCCTCGCCTCACCTTAAAAATCTAAACTTGTATGGCGGCCATCTTTGATTGGGGGGGGACGCTCCGGGTTTCGCCCTACGCGGAGTTCGGCCTTCGGCCTCACCCTATACGCAGCTCGCCTCGGCCTTCGGCCTCGCCTCGCGCGTTCGGCTCGGTCTTCGACCTCGCCTCACCTTTAGAATCTAAACTTGCCGCCATCTAGAATTGGGGGGGGGGACGCTCCGGGCTTCGCCCTACGCGGAGTTCGGCCTTCGTCCTCACACTATGCGCGGCTCAGCTCGGCCTTCGGCTTCGCCTTACCTTAAAAATCTAAACTTGTATGGCGGCCATCTTGGATTTTGGGGGGGGGGACGCTCCGGGCTACGCCCTACGCGGAGCACGGCCTTCGGCCTCACCTTTTATGTAGCTCGTCTCGGCCTACGGCCTCGCCTCGCAACGTGGCGTCGTGGTTCGGCTCGGCCTGCAGCCTCGCCTCACCACTCCTTGTATGGCGGCCATCTTGGAAAATGGTGGAATCGAAAAACTGACCCGATATTCGGAATCCTCGACCCCCAAACCCCCAGATACCGATTTTCGTCCGGATCGGAGCAACTTCATTTTCGGCCGCCATCTTGGATCCGCCATCTTAAAAAAAAAAAATGACAGCCACCTGCCTCTCACCCCTTTATAAAACATTTGTTCGATCACACCCCACTTACGTCAAACGGTTCCGGAGATACAGCAATAATCATTTTGTATGGCGGCCATCTTGTTTTTGCGAAAATCGAAAAAATGATGTCCTTGTTAGAATTCGACCAGAATGTGGGTCGATCTTAGTTCGAGCACCACCGCTCCATCTGCAACGGTTCGCCCGGGAACGTGGGTCGCCACCTGATGAGAAGGTGGATCCGAGGATCTCGAGGTTTTCCCGTACCTTCCGCGTCACCTTCTCCACATCTCTTATACAAAGTTTACACCTCCCGCCGCTCCATCTGGGAGAACAATTCTGTCACCCAGTGAGTGAGTCAGTGGTATGGTAGCTTTATATACTATAACTATGTTTCGCGTGGTGCGCGACCTGCTAAAGCAGGTCGCGAGGCGGTTGTGCCTTTTTTTATAAATTTTAAAAAAGTTTTTAATTTTTTTTTGTTTTTCACGGCCGCCATCTTGGATTTAAAAATGGATGTTATTTTCTTAAACAGCACCCCTGAATACCCAAAAAACGACACCCATGACGATATTTAGAAAAAAAATTTATGTCCGCCATCTTGGATATCAAAACGTATGTCATTTTCGGAATCAGCACTCCCGAAAACCTATTAAAGGACACCCATGACGGTATTTTCCAAAAAATCCATGTCCGCCATCTTGAATTTCAAAATGGATGTCATTTTCGAAATCAGCACCCCTGAAAACCTATTAAACGACACCCATGTCGGTATGATGGCGGTTGGCTGGTAATATGCTTGGTGACGCTTCGGGCTTCGCCCTACACGGAGCTCGGTCTTCGACCTCACCTCACCTTTAGAATCTAAACTTGTATGGCGGCCATCATTGATTGGGGGGGGGACGCTCCGGGCATCGCCCTACGCGGAGTTCGGCCTTCGGCCTCACCCTATACGCGGCTCGCCTCGGCCTTCGGCCACGTCTCGCGCGTTCGGCTCGGTCTTCGACCTCGCCTCACCTTTAGAATCTCAACTTGTATGTCGGCCATCTTGGACTTGGAGGGGGACGCTCCGGGCTACGTCCTGCGCGGAGCTCGGCCTTCGGCCTCGCCTTTTACGCTGCTCGCCTCGGCCTACGGCCTCGCCTCGCGGAGTGGCGTCGTGGTTCGGCTCGGCCTGCGGCCTCGCCTCACCACTCCTTGTATGGCGGCCATCTTGGAAAATGGTGGAATCGAAAAACTGACCCGATATTCGGAATCTTCGTCCCCCAAACCCCCAGATACCGATTTTCGTCCGGATCGGAACAACTTCATTCCCGGCCGCCATCTTGGATCCGCCATCTTGAAAAAAAAATTTGACAGCCAGCTGCCCCCCACCCTCCTGTAAAACATTTGTTCGAGCACACTCCACTTATGTCAAACGGATCCGGAGATACAGCAATAATCATTTTGTATGGCGGCCATCTTGTTTTTGCGAAAATCCAAAAAATGACGTCGCCGGTAGAATTCGACCAGGGTGTGGGTTGACCTTAGTTCGAGCGCGACCGCTCCATCTGCAACGGTTCGCCCGGGAAGGTGGGTCGCCACCTGATGAGAAGGTGGATCCGAGGATCTCGAGGTTTTCCCGTACCCTCCGCACCACCCTTTCGACACATCCCATACAAAGTTTTCACCTTCCGCCGCTCCATCTGGGAGAACAGTTCTGTCACCCAGTGAGTCAGTGAGTGGTATTGTAGCTTTATATAATATAATAATAACTAGGTTTCGCGTAGTGCGCGACCTGCTAAAGCAGGTTCGAGCACACTCCACTTATCTCCGGGCTTCGCCCTTCGCGTCACGATTTCCCCAACTAAAATCCAAGATGGCGGATATGAAATTTTCGGATTGTGGTCGGCCGGTAAGATGCTTGGTGACGCTTCGGGCTTCGCCCTACGCGGAGCTCGGCCTTCGGCCTCGCCCTATACGCAACTCGGCTCGGCCTTCGGCCTCGCCTCGCTCGTTCGGCTCGGTCTACGACCTCGCCTCACCTTTAGAATCTAAACTTAAATGGCGGCCATCTTGGATTGGGGGGGTGGGACGCTCCGGGCTTCGCCCTACGCGGAGCTCGGCCTTCGGCCTCACTTTATACGCAGCTCGCCTCGGCCTGCGGCCTCGCCTCGCGGCGCGTCGTGGTTCGGCTCGGCCTTCGGCCTCGCCTCACCACTCCTTGTATGGCGACCATCTTGGAAAATGGCGATATCAAAAATTTTACCAGATATTCAGATTCAGCGACCCCTAAAACCCCCGGATACCGAATTTGGTCCGGATCAGAGGAGATACAAAAATCTCGTTTTTGTATGGCGGCCATTTCGTTTTTTTAAAAATTGAAAAAAAATTGTCACCGGTAGACTTCGACCAGGATGTGGGTCGACCTTTGTTCGAGCACCACCGGTCCCAGTCCAACGGTGGGTCTCAACCCTGGGTCTCAACTACCGCCATAGTAAATTTCATCAAAATTGATCCATCCGTTTGAGCGTGAAAGAGTAACAAACATCCAAACTTTCGCGTTTATAATATTAGTAAGGAAGTTAGGATTAGTCAATACTCAATACATTTATTGCAATTCTACAACGGTAAATTAAGATGGTACAATTAAAAATCCTTACATTGTAGACCGTGTAGGGCAAAGCAATCTTAACAATAACTTTCACTTTTGTGACATATAAATTGTTTACTTAACAATAGTCAAAAAAGTAGTGATAAACTTTTCAAATTAGTAGATATTGGGCCATTTTAAAATAGTTTGCTAAACTTCAGACGGTGATTATCTCCATGAAACTGAACAACTTTCCTCATGGAACATAGATCAAAATATGAATTGACATCTCGATTGACATCCTTAATTTTCTCTAACAAAAAGTCACCCATTATAAGAGACTTCACCCCTCAAATTCTACAACAATTTTCCATTTGAAACTAAAAAAAATTAAACTATGTATTAAATAAATCGCTAATTGCGCTTGGATGACAGACACACAAATACACAAAAACAAAAGTCAAACCTATGATACCCGCCTTTTTTTTTTGGGGTTTAAAATTAATATACTTACATACGCTCATCACACCCATAATCCGTAACGGGGCAGGCAGAGCATTTTTGGTTTGTCACGACCGCCATCTTGGATTTCAAAATGGATGTCAGTTTCGTAATCAGCATCCCCGAAAACCTATTAAACGACACCCAGGACAGATTTTTTTTAAACTGCATGTCCGCCATCTTGGATTTAAAAATAGATGTCATATTCGCAATCAGCACCCCAGAAAATGTATTAAACGACACCCATGACGGTTTTTGAGAAAAATGCATGTCCGCCATCTTGGATTTCAAAATGGATATCATTTTCGGAATCAGCACACCCGAAAACCTATTCAACGACACCCATGTCGGTATGCCCGAAAATTTCATATCCGCCATCTTGGATTTTAGTTGGGGAAATCGTGACGCGAAGGGCGAAGCCGGTAAGATGCTTGGTGACGCTTCGGGCTTCGCCCTACGCGGAGCTCGGCCTTCGGCCTCGCCCTATACGCAGCTCGGCTCAGCCTTCGGCCTCGCCTCGCCCGTTCGGCTCGGTCTACGACCTCGCCTCACCTTTAGAATCTAAATTTAAATGGTGGCCATCTTAGATTAGAGGGGGGGGACGCTCCGGGCTTCGCCTTACGCGGAGCTCGGCCTTCGGCCTCGCCTTATACGCAGCTCGCCTCGCGGCGCGTCATGGTTCGGCTCGGCCTTCGGCCTCGCCTCACCACTCCTTGTATGGCGGCCATCTTGGAAAATGGCGAAATCGAAAATCTTTTTAGATAATCGGATTCAGCGACCCCAAAAACCCCTGGATACCGAATTTAGTCCGAATCGGAGGATATACCAAAATATCAATTTTGTATGGCGGCCATCTTGTTTTTTTGAAAATCGATAAAAAATTGTTACCGTTAGACTTTGACCAGGGTGCCGGTCGACCTTTGTTCAAGTACCACCGGTTCAACTCCAACGGTTCGCACAGGAAGGTGGGTCGCGACCTGATGAGGAGAAGAATCCGAAGATGTCGAGGTTTTCCCATACTCGACGGAAAATTGTGACCACACTCATCATACATCATTTTCACCTCCCGACACTCCTTCTGGGAGAACAATTATGTCAATCAGTCAGTCAGTCAGTCAGTGAGTGAGTGGTATTGTAGCTTTATATAGTATAACTAGGTTTCGCGTGGTGCGCGACCTGCTAAAGCAGGTCGCGAGGCGGTTGTGCCTTTTTTTATAAATTTTAAAAAAGTTTTTAATTTTTTTTTGTTTTTCACGGCCGCCATCTTGGATTTAAAAATGGATGTTATTTTCTTAAACAGCACCCCTGAATACCCAAAAAACGACACCAATGACGATATTTTCCAAAAAAATTATGTCCGCCATCTTATATTTCAAAATGGATGTCATTTTCGGAATCAGCACCCCCGAAAACCTATTAAACGACACCCATGACGGTGTTTTCCAAAAAATCCTTGTCCGCCATCATGGATTTCAAAATGGATGTCATTTTCGAAACCAGCACCCCTGAAAACCTATTAAACGACACCCATGTCGGTATGATGGCGGTCGGCTGGTAATATGCTTGGTGACGCTTCGGGCTTCGCCCTACGCGGAGCTCGGCCTTCGGCCTCGCCCTATACGCAGCTCGCCTCGGCCTACGGCCTCGGCTCGCGCGTTCGGCTCGGTCTGCGACCTCGCCTCACCTTAAAAATCTAAACTTGTATGGCGGCCATCTTTGATTGGGGGGGGGGACGCTCCGGGCTTCGCCCTACGCGGAGTTTGGCCTTCGGCCTCACCCTATACGCGGCTCGCCTCGGCCTTCGGCCTCGCCTCACCTATAGAATCTAAACTTGTATGGCGGCCATCTTTGATTGGGGGGGGGACGCTCCGGGCTTCGCCCTACGCGGAGTTCGGCCTTCGGCCTCACCCTTTACGCGGCTCGCCTCGGCCTTCGGCCTCGTCTCGCGCGTTCGGCTCGGTCTTCGACCTCGCCTCACCTTTAGAATCTAAACTTGTATGGCGGCCATCTTGGATTTGGGGGGGGACGCTCCGGGTTACGCCCTGCGCAGAGCTCGGCCTTCGGCCTCGCCTTTTACGCAGCTCGCCTCGGCCTACGGCCTCGCCTCGCGGAGTGGCGTCGTGGTTCGGCTCGGCCTGCGGCCTCGCCTCACCACTCCTTGTATAGCGGCCATCTTGGAAAATGGTGGAATCGAAAAACTGACCCGATATTCGGAATTTTCGTCCCCCAAACCCCCCAGATACCGATTTTCGTCCGGATCGGAGCAACTTCATTTCCGGCCGCCATCTTGGATCCGCCATCTTGAAAAAAAAAATTGGCAGCCAGCTGCCCCCCACCCCCCTGTAAAACATTTGTTCGAGCACACTCCACTTATGTCAAACGGATCCGGAGATACAGCAATAAACATTTTGTATGGCGGCCATCTTGTTTTTGCGAAAATCGAAAAAATGACGTCACCGGTAGAATTTGACCAGGGTGTGGGTCGACCTTAGTTCAAGCGCCACCGCTCCATCTGCAACGGTTCGCCCGGGAAGGTGGGTCGCCACCCGATGAGAAGGTGGATCCGAGGATCTCGAGGTTTTCCCGTACCCTCCGCGTCACCCACTCCACACCTCCCATACAAAGTTTTCACCTCCCGCCGCTCCATCTGGGAGAACAATTCTGTCACCCAGTCAGTGAGTGAGTGGTATTGCAGCTTTATATAATATAAAACTAGGTTTCGCGTGGTGCGCGACCTGCTAAAGCAGGTCGCGAGGCGGTTGTGCCTTTTTTTATAAATTTTAAAAAAGTTTTTAATTTTTTTTATTTTTCATGGCCGCCATCTTGGATTTAAAAATGGATGTTATTTTCTTAATCAGCACCCCCGAATATCCAAGAAACGACACCCATTACGATATTTGCAAAAAAATTATGTCCGCCATCTTGGATTTCAAAACGTATGTCATTTTCGGAATCAGCACCCCCGAAAACCTATTAAACGATACCCATGACGGTATTTTCCAAAAAATACATGTCTGCCGTCTTGGATTTGAAAATGGATGTCACCCCTAATTAACTAAAAAATGACACCCATGACGATATTTTCCAAAAAATTATGTCCGCCATCTTATATTTCAAAATGGATGTCGTTTTCGGAATCAGCACCCCGAAAACCTATAAAACGACACCCATGACGGTATTTTCCAAAAAATCCATGTCGGCCATCTTGGATTTCAAAATGGATGTCATTTTCGAAATCAGCACCCCTGAAAACCTATTAAACGACACCCATGTCGGTATGATGGCGTTCGGCTGGTAATATGCTTGGTGACGCTTCGGGCTTTGCCCTACGCGGAGCTCGGCCTTCGGCCTTGCCCTATACGCAGCTCGCCTCGGCCTACGGCCTCGGCTCGCGCGTTCGGCTCGGTCTGCGACCTCGCCTCACCTTAAAAGTCTAAACTTGTATGGCGGCCATCTTTGATTAGGGGGGAGGGACGCTCCGGGCTTCGCCCTACGCGGAGTTCGGCCTTCGGCCTCACCCTATACGCGGCTCGCCTCGGCCTTCGGCCTCGCCTCGCGCGTTCGGCTTGGTCTTCGATCTCGCCTCACCTTTGGAATCTAAACTTGCCGCCATCTAGAATTGGGGGGGGGGACGCTCCGGGCTTCGCCCTACGCGGAGTTCGGCCTTCGGCTTCACCCTGTTCGCGGCTCGCCTCGGCCTTCGGCCTCGCCTCGCGCGTTCGGCTCGGTCTTCGACCTCGCCTCACCTTTAGAATCTAAACTTGTATGGCGGCCATCTTGGATTTGGGGGAGAGACGCTCCGGTCTACGCCCTGCGCGGAGCTCGGCCTTCGGCCTCGCCTTTTACGCAGCTCGCCTCGGCCTGCGGCCTCGCCTTGCAGCGTGGCGTCGTGGTTCGGCTCGGCCTGCGGCCTCGCCTCACCACTCCTTGTATGGCGGCCATCTTGGAAAATGGTGGAATCGAAAAAATTACCCGATATTCGGAATCTTCGTCCCCCAAACCCCCCAGATACCGATTTTCGTCCGGATCGGAGCAACTTCATTTCCGGCCGCCATCTTGGATCCGCCATCTTGAAAAAAAATTTTGACAGCCACCTGCCCCTCACCCCCCTGTAAAACATTTGTTCGAGCACACCCCACTTATGTCAAACGGTTCCGGAGATTCAGCAATAATCATTTTGTATGGCGGCCATCTTGTTTTTGCGAAAATCGAAAAAATGACGTCACCGATAGAATTCGACCAGGGTGTGGGTTCACCTTAGTTCGAGCGCCACCGCTCCATCTGCAACGGTTCGCCCAGGGAGGTGGGTCGCCACCTGATGAGAAGGTGGATTTGAGGATCTCGAGGTTTTCCCGTACCCTCCGCGTTATTTTCTCCACATCCCACATACATCCCACAAGTTTTCACCTCCCGTTGCTCCATCTGGGAGAACAATTCTGTCACCCTGTCAGTCAGTGAGTGAGTGGTATTGCAGCTTTATATAATATAATATAATAACTAGGTTTCGCGTGGTGCGCGACCTGCTAAAGCAGGCCGCGAGGCGGTTGTGTACTCTATTTTTTGGGTCAAAAAGGCGTTCATACTTTTTTTGGTTTGTCACGACTGCCATCTTAGATTTCAAAATGTATTTCATTTTCGTAATCAGCACCCCCGAAAACCTAATTAACGACACTCATGACAGATTTTTTTTAAACTGCATGTCCGCCATCTTGGATTTAAAAATAGATGTCATTTTCGCAATCAGTACCCCAGAAAACGTATTAAACGACACCCATGATAGTTTTTGAGAAAAATGCATGTCCGCCATCTTGGATTTCAAAATGGATATCATTTTCGGAATCAGCACCCCCGAAAACCTATTAAACGACACCCATGTCGGTATGCCCGAAAATTTAATATCCGCCATCTTGGATTTTTGGTGGGGAGAATCGAGACGCTTCGGGCTTCGCCCTTCGCGTCACGATTTCCCCAACTAAAATCCAAGATGGCGGATATGAAATTTTCGGATTGCGGTCGGCCGGTAAGATGCTTGGTGACGCTTCGGGCTTCGCCCTACGCGGAGCTCGGCCTTCGGCCTCGCCCTATACGCAGTTTGGCTCGGCCTTCGGCCTCGCCTCGCCCGTTCGGCTCGGTCTACGACCTCGCCTCACCTTTAGAATCTAAACTTAACTGGCGGTCATCTTGGATTGGGGGGGGGGGACGCTCCAAGCTTCGCCCTACGCGGAGCTCGGCCTTCGGCCTCGCCTTATACGCAGCTCGCCTCGGCCTGCGGCCTCGCCTCGCGGCGCGTCGTGGTTCGGCTCGGCCTTCGGCCTCGCCTCACCACTCCTTGTATGGCGGCCATCTTGGAAAATGGCGAAATCGACAATCTTTTTAGATAATCGGATTCAGCGACCCCAAAAACCCCTGGATACCGAATTTGGTCCAAATCGGAGGATAAACCAAAATATCAATTTTGTATGGCGGCCATTTTGTTTTTTTGAAAATCGAAAAAAAATTGTTACCGGTAGACTTCGACCAGGGTGTAGGTCGACCTTTGTTCGAGCACCACCATTCCAAGTCCAACGGTTCGCCCGGGAAGGTGGGTCGTGACCTGATGAGGAGGAGAATCCGAAGATGTCGAGGATTTCCCATACTCGACGGAAAATTCTGACCACACCCCCTATACATCATTTTCACCTCCCGACCCTCCTTCTGGGAGAACAATTATGTCAATCAGTGAGTCAGTCAGTGAGTGGTAATGTAGCTTTATATAGTATAATATAATATAATATAATAATATAATATAACTAGGTTTCGCGTGGTGCGCGACCTGCTAAAGCAGGTCGCGAGGCGGTTATGCCTTTTTTTATAAATTTTAAAAAAGTTTTTATTTTCTTTTTGTTTTTCACGGCCGCCGTCTTGGATTTAAAAATGGATGTTATTTTCTTAATCAGCACCCCTGAATACCCAAAAAACGACACCCATGACGATATTTTTCAAAAAATTTATGTCCGCCATCTTGGATTTCAGAACGTATGTCATTTTCGGAATCAGCACCCCCGAAAACCTATTAAACGACACCCATGACGGTATTTTCCAAAAAATCCATGTCCGCCATCTTGGATTTCAAAATGGATGTCATTTTCGAAATCAGCACCCCTGAAAACCTATTAAACGACACCTATGTCGGTATGATGGCGGTCGGCTGGTAATATGCTTGGTGACGCTTCGGGCTTTGCCCTACGCGGAGCTTGGCCTTCGGCCTTGCCCTATACGCAGCTCGCCTCGGCCTACGGCCTCGGCTCGCGCGTTCGGCTCGGTCTGCGACCTCGCCTCACCTTAAAAATCTAAACTTGTATGGCGGCCATCTTTGATTGGGGGGGGACGCTCCGGGCTTCGCCCTACGCGGAGTTCGGCCTTCGGCCTCACCCTATACGCGGCTCGCCTCGGCCTTCGGCCTCGCCTCGCGCGTTTGGCTCGGTCTTCGACCTCGCCTCACCTTAAGAATCTAAACTTGTATGGCGGCCATCTTTGATTGGGGGGGGGGCCACTCCGGGCTTCGCCCTACGCGGAGTTCGGCCTTCGGCCTCACTCATTACGCGGCTCGCCTCGGCCTTCGGCCTCGCCTCACTTTTAGAATCTAAACTTGTATGGCGGCCATCTTTGATTGGGGGGGGGACGCTCCGGGCTTCGCCCTACGCGGAGTTCGGCCTTCGGCCTCACCCTATACGCGGCTCGCCTCGGCCTTCGGCCTCACTCTATACGCGGCTCGCCTCGGCCTTCGGCCTCGTCTCGCGCGTTCGGCTCGGTCTTCGACCTCGCCTCACCTTTAGAATCTAAACTTGTATGGCGGCCATCTTGGATTTGGGGGGGGGGACGCTCCGGGCTACGCCCTGCGCGGAGCTCGGCCTTCGGCCTCGCCTTTTACGCAGCTTGCCTCGGCCTACGGCCTCGCCTCGCAGCGTGGCGTCGTGGTTCGGCTCGGCCTGCGGCCTCGCCTCACCACTCCTTGTATGGCGGCCATCTTGGAAAATGGTAAAATCGAAAAACTTACCCAATATTCGGAATCTTCGTCCCCCAAACCCCCCAGATACCGATGTTCGCGACAGTTTTTTATATTCCGCTTATTTTAGATAATCTTTTTATTGTTTTTAACTCTTTATTGTATATTTTATATTTAGAATGTCTTTTCAGTTTGAGTTTTATGTCTCTTGTTTTTTAGTTGGTTGTGTCAATTTATGTTAGTGGATTAAACGTATTTTATTTTTAAAAGTGATTTTAAATAGATATTAACCCACTCCACACAATTCATTGACCAGGCTGTACCCAGAAGGGGTCACCTTTTAGCTGTGGTCAATATTGGTCCTTCGCGTAAGTAACCAGTTTATTTTTATTATTTTTTGTTTTAGAATTTTCGTACTTTTTTTCCTACAATGATTACCAGGAGCTCTAGCAAGAAAAACCTCGGCCAAAAGTCTGCCCCAGAAGCGCCCAGTGCCATGGTGCCGCAAGCCATCTGTAGTGACCGACAGCCATCGGTGTCGAGCCGCTCGCGCTCGTCTCATTCGAGTCGTTCTAGCGCGACCATCGTTGCGCAAAAGCTGGCGGCTCAGGCCGACCACGCTCGACGCGTCGCCGTATTGGAACGTGCCGCTATGGAGAAGGCTATTGAGAAGGAGCGCGCCACTGTGGAGAAGGAGCGCGCCGCGGCCGATCTGGAGCTGCAGGCGGAGCTGGCAGCGATCGAAGCGGGCAGTAGCCGTGGTTCGAGTTGCAGTCTTAGTAGGACGGCTCAGTGGTGTGAAACTAACGTGTAATGTAGGTAAGCATAAATCCGTCAGTCGTTCAATATACGTCAACTACGACACCTGTGTGTTTCATTGTCTCGCCTAATACTCCTCAGTGGCCACGAGGAATCAAAAAGAATTTACGCGTGTGTTAGATAGTAAATTAATGCTAGTGTGTGAATATATAGTGAATATTTAAAATAAAAATGACGATCGGTAAAATAGCTGAATTCGACATACACAAAGACGATTGGAAACTATACATCGAACGATTGAAACAATACTTCTTAGTGAACGAAATTAAAAGTGAATTACATGTACCGACATTAATTACCGTTATGGGAGCCGAAAGCTATGAACTACTGGTAAATTTATGTACACCAGAGAGCCCAACAACCAAAAAATTTGATAAAATTGTTGAAGTGATGGAGAAACATTTACAACCAAAGCCAAGCGAGTTGGCAGAACGGTACAAATTTAGAAAAAGATTGCAGAAACCAGGCGAAACAATAGGCGAATACGTGGCCATTCTCAAGAAAATGTCGAAAACTTGTGAATTTGGTACGTGGTTGGAAGAAAGTTTACGTGATCAACTGGTATGTGGCATACATAGTGAAATTATTCGACAGAGATTATTTGCAGAGACAAGTTTAACATTTTCAAAGGCATATACACTAGCAGTGAGTTTAGAAACGGCCGAAAAAGATGCCGCCATCGTGGTAGAAGGTCATGGAAGGACATCGAATGACTCATCAACGGTCGATTGTCAAGCAATTGCGAGCGCAGCGTGGCGTAAAAGTGGCGGGAAAGCCGTACGAAGCGATGGCAAGACGAAAGTAACGACACGAGAAGACAAGGGGTCGGCGCGGGAGGCCGGGCCAAGGGCCTCGGGTCGGGGCCGCGCGCGCTCATCGGCCGCGGCGGCGCAGGCGGACCGTGGACAGAGGCAACCGTCGTGTCGTGCGTGCGGAGGCGCTCACGACACCACCGACTGCAGATTCACCCGCTATGTTTGCCGGGTGTGCAACGAGAAGGGTCACCTTCAGCGAGTGTGCCCCAATTTAGCCTCCCAGCATCATGCGGAGGCAGACTTCGAGCAGTTGAGAGACAGGGAAAGTGACAGCAGCGAGGAGGTAATTTTTATTGACTTTAATCAGCTATCGTTAAATCAGTGTGAACCTATAATGATAACGCTTAAAATTCAAAATAAAACAGTGACTATGGAATGTGATACTGGTAGCGCCGTATCCTGTATTAGTTATAATATGTATAAAAAAGGTTTTAGGGAATTACCACTACATAGTTCTAAGTTAGCCCTTAGATATTATATAGGAGAAATAGTCCTATCACCCTATCGGTGTGATTAAACCGACAGTTGACTACGGGGGTAATACTAAGCAATTGGATTTGTATGTAATAGATAACGGCAAAACTGCTTTATTAGGTCGACAGTGGATAGCAGATTTAAAAATTCAGTTACCCATTTTTGGGCATAATAGTCTCAGATTGTGTAAGAGTGAAGAATTTAATTTAAATTCGTTCAGTTCCAGATACTCTAAAGTGTTTGCGGATGGTCTGGGCTGTTTCACTGGGCCGCCGGTTAGCATTCATGTTCGGCCGGGCGCGCGGCCCGTGTTCATGCGCGCGCGGCCGCTCGCCTACGCGCTGCGCGAGCCGGTGGAGCGCGCGCTGCAGCAGCACGTGCAGGACGGCATCCTCACGCCCGTCGACCGCTCAGACTGGGCGACTCCCATCGTGCCGGTTGTCAAGTCGGATGGCATCATCAGGATTTGCGCGGATTTTAAAGTAACACTTAATAAGGTATTGGAAATTGATCGTTACCCGTTACCAAAGGTAGAAGACTTGCTAGTGAGATTACATGGGGGGGATCGGTTTAGCAAAATAGACCTTTCACAGGCCTACGCACAACTGGTTCTGGATGATACAAAAAGGTACACCGTTATAAATACGCATAAAGGTTTGTTTCGATACAACAGGTTGGTGTACGGATTAGCTTCAAGTCCAGGTATTTTTCAAAGGCACCTCGAGGAATTATTTGCTGACTTGCCACGAGTAGGCGTGTTTTTAGATGACGTAATCATCACAGGGGCCACGGCTCAGGAACATATACAGAACCTGCATAAAGTGTTCGACCGCCTGCAGAACCATGGTCTTAGAGTAAAGAAGGAAAAGTGTGAATTCTTCGCTGAGTCGTTAACATATCTCGGTCACGTGATAAGCAAAGAGGGAGTGCGCACTTGCCCTAATAAAATCAAAGCGATTCTCAGAACTCCCGCCCCAACGAACGTTTCAGAGCTCAGGTCGTTTATAGGTATGATTATGTATTACGGGAAATTTGTTAAGAATATAAGCACACTATTAGCCCCTCTTTACGAGTTGCTAAAAACAGGAACAAAATTTAGTTGGAGTGCAGCATGTCAGAAAGCGTTTGAAGAGGTAAAGGTGCGGCTGACGAGCAACGAAGTGCTCGTGCACTACTCGCCGGAGCTGCCGCTAGTGCTGACAGCGGACGCCAGCAGTGTGGGCGTGGGCGCTGTGCTGTCACACGTCACGCCGGCCGGGGAGCGGCCGGTGGCGTACGCGTCGCGCGCGCTCAGCCAGGCCGAGCGACATTACTCTCAAATAGACCGAGAGGCACTCGCGATTATCTTCGGTATACGTAAGTATCACCAGTATTTATATGGGCGTCCGTTCACGTTAAGAACCGACCATAAACCCCTCACACACATTTTCGGTAGTAAGGTGGGTATACCTATTATGGCCGCGTCTCGTCTACAACGCTGGGCGGTGCAACTATCTGGATATAATTATGAGATTGAATACGTACCTTCAAAAAAAAATTGCGCCGATGCTTTGTCACGATTACCGGCGTCGCAGGCGAGTAAACGAGATAGTTCGAAAGATATTACTTATGTAAATTTTGTAGAAAATTTTTTACCTATCACAAACGAAGAAGTGAGAAAAGCTACCGCTAGAGATAGCGCATTGGGTCGAATTAAATTGTATGTGGAGTCAGGATGGCCGGAGCAATGTATTGAAGAAAACATTAAACCCTACTTCACTAGACGGAACGAATTGTACATAGAATCCGGTTGTGTTATGTGGGGATATAGAATGATTATCCCTACCGACTTACGACCGACCGTATTGAAACAATTACATAGCACTCACATGGGCATTGTGAAGACTAAGGCCTGGGCGCGCAGCTACGTATGGTGGCCAGGTATCGATACCGACGTCGAACAGCTGTGTCGAGCGTGCGATACGTGCGCACTGGAGGCCAGCGCCCCGCCGCGCGCACCACCCTCACCATGGCCCTACTGCTCTCAACCTTGGACACGGGTGCATGTGGATTTCCTGGGCCCTTATAAAGGTAAGACTTATCTAATACTAGTCGACTCGACATCAAAGTGGGTAGAGGCCTTTGAGATGAACAAGACGAATGCCACAACAGTTATTAAAGTTCTACGAGCTACTTTCGCACGGTTTGGGTTACCGGCGGAGTTGGTGTCAGACCAGGGGCCACCGTTTACCAGCGGTGAGATTGCGCAGTTTTTGAAAAATAATGGAATAAGACAAATGTTTTCACCTGCATATCACCCGGCCTCGAATGGTGCGGCTAAAAATGCGGTTAAACTTTGTAAGCGCGCTCTAAAAAAAGCATTTAGGGATAACCTAGAAGTAGATGCCGCGTTACAAACCTTCCTGTTAACCTATAGAAATACGGTGCATAGCACTACGGGTGAAACACCGGCCATGTTGTTACAAAAACGCTCACTGCGAACTCGACTCGATTTATTGTGGTGCGATCGATCGGTGCAGGACCGCGTCAGCGCGGCGCAGGCGCGTCAAACAAAGAACGCGGTTGGCATCTCACGCCACTTTGAACAAGGGGACACAGTCTGGGCACGGGGCTATGGATTACGGGACAACTGGGAAAAAGGTACTATTGTAAACAAGGAAGGGACACGCCGATACGTAGTAGAAACTGGTAACGGTCAATTTCTAAAAAAACATATTGATCAAGTACGTCGTAGATCGAGATTTTCTGATGTTGCTTGTCCAGAGAATGTTATGAGCGAAGACAGATCGTGTGGGCGTGAGGGGGCTGTCCACACAGGGTCCACGGATGGGGTGGTAGATGGGAGCAGTACTGGGAGTAGGCAACCTGAGTCTCCACACTCGGAACAGCTGGATCGGCCCAATTCAACGCCAGAAATAAGTAAATCTGTGACAAATGATAGTAGTACGGCCCATATACCACCACCATCAGTGTCACCTCTTACGAAGCCAGCTGGCAGCCGCCCGGTTAGACAGTGCAGACTGAGGCCACAAACTAGATTCCGCTTAGATATTGATTGATTAGCCATTACTGAACAATGCATAGTGCTTAATCATAGGATAAATTCATAAATGTTATAAAAAAAATAAAAATTGCATACTTCACTAGTATATGTTTATTGCATAAGTAATGGTTAAGGCCACCAGAAGCTCCCAGATGGAGAAAATGGGTGTGAGTGTATGCTCTGTTTAATATTAATGTTCAATGTTGTTTCTTGTTGTGTTATACTTAGATTTATTTCATAATTTTATTGTTTAGATTAATTCTCTTCTCTATGGCTTGTTTCACATATAGATGAGTTGTGTTAGCCTTTTAAGTTTGGGTTATGTTTCTTTTTTGTTTTAGTTCACTTATGTTCTTTGTATTTTTAAATTTAGTTCTTAAATAATCTGGGAGGTGTAATGTAGGTAAGCATAAATCCGTCAGTCGTTCAATATACGTCAACTACGACACCTGTGTGTTTCATTGTCTCGCCTAATACTCCTTGTTCCTAATTTTCAGGTGTCAAAAATCGATGATAATGACGTACTTTCACTGCGTGTACCGGTACCCAAGGAGGTACTATCACCCGGTACCACAAGCGCAGTTGCGCCAATCGTATCTTGGCCCGTACCTGACATTGGACTCGCTTCCGCCCCAGCCGGTGTACAATTTCATACTACACAAACGCATTTAGGTACACAAATTCATAAAAATTGTGACAAAGATAATAAAGCTAGCTTAGGCCGTACACATGCTCAAACTGACATTCAAATGTTGGCGGAAGCGATCACGAACCTGGCCGCTGGTAAGCAGTCTCCGCGGGTGAGTGATTTGAAACTTCCTTCATTCAGTGGGCAAGCCTATGACTGGCTAATCTTTCAACGAACTTTTGAATTTACCAAGTCTCGTTTCTCGGACTTAGAGAACATTTCTCGTTTAAATTTCGCTTTGAGAGGCCCCGCCCGTGAAGAGGTGGGAGCCCTGCTGGCCTCTGTGCAAGATCCTAGTGTGATCATGAGTGCCTTGGAGGTCAGGTTTGCACGACCTGAGCTCATAGTCCTAAATGAGATAACCCAGGTCAAAGCCTTGCCCAAGCTTGGAAGTATTGACGGAGGGCGTGAAATATGTACTTTCTCCTGCCGAGTTCGTCGCTGTTTAGAGACGATTCGTGTTCTTAATCAGGTGGAGTATTTGGCTTCTCCTGAACTTTGTAATGTAATAGTGAGCAAGTTTAGTTCTCTGTTACGAGCTCGGTGGGCAGACTATGCATTCATTCATGGTCGTACTAAGTACAGGCTCGAACTTTTGTCTGACTTTCTCAGACATGAGGCCGATATTCATACCAAATACGGCTTCATTCCCGAAATAAAATTGTCTGCCTAACAAAAATAAATTCATACTTATACTTCTGTTGCAAACAATGCCTTATGCGTACAATGTGCGAAGATCGTATTACAACGCATCAGCTTAATTGGCCAAAGATTAAAGAGAGCGTAAACAATGCCTGTACCTATGACAACCAGGAAGAGTGTCAAACAGATCAAAGCACTAACCTCTATCATAGTGAGAATCTCGATCAGAGTCTCGATAAAGGCGAGTGCTATCTTGTCTCAGCTAAAAGTTTTGACGTTGGCACTGCGTCATCTCGTGACAAGAACGCGAACACTGCCCTCAAAAGGAATGTGGCTCCATCTGTTCAAAATTCAAGGAAACCATGTAGTTTTTGTCAAAAAGGTTATCACGAGTTGTCAAAATGTGCCGAGTTCAAACAACTGGATGTTGACGAGAGATGGCAGTGGTCAATCGACAACAAGTTTTGCAGGAAATGCTTAAAAAAGGGTTCGCATTTCTATAAAACCTGCAAAGCTAACTGTGAAATTCCCGATTGTAGTCGCCGATTTAGCCATCACACTTTATTGCATTTTCCGACGACTCTAGCTGTTCAGAATAATCACGTTGCCCTGTCCACGGGCTCTGGCTCACATTCCGAGCACTCTGCCGCTAGCGGCGACGTTCCTGCGTCCTCAGATGTTGAGGTGGTCGCTCACACCACTCCTCAACATGACGACGAGCGTCCTCGTCCGCTGCTTAAGGTAATTCCGGTGACAGTCAGTGGACCAAGTGGGTCACAGAACATATATGCTCTTTTAGACGACAGATCTACAGCTACTATAATCGATTCAGAAATAGCTAATCAAATCGGTGCAACTGGGCCTAAGGGCCATATTTCGGTTAACTGCATTGGGGGACTTACCAAAAATACTGAAATTTCGTACGTCAATTTCAAAATCAAAGGCAAACATACCAGTAAGTGGTTTGAGGTCAATAATGTCCGCGCGATGAATAATTTAGGTATAACCACTCGTCAGTCGGTTCTGCAAGGGGATATCTCGCAGTATAACTACTTGACTGATTTAGTCGAAGAGCTTTGTTATGATCTTGCGAAGCCTGCATTGATTATTGGCGCCGACAACTGGCACCTAAGCGTTCCTCGTGCTGTGCGGCGTGGCTCTGGTTCTCAACCTGTAGCTACTTTCACTTCATTGGGTTGGGTTTTATACGGTTTTTCCTCTAGTAAAACTAAGCCAGTTGAGTTCGTGAATCATTGCGTTTTTTATGAGGACAATTCGGCGGAAAACGATTCTATTGAAAACCTTATAAAAGAAAACTACAAGCTTGATTCCATTGGGATCGAGAAAAAAGATTATAAAACTAAAAGCGAGAAACGGGCAATCGAGATTCTTGAAAATACAACTCAACGCCTTCCCGAGGGGCGTTTTGAAACAGGTTTACTGTGGCACGAAGGTTTAGGGGAGGTTCCAAATAATTATAGTTTGGCCTTGTCTCGTTTCAAAAGTCTCGAACGAAAGTTTAAAAAGGAACCTGAGTACGCAGAAGCTTACCGCCAAAATATCCAAGATACCATTACTAAAGGTTATGCGGAACTGTGTACTGAGGGTCCTAAGGGCATAACTTGGTATTTGCCGCACTTTGGAGTTTTTCACCCCCAGAAGCGAAAGCTTAGGGTTGTCCATGATGCCGCGTCAAAATTTTCTGGTGTTAGTTTTAACTCTTTACTTCTGTCGGGACCCGATTTGCTCCAAAGTTTAGTAGCGATTTTGATGCGTTTTCGAGAGGGCTGCGTAGCGTTGAACGCGGATATTAGAGAAATGTTTCCGCAAATTAAAATTCAAGAAAGTGACCGTGATGCGCAGCGTTTCTTGTGGCGTAATGAACCGTCATCTCCAATTTTGATATATCGCATGTCATCCATGATTTTCGGTGCAACCTCTAGTCCTTTTACAGCTCTTTATTTAAAAAACAAAAATGCACAAGAACATAAAAATCTGTATCCGGAAGCTACGCGCGCCATCGAGGAAGACCATTACATGGATGACTTCCTGGGTAGTCTGGACAGTGTCGACAAGGCCGCTCGTTTGGCAGTCGACATTGAGAAGGTGCACAGCTTGGCTGGTTTCGAAATGAGGTCCTGGGTTTCCAACACACCCGAGGCCTTGTCTTTGTTGCCACCTAACTTGTGTAGCCCGACGCCTCATCCCGTAGACTTGAATCCATCCTCATCTCAACCTCATCACATTAAAATCTTAGGTTTGACCTGGAACTCAGTCGTCGACAGCCTATGTTTCAGAACTGGTTTGCCGGAGTTGCTTCCGTCTCTGTTGACAAAGAGGTCAGCTTTGTCGTTGTTAATGCGCGTTTATGATCCCCTGGGTTTTTTGGCTCCGATTGTTGTTCAGGGTCGAATTTTATTCCAAGAACTGTGGAGAGCCGGTGTATCTTGGGATGAACCACTCGCGTCCGACGCTTTGAGCAAATGGCTAGCCTGGTTTCAGCGGCTCTCTAAGGTCAGCCTCTGTTCGATTCCTCGCTGGTATCAGGGACTTTCACAGTCTAATCAGTCTTTAGAGCTCCACGTTTTTGCTGACGCGAGTGAGTATGCGTACGCTTGTGTCGCCTTTTGGCGTTATAGTTTGGATGGAAAAGTCAGGCTCGCTTTAATTGGAGGCAAAGCCCGTCTTGCGCCTTTGAAGCCCGTCTCTATGCCCAGACTCGAGCTCCAGGCAGCCCTGATAGCGGCAAGGTTTGCGAATTTTATCTTTCAGTCGCATAAAGTCAAGCCATTAAAAACTTTCTTATGGACTGACTCTATGACAGTCCTTAAATGGCTGCGTAGTGACGCGCGCACGTTCAAGCCTTTTGTGGCACACAGGGTTGGCGAGATCTCTGAAGTATCTGATATTTCCAATTGGCGCTATGTTCCTACCTCTGATAACGTTGCGGACGATGCTACGCGTCCTAATACACTTTTATTTGATACGACTGCTCGCTGGTTCACCGGACCCTCATTTCTTTTAGAGCCACCTCATCACTGGCCAAGTGAACCATCGAGCGAAGTACCGTTGCCTTCTGTGGAAGTTAAACGGTGCTTTTTTTTGGATATGGTGGGCCAAATTAACGATCAGCCGCTAAAACTACCTTCACCGGTTGTTGCGGACCACTCGAGGTTTTCAGAGTGGTTACGTCTAGTCCGTACCACAGCTCGCGTTCAACAATTTGTTTGGTTACTTCGTTCTCGGCTAAACTTTAACTCTCAAAATTCAAAATCTAACAGCAAGAAAGAACTCGTCCGCAGCAAGAAAGAACTCGTCCGTGAGAAGAATTTCCTACCTTTAACCGCTGAACTCCTTGAAGCTGCGGAAAAAAGATTGATTTTGAAATCCCAGTTGGATAGTTTTCCGGACGAACACAGTCAGTTAGGCCCTATTAGAAGTTCCAATTTAAAGAACATCGAGATTGATCGAGATGCACAGGGTATTCTTCGCCTTGTCGGAAGAATTTCAAGGGTTCAGGAAGTCGAGACAGAGCCCAATCCCATCATCCTCGACGGTCGCCATCGAATCGTTCGGCTTTTGATAGCGTACATGCATAGGAGGGTCGCCCATGGCAACAATGAAACGGTTGTGAATTTTTTACGGCGAAGATATTACGTCACCAATCTGCGGCCGTCTGTAAAAGAAGTGGCGAAGTCCTGCTTATTTTGTCGCATTCGCAAGGCCCAGCCTTTAACACCCTTGACCGGAGACCTTCCAGAGGTTAGATTGGCGCACCACCAGAGGCCGTTTACGAATGTCGGTCTAGACTATTTTGGCCCAGTAACCATAAGTGTGGGAAGGAGAACCGAAAAACGATATGTCGCTTTGTTTACATGTCTTACTGTTCGTGCGGTTCATATCGAAATAGTCGGAAGCTTGACTACTGATTCCGCGATAATGGCAGTAAAGCGGTTCATTGCGAGACGAGGATGCCCTTCCGTTATTATGTCGGATAATGGGACAGCTTTTGTTGGAGCAAAAAATAAATTAAACGAGATTTACGACTTTGCAGCCAACCTCAGAATTCATTGGAAGTTTATTCCACCTGCCTCTCCGTTCATGGGCGGAACTTGGGAGAGATTGGTCAGATCCATTAAAACGGCTCTTTCTGTCACTTTACACCAGCGTTCCCCGAGAGAAGAAACCCTTTACACTCTTCTATTAGAAGCAGAGGCTTTAGTAAACTCCAGACCTTTAACTCATGTTTCAGTTGAACCTTTGGAAGACGAGGCTCTAACACCGTACCATTTTCTAATTGGCTCAGCTACAAATGAGCCACCAATGCATCCGCTTTCCGATTCAGAGCTTCACGGTCGCATTCAATGGAAGAAGGGGCTCAGATTGGCCGATCATTTTTGGAAGAGATGGGTGGAAGAGTACCTTCCCACTTTAATTGTCAGACGGAGTTCGTCATCAACACCGGAGACTCAGTTGAAGGTCGGCGATTTAGTCATCGTTGCAGATGGAACCCTGCCCAGAGGAACTTGGCCTAGGGGTCGTATAGTAGCTGTGTGGCCCGGACCCAGGGGCGTAGTAAGAGTGGCAGATGTGGCAACAAGAGGAGGTGTGCTGAGACGGCCTGTCAGGAAGCTGGCTCCTCTTCCTATTGTCGCTGTCTAACTGGTGCTCTTGCACCGCGGGGTGCCATGTTCGCGACAGTTTTTTATATTCCGCTTATTTTAGATAATCTTTTTATTGTTTTTAACTCTTTATTGTATGTTTTATATTTAGAATATCTTTTCAGTTTGAGTTTTATGTCTCTTGTTTTTTAGTTGGTTGTGTCAATTTATGTTAGTAGATTAAACGTATTTTATTTTTAAAAGTGATTTTAAATAGATATTAACCCACTCCACACAATTCATTGACCAGGCTGTACCCAGAAGGGGTCACCTTTTAGCTGTGGTCAATAACCGATTTTTTTTTCTGGCCGCCATCTTGGATCCGCCATCTTGAAAAAAAAATTTGACAGCCACCTGCCCCTCACCTTCCTGTAAATCATTTGTTCGAGCTCACTCCACTTATGTCAAACGGTTCCGGAGATACAGCAATAATCATTTTGTATGGCGGCCATCTTGTTTTTGCGAAAATCGAAAAAATGACGTCACCGGTAGAATTCGACCAGGGTGTGGATCGACCTTAGTTCGAGCGCCACCGCTCCATCTGCAACGGTTCGCCCGGGAAGGTGGGTCGCCACCCGATGAGAAGGTGGATCCGAGGATCTCGAGGTTTTGCCGTACCTTCCGCACCACCCTCTCCACACCCCCGATACAAAGTTTTCACCTCCCGCCGCTCCATCTGGGAGAACAATTCTGTCACCCAGTCAGTCAGTCAGTGAGTGAGTGGTATTGTAGCTTTATATAATATAACTAGGTTTCGCGTAGTGCGCGACCTGCTAAAGCAGGTCGCGAGGCGGTTGTGCCTTTTTTTTTAAATTTAAAAAAAGTTTTTAATTTTTTTTCTTTTTCACGGCCGCCATCTTAGATTTAAAAATGGATGTTATTTTCGGAATCAGCATCCCTGAATACCTATTTAACGACACCCATGACGGTATTTTCCAAAAAATCCATGTCCGCCATCTTGGATTTCAAAATGGATGTCATTTTCGAAATCAGCACCCCTGAAAACCTACTAAATGACACCCATGTCGGTATGATGGCGGTCGGCTGGTAATATGCTTGGTGACGCTTCGGGCTTCGCCCTACGCGGAGCTCGGCCTTCAGCCTCGCCCTATACGCAGCTCGCCTCGGCCTACGGCCTCGGCTCGCGCGTTCGGCTCGGTCTGCGACCTCGCCTCACCTTAAAAATCTAAACTTGTATGGCGGCCATCTTTGATTGGGGGGGGGGACGCTCCGGGCTTCACCCTACGCGGAGTTCGGCCTTCTGCCTCACCCTATACGCGGCTCGCCTCGGCCTTCGGCCTCGCCTCGCGCGTTCGGCTCGGTCTTCGACCTCGCCTCACCTTTAGGATCTAAACTTACCGCCATCTAGAATTGGGGGGGGGACGCTCCGGGCTTCGCCCTACGCGGAGTTCGGCCTTCGGCCTCACCCTATACGCGGCTCGCCTCGGCCTTCGGCCTCGCCTCGCGCGTTCGACTCGGTCTTCGACCTCGCCTCACCTTAAGAATCTAAACTTGTATGGCGGCCATCTTTGATTGGGGAGGGGGCCGCTCCGGGCTTCGCCCTACGCGGAGTTCGGCCTTCGGCCTCACCCTATACGCGGCTCGCCTCGGCCTTCGGCCTCGCCTCACCTTTAGAATTTAAACTTGTATGGCGGCCATCTTTGATTGGGGGGGGGGGGGGACGCTCCGGGCTTCGCCCTACGCGGAGTTCGGCCTTCGGCCTCACCCTATACGCGGCTCGCCTCGGCCTTCGGCCTCGTCTCGCGCGTTCGGCTCGGTCTTCGACCTCGCCTCACCTTTAGAATCTAAACTTGTATGGCGGCCATCTTTGATTTGGGGGGGGGACGCTTCGGGCTACGCCCTGCGCAGAGCTCGGCCTTCGGCCTCGCCTTTTACGCAGCTCGCCTCGGCCTACGAACTCGCCTCGCGGCGTGGCGTCGTGGTTCGCCTCGGCCTGCGGCCTCGCCTCACCACTCCTTGTATGGCGGCCATCTTGGAAAATGGTGGAATCGAAAAACTGACCCAATATTCGGAATCTTCGTCGCCCAAACCCCCCAGATACCGATTTTCGCGACCTGCTGCCTTTTTTTATAAATTTTAAAAAGGTTTTTAATTTTTCTTTGTTTTTCACGGCCACCATCTTGGATTTAAAAATGGATGTTATTTTCTTAATCAGCACCCCTGAATACCCAAAAAACGACACCAATGACAATATTTTTCAAAAAATTTATGTCCGCCATCTTGGATTTCAGAACGTATGTCATTTTCGGAATCAGCACCCCCGAAAACCTATTAAACGACACCCATGACGGTATTTTCCAAAAAATCCATGTCCGCCAACTTGGATTTCAAAATGGATGTCATTTTCGAAATCAGCACCCCTGAAAACCTATTAAACGACACCCATGTCGGTATGATGGCGGTCGGCTGGTAATATGCTTTGTGACGCTTCGGGCTTCGCCCTACGCGGAGCTCGGCCTTCGGCCTCGCCCTATACGCAGCTCGCCTCGGCCTACGGCCTCGGCTCGCGCGATCGGCTTGGTCTGCGACCTCGCCTCACCTTAAAAATCTAAAAATCGCCATTTTTGATTTGGGGGGGGACGCTCTGGGCTTCGCCCTACGCGGAGTTCGGCCTTCGGCCTCACCCTGTACGCGGCTCGCCTCGGCCTTCGGCCTCGCCTCGCGCGTTCGGCTCGGTCTTCGACCTCGCCTCACCTTTAGAATCTAAACTTGTATGGCGGCCATCTTTGATTGGTGGGGGGCCGCTCCGGGCTTCGCCCTACGCGGAGTACGGCCTTCGGCCTCATCCTATACGCGGCTCGCCTCGGCCTTCGGCCTCGCCTCGCGCGTTCGGCTCGGTCTTCGGCCTCGCCTCACTTTTAGAATCTAAACTTGTATGGCGGCCATCTTTGATTGGGGGCGGGACGCTCCGGGCTTCGCCCTACGCGGAGTTCGGCCTTCGGCCTCACCCTATACGCGGCTCGCCTCGGCCTTCGGCCTCGCCTCGCGCGTTCGGCTCGGTCTTCGACCTCGCCTCACCTTTAGAATTTAAACTTGTATGGTGGCCATCTTTGATTGGGGGGGGGGACGCTCCGGGCTTCGCCCTACGCGGAGTTCGGCCTTCGGCCTCACCCTGTACGCGGCTCGCCTCGGCCTTCGGCCTCGTCTCGTGCGTTCGGCTCGGTCTTCGACCTCGCCTCACCTTTAGAATCTAAACTTGTATGGCGGCCATCTTTGATTTGGGGGGGGGGGACGCTCCGGGCTACGCCCTGCGCGGAGCTTGGCCTTCGGCCTCGCCTTTTACGCAGCTCGCCTCGGCCTACGGCCTCGCCTCGCGGCGTGGCGTCGTGGTTCGCCTCGGCCTGCGGCCTCGCCTCACCACTCCTTGTATGGCGGCCATCTTGGAAAATGGTGGAATCGAAAAACTAACCCGATATTCGGAATCTGCGTCCCCCAAACCCCCCAGATACCGATTTTCGTCCGGATCGGAACAACTTCATTTCCGGCCGCCATCTTGGATCCGCCATCTTGAAAAAAAAATTGACAGCCACCTGCCCCTCACCCCCCTGTAAAATATTTGTTCGAGCACACCCCACTTATGTCAAACGGTTCCGGAGATACAGCAATAATCATTTTGTATGGCGGCCATCTTGTTTTTGCGAAAATCGAAAAAATGACGTCACCGGTAGAATTCGACCAGGGTGTGGGTCGACCTTAGTTCGAGCGCGACCGCTCCATCTGCAACGGTTCGCCCGGGAAGGTGGGTCGCCACCTGATGAGAAGGTGGATCCGAGGATCTCGAGGTTTTCTCGTACCCTCCGCGTCACTCACTCCACACCTCCCATACAAAGTTTTCACCTCCCGCCGCTCCATCTGGGAGAACAATTCTGTCACCCAGTCAGTCAGTCAGTCAGTGAGTGAGTGGTATTGTAGCTTTATATAATATAAAATAAAATAAATAACTAGGTTTCGCGTGGTGCGCGATCTGCTAAAGCAGGTCGCGAGGCGGTTGTGCCTTTTTTTATAAATTTTAAAAAAGTTTTTAATTTTTTTTGTTTTTACGGCCGCCATCTTGGATTTATAAATGGATGTTATTTTCTTAATCAGCACCCCCGATTACCCAAAAACGACACACATGACGATTTTTTGCAAAAAATTTATGTCCGCCATCTTGGATTTCAAAACGTATGTCATTTTCGGAATCAGCACCCCCGAACGGCTAAACCGATTTTGATAAAACGTATCTAAGAACCATTGCCAAAAAACCTGCTTGTAAATAAAAAAAAACGCATCCAAATCGGTTCACCCGTTTGAGAGCTACAGTGCCACAGACAGACATACAGACACACACACAACACATAGCAGTCAAACTTATAACACCCCTCTTTTTGCGTTGGGAGTTAAAAAGTTCAAAGTGTTATCATAAAATATCAGTATTCTTGAACTCACAAGTAATGTCATAATTCATCGAAAACAAGTATCTGGTCATAGGCCCCGTAGGCATGTTTATTCATTTTAGTGCAATGATAAACCTTCTTTTTGTGACTGCCATATTTACTGCAATAAAGTTAGACCATTAACTTCAAAGGTGATTTTTTTTAACATAAGCCCTGGAGGCGGTTTTACAAGTAGACAAGTTTAGACTTAGTATATTGTTTAAGATTCTCGCAGTTACTTTCACCTGTTATATGTTTTAAACTATAAAGTTTAGAATTGTTAGCCCCGGAGGCAAGTTTAGGACATGAACAACCTGAATAGGTAAGTCAGATATTCATACTTATTCACTTAGAAATGTTAGGTCTCGCAAAAAAATGTTTATGAGCTTTGTATCTCTTAGATCGTATAGGGCAGCAATTTTTGATCTAAAGCCCCGTAGCCCGTAGGCAATTCAACGTGAGTCTCTCAAACTAAGTTTACGAGATTCAACACATTAGCCCCGTAGGCCAGTTATATAATTCAGACATAAATACAACTTTACACACTGTTGGTAATCTTAAGCCCCGTAGGCGATTTACCAAGAGCCCCAGAGGCATTTTACAAGTCTCACCGATTAGAGGCGATTTATATATACAAAGTTTAAATTTTTCAATAAAGAGAGTAATGAGTGAATTAAAATGTTCTTTATACTTCTCATACACCTTGCAGGCAAGTATTGTGTACTCCATAGGCAAATGTCTTGAGAACAATGGTTAAACGCCCCAAAGGCAATTTCATACAGCCCCGAAGGCAACATTTATACAGCCCCGAAGGCAAAAATTATAAGGCCCCGAAGGCAAACATTATACAGCCCCGAAGGCAAAAAATATATGGCCCCGAAGGCAACTGTGAATTTGTAGGCCCTTAGGCAAGTCTGATGAGCCCCTGAGGCAAGTGTTAAGCCCCTATGGCAATTATTTCATGAGCCCCTGAGGCAACAATTTCGTAAGCCCCAGAGGCAAAAGTTTTGTGACCCCCTGAGGCATTAATTTCATGAGCCCCTGAGGCATTAGTTTGGTGAGCCCCTGAGGCATGTGTCGCAAGCCCCTGAGGCAAATATCACAAGCCCCTGAGGCAATGCGTCGGAAGCCCCTGAAGCATGTAGCGTAAGCCCCTGAGGCATGTGTCGGGAGCCCCTGAGGGATTGTAGCATAAGCCCCTAAGGCATGTGTCGGAAGCCCCTGAGGCACGTAGCGTAAGCCCCTGAGGCATATGTCGTAAGCCCCTGAGGCATTTGTCGGAAGCCCCTTAGGCATGTAGCGTAAGCCCCTGAGGCATGTACCTTAAGCCCCTGAGGCATATAGTGAGGTCTTCGCAGTAAGATGAGACCACGAAGTCAACAGAAGCAGGCCCCGTGGACGGTAATTCCAGGTCCCATAGTGTTTTTTTGACGCCATGTGTTACGTAGTGTTGCAAGCCCCATAGGCAGTGTAGTCACACCCGGAAGTAGTGATATGATGCCACTTAGGAAGTATTATCACGCCCCACAGGCAGTGGCGTCAGCCTCCTTGGACAGTAGCTTCAGTCTGATAAGGCATCAGTGACAAGCCCCGGAGGCAGAATCACAAAAATAGACTGTAACATAAAAATAAAGAAAATAATAGTAGTGATACTATACAAGTCATCCTGTCTGATTCAATCTTTCAATCCTGTGAATTTGTGGCAAACTACAAACTCTCTATTTACTCTTAGTAAATTTGTTATCATCAATCATCACCAATGTCGCAGTAGGTATTAAATTAAACTGAGCAAAGATCAAATATTGTCGATCAGAGAAGATTGATAAGTAATGTTAATAGTATTATTTATTATAGTTATTTACTGTGAAAATATTTTAGAGTTAAAATATATCAAATCTCATACATTGAACAACTCATGTTCCCAAAATACATCACATTACATTCAGTTACCTCAATATTAATAAATAATTAATTTCTGAATATTCATTAATTATTATTAACCTTTATACTTGATATAATAAACAAATAACACACACAAAGGTTCAAGTGTTAGTTCAGTAAGGTTTTCTTCCCTATTTCTTATCCACTTGCAATAAAGGTAAAATTAGATCAAACTTGCATATCTAATTCTAGCACAGTTTTTACCTGTCTCTACTAGATATTATTCCTTCGGAATGTCTCAAGTAAGCTATAGAAACATTCACAATAGGGTTCATACGGAATATTTAATGAAATAATTAATTTATGCAACCCCGATAAGTCTTTATATGTGAAATTCAATCATTTGTTGTACTGATAACAATTTTGATCAGTACTGTTATAACATGTTGACAACATAAACACTTTCACATATGAAGTTATGGTTTTATCCTTTGTGGATGTCAGAATAAAATAACATGATAGGTAAGTAACCTCAGTGAGTTCACCGAGTAACTCAATCTTGTCACTTCCTTATCTTCACAGAACTAACAAAACATTATTATTTACTACTAGAATATTATGTATGTGTTACTTACATAAAATTAAATGTACTGAGTGACAGTAAATAACTGAACATTCTTACCAAAACACAATGTTAGGTATTTGCACATTATGTTATACTTATCCAGCTGTACCATCCTGATTTAGTGTGCAATCATAAGTTTTGTGTGATTGTAGATGCGAATCATCACTCATGCTGTATTGGCCATGCCTTTTCTCAATTTTTAATTGCATTTCTTTACTGCGTTTTCAATCCAAGATAACCACAATCAATGACCTTGAAAACTGAAAGAAAATACTGAAAATGGGGAAGTGAGCTGCCCTTTTTTCGACACGCCGACCAATATCATTGTTACACAATTAAACCGGCACTATTATTTGTAACTTTAACTTTATTTTAGACCGTTATTTGTAACTTTTCTTCCGACAGATATTCAGATTTTCTTCTTTTATTACAGTTCTTTGTGGACTATTGTATTTACGGATTCAGATGCCACTTGTTAAATTAAAACACCTTTTAATCATGAAACAGTCCTTTTAATTCGATATTTTACAAATTATAATGCGAGAAAACATAAACACCGATCTACGCGCGAAAACGATCTGTCAAAAGTGCCGTGTAGTGTTGCGCCACACCGCGTGGACTGGTAGTGTTGTGCCAATTGTGTCGTTGATTGATTTACTCTTAACACTACCTAGGTAATAAGAAATGTTTCTACCTATGTAAGTAGGCATTAAAATTTATAAATTTTATTGTGTATGTCCATGTTTCATTCATTTTTAATAACACTTCTCATACAAACGACCTGCACCTGCACATCTAACAGCTATTAATGTATTCTCAATTATTTTTACTGAGTAGGTAAGTACGTACCTAATTAAATAATTCCTGACTTGTCAGTCTTGTGAAGTAGAACCGAGAGGTAGGTAGGTATATCGAGTTTGATCGCCAGTAGCCACTGATCGCCGTCATAGATACCTAGCTAGTACCTACCTGACCTATGAGTACCTACTTTGTACATTTGCATTTTTCTAAGAATAAAATAAGTTTAAAACTTATTATATAAGGTATTATAAATGCGAAAGTAACTCTGTCTGTCCGTCTGTCTGTTACCTTTTCAAGCCTAAACAGCTGAACCGCTATGGATGAAATTTGAGAGGTAGGTACCTAGATAGTCTGACATCCGAGAACAAACATAGGATACTTTTTATGCCAATAATTTGAAGTGTTCCCCAGGGAGCGCGATATAGCCGAATCTCCCGCGTACAAAGTTTGCGGGGGAAAGCTACCTATCTAGTTTAACATAATATGACATTCATTGATTCGGTCGGTCACTGTGCGACGATAGGCATTTACAGCTGACCTAGATATTAAGTATCAGTTTTTGCATAATTTATAATAAAAATGTGCGATTTCTTTAACGAAAACAGAGTCATGTACCTACTAGTTTGGGAAAATGAAAAGCACATCAATCATTTGTGATAGGTTACCTAAGTAGTTAAAATATCAATCATAGCGCAATGAAACTGGACCCACCATGGTGTGTCCGTGGCATGTTCGTTGTTCCTGGCTGTATTCCCGCTTTATTTTGTTTGAGTGAAAGGGACGCACTGATATCTAGTATAATAGCTTTACTCGCGCGTTTTATGAATGACAGCGTAGTGTGCGTGCGTGGGGTAGTAGGAGTTAAAAATACAGGATGTTTTGAACATACATGATGAAAATATTTTTTTTTGTTAGAAAATTATAGAACAAAAACTAGACTGTATTTTTTTTATAAAACATTCATAATTCTATTTTTTATTTAAATTATACCATCCCTTAAAATATTTGGGTCTAATAAAAAATCGCCTTATATATGTGACAATCTTTGATATGTGAAGAAAAATGAACATTTGTTTAAAAAAAATAGCGATAGGCACAATGTAAATACTAGGACCAAGCATAAACTGGATGTAGTAGACAGTCGTCTCCACAAGGTCTCGAACTCCTTTATGGGTCAATGTATACCTTTCTATAATAAGATTCCCATGTGCATTCAAAATTTACCTTTGGACAAATTTAAGACAGTAATTAAACAAAAACTTTGCAAACAGGGATATTACAACATTTCTGATTACCTAACTGACAAGCAAGCATGAACTGCTCAGCTCTAGAGTTATTTCAGAATTAGTTAAAATTAGAAAATAAGAAAATTTGTAATGCGATTAAAAAGAGCACCCTCAGAGTTTCTTGCCTGTTCTTCTCTGGGGAAGACTGCACCATTGTGAATAGGCGTAGAGTCAGTAGGGTCAATAGAACGAATGCGTACGTATATATTAAAATCCTTTAATGTTTGTGTATGTATTTCATGTAATCTTGACTTGTTTTAAGTAGCATCCTGAATGTCCTATAAAATAAAGATTTTTTCTATTCTATTCTATTTCTGATGGGTGGCTGAAAGGGGAAGAATTTGCATGTTGACAGAATTGAAAACAGCTCGAAGGTTGTCGTTCTAAAGGAGGCAAGTGTTGAAGTCGCCAAGTAGGATAATAATTATGGTCATAGAGGGGGGATAACATTTCAAGTTTAGACTCCAGAGAAGTAAAGTAATCGACACGGGAAGAAGGACTATAGAAAACACCCAAGAGTAGTTTAGTATGGTGGAAAGTAATTTGAATAAAGAGATGTTCCGCTGATTCAGAATACAGACTTCGGGACGCATCCACAACAGACGAAGGAATATCAGCGCGGAGGTATAATGCTACTCCACCACAACCCCTTCCAATTCTGTCATTACGCAATATGCGATAGCCAGGCAGTGAATATTGGGTGGAAGGGATAGCAGGTTTTAAGAAGGATTCCGAAATAAGCACGGCGTGTACCGTATTGCAATCAAAGGAAGTAAGAAGATCAGGGTAATGTCCTGGCATACTCTGAGCGTTTATGTGAACGATGTTAAGAAATTTCGGAAAGCTAGCAAATTTTGCGTAAAGTAAGTCACGTAGCTGTGTGGAGTCTTCTGCGTCGTCACTAAATGCACTGGCGTAACTAAATGCACGTGTTCATCAGATGCGCAAGAAGAAGAGCATGAAAAAAAAGTCATCATCAAAGTCAAACACAACTATGTATATGTATAAATATGTATACTATAGAATAATATAAAATAATATATGATATTTAAATAAGTAGTTCAATACAGTATAAAAAAATAAAATAAATCTATTCCAATTTTATCCACTTCAAACCTACCCTACACACGCTCTATACATATAAAAAGTTATATACAAGTATCTATGCCATAAAACCTAAGAATAATATTAAAAACAGCTCAAAAATAAATAAAAGCAAAATCTTTGCTTGTCAACAAAGATTTACAAGGGAGAATCAAGATGTTAGCAAGCGAAAGGGTAACTAATGTGTACGCGGTAGCTATAGTTATGTTGTAGTTCTACTTAATCTCATTATTGCACGCCAGTAATAAAGTACCGTTCGACGTGAAAGGTTGTTTCATTGACATATCAGTAACACTGATGAACAACTTGTCTGAGTTGAATTCTAAAGTCTCGCAAATTGAACAGCAATCCAGAGATTGCAACGTTGAGGTTCAATGTGTCCCAGAGTCTAAAGCTGAGAATGTTTTGAGCATTTTTAGCAACCTGTTGCGCGCTGTGTCATGCGACGTTCGTGTAGGAAGTATCCTAGCTGTTTATCGAGTAGCTAAGTTTAGATCGGGTTCCGACCGTCCCCGCAACATCATTGTCCAGTCCACAAGTCCACAAAATCCAATGAGGATAATTAAATGCCTCGATGTTGGGCTTCACCGACAATAAACGAACCATTTTTGTCGCAGAACACTTAAGCCCTTCCAACAAAAAAAAAAATTCATATACCAGGGTAGCAGCGCAGCAAAAAGGATACGATTATGTTTGGATCCGTAACGGACGCATTTTTATACGAAAAAATGACGAGTCTCCAGCATTATTAGTTAAAAACGAAGTTTTTCTGAATTTACTAGTTTAAACTATTACTCTTCAAAATTCACTCTTAATATTTATTATCAGAATGTTAGAGGCCTCAGAACTAAGACTGATAATTTGTACCTGTCTTTTTTATCTAATAATTTTGACGTGATAGTGTTGACTGAATCGTGGTTGAATGATACTGTGTTCAGCAGGGAATGCATTGATGACAGATACGACGTTTTCAAGAGAGATAGGTCTACTACGCAAAGCAAGAAAAGGGACAGCGGAGGTGTACTGGCAGCTGTTTAAAATAAATACAAAGCCCTTAGACGGACTAAATGGGAATCGCACAGTGAAGACTTATGGGTTTCTCTAAAGATAAAGAATAAAAATATTGCATTGTGTGCCACTTATGTGCCTCCTCCAGTTACAGCTTCTTACTTGGAACCCCTACTTAATAATATTTCGGTTACTATAATCACCTGAAAATCATGAAAATCATGGCAAGTAGTTTCATGATTATGAAAATCATGGCAAGTAGTGATCCGACTACCCAAGCCACCAAAAAATCTATTTACGACAACACCGCGTTAAATGTGTTTCTTTACAGTCTACCGAGTGATTTAATACGCGTATTAAGATTAAAAGCTCCTAAAACCTTGGAACAAGCTTTAGAAATCGTAGTAGAATAAGAAAACTTTGTGAAACAATACCATTTAAGGCATAGATTTAATAGAAATACAATGCAACCGCTACCTCAACAGTCACAAGCGAGTAATAAGAATAATAGAGGAAATCAGAATCAAAACCGAAATCAAAATCAAAATATGTCCTACAGACCACAAAATACGAATTTCCCACCGCGTAATCCGAACCAAAATTACAACCCAAGACCACATAATCAAGCGTTTCCAAGAAATCAAAACTTCCGTAACCCTAACATTCCTAATATACCAAAATTTCCGGGAACATCTTTTTACGATTTCCGTAATAATTATTATAACAATCAACGCAATCAGCATAACCGATTTAATCCGCGTAACCCACAGAACCAGGGTAACCAGACTAATCAACCTCAGGCCAAACCACCTGGAACAGTGGAAGATTGTACGCCTAAACAAAATCGTGTGAACTATCACTCTCAGGCTGATATCCCACAGCCAAATACATTGAACACCCAAGAGACAGCTCAACAAATCACAAATTTTCGGGTAGAAGCCTCAGACGTAATTCAGGAACAATAACTTCAAACATCGAATCATTACCACACATTTTTATTTCGGAAATAGATTCGAAATTCTTATTAGAAACGGGCAGTACTCGTTCATTTATGAGCAATAAAAAAGCAAATCAATACTTTAGCTTACTCAAAAGCGTAGAACCGTTTAATATCATAAGTACACACGGAATAAGTAACCATAATGAAGTGATCCATATACCATTATTTAAATTATTTCAAGTTAATTTTATTCATAAATTCTATATCTATAATATTTATGATAAATACGATGGTTTAATAGGCATGGATCTACTTAAAAGATTAAAAGCAATAATTGATATTCAAAAGCAAATGTTAATCACGCCTCACGTGCAAATCCCATTAAATACAAAAGAAACGAATATAATTAATACGATCACGATCACACTTCAACCAAGAACCGAACAAAGGATCATGGTTCCAATAACACAAAATAATGGTGAAGGAATTTTAGCTTACACACAATTTTATGATGGAGTACGAATGCCTACAGCTTTAGTAAAATGCATTAATGGATATTCTAACACAGTAATTCAGAATGCAACTGATAAACTGATAATAATTAAAATTGATCGTCCTTTTAAAATCGAGCCTTATGAAAATAACATATGTCAACTCAATTACCTTCCGCAATATGACCAACTACTGAAAGAGAATTTACAAAAATTAAGAACAGATCATATGAACGATGAAGAAAAACGGGCATTTAATCAAATATGTTATGAATATAGAGATTTATTCTTTCACGAAAAGATTCCGTTAACCTTCACAAATGCAATAAAACATAAGATTAGAACAAAAAATGAAGATCCAATCTATATTAGACCTTACAGACAACCACCCGTACAAAACCAAGAAATAAAAAACAGGTTACAGAATTATTAAAAAATAATGTGATTAAACCTAGTTTTTCTCCCTGGAGTGCACCATTTCACTTAGTACCTAAGAAACTTGATGCCAGTGGTGAACAAAAGTATAGAATGGTTATAGATTACAGGAAACTTAACAAAAGACTTGCTAAAGACAAACCACGATACGATAAAGCCACAGTAAAAGAAATCCCACAAAGAAACGTTATTCCAATTTAAATAAGAGATAGAGCCACTAAAGTCCCACTTAAAAATGTTAAGAGACCAAACAAAGTAATTGATACCATTAATAAAGGAATTAACCTATTAAAAGGAAATAAAGGACCAGATTCATAAAACCCTATTGATTATCGGAAGTTTCCGCTTTTTGACTAAAATGTCAATGTGTGTGTGTTAAAATGTAAATTAGGGCCCTAGCAAGTAGATTAAAATATGTATCTTAGATGTACACCCTAGCAAGTAGATTAAAATATGTATCTTAGATGTGCAGCCTAGCGAATATGATATACTAGCGACCCGCCCGGCTTCGCACGGGTGCAATTATTGATACTTAATATACTGCTTCTTCCAAATCGAGAACAGTATCGACAGAGTTGTATATTTGCGTTGGCGCGTAAATCCTTGAAAGAATCAAGTTGTTTATTTATCTTATCTACTTGTTCGTTAGTTGGTGACAGAATATATCTTTCTTTAAACCAAGATATAGTCTTATAACTTATGTTATCAATGTCGGGGTAGACTTGGTTGACCAACTCTTGGATGTTGTCTATCAAACACAAAGGTTTTCTAGGTTAATCTTTCCGTCACTTTGTGTTACTCTCCATTGCCAACCTGTTAACATTCATTTAAATTAAATGCTGTTAAAAGCCACTTTGACCTATATTAAATGCACAATGTATTTATACTTATTAATGATATATTTAAGGCATATTGTTTATTGTTCAACGTTTTACAATGAAGTCGCCGAGGAAATGAAACTAAAAAAAAAGTTGTCAAAAACTTACACCGTATAGGTACACACGACAGCATATCAGGCTATACATGTTAACCTTGACGTCGCCATTAACTCGCTCGTAATAGCGCCGGCGTTCATAGTGCAAATTGGTAACCTTACGTGCTGCTGTCTGTACAGCCAAAGTTCTTAAAATATAATATTTTCAATCAAAATTAACCGAAAATGTGTTTACGATTAAACAATGTGCACATTGATCTATATTAAATGCACAATGTATTTAAAGTCATTAATGATTTACTTATGGCACGTATATTGTTCAACGTTTTGCAATAAAAAAAATGTTGTCAAAAACATACATCATCGTTACATCGTTATAAGTACATACTTACTTACATCAAAAGTTCTCAAACTGAATAAGATTTAACAATATGCACTACAATTTTAAGAATGATTCCTTAATCCATGTTAATACATTGAATAACCAAAAATTATTTATCCCCCAAAATAATATGCGAGTAAAATCTTTTTCCACAATTATGAGGCAAAGGCTTAGCAATTAAAATGCCAATTACGCCTACAGAAATGTTTAAATAGTTCAAAATCGGTAAAAATAAGATTTGTTTTATGAAAAAAGTAAAATAATTAAATAATAAAAAAAGTAAAAACAATATGCACTACAATTTTAAGAATGATTCCTTAATCCGTGTTAATACATTGAATAACCAAAAATTATTTATCCCCCAAAATAATATGCGAGTAAAATCTTTTTCCACAATTATGAGGCAAAGGCTAAGCAATTAAAATGCCAATTACGCCTACAGAAATGTTTAAATAGTTCAAAATCGGTAAGATTTGTTTTATGAAAAAAGTAAAATAATTAAATAATAAAAAGAGTAAAAACAATATGCACTACAATTTTAAGAATGATTCCTTAATCCATGTTAATACATTGAATAACCAAAAATTATTTTATTAAACAAATACTTAATTTCAAATGTCCCCCAAAATAATATGCGAGTAAAATCTTTTTCCACAATTATGAGGCAAAGGCTAAGCAATTAAAATGCCAATTACGCCTACAGAAATTTTTAAATAGTTCAAAATCGCTAAAAATAAGATTTGTTTTATGAAAAAAGTAAAATAATTAATTTACTTGTATATTTTATTTCACTGAAAATCAAGATTTTCGTCAGAAATAATTATTTTGTTAGGCATAAAAACTCTTTGTTGTAATTTTGTACTGCCAGTATGAAGCTTTGTGAAAAAGGAAACGTAATACTCTCACTTGTCAAAAGTGTCACTGATTATCAAATCAGCTACTCTTTATTAGGTCATACATTTTTGACAGTATTTTATTCACTTTAAACATACTTATTATGTATCATTTGATTAAAAAAATATCTTTACTGGATCAGAGAATAGCCACCGAAGTAGAATTTTGGTATTTGATGAATGGGTTATTTGGTCATTAGTTCAATTTTTTTTTCGTAAGCGCAAACAAAAGTGTTTTATACGACATCAAAAAAGTGTTTTTTACGACAACACATTAGAAACCTCTAAAATTAACAGTGTTTCTCTTCTATATTATGCATGTATTATACATATAAACCTTCCTCTTGAATCAATCTATCTATTAAAGAAAACTGCATCAAAATCCGATGCGTAGTTTTAAAGATCTAAGCATACATAGGGACAGACAGACAGACAGACAGCGGGAAGCGACTTTGTTTTATACTATGTAGTGATACCTTACTAGATTAAGAAATGTAACCCCCACTAGATTAAGACAATATGTAATCTCTAGATTAGAACATGCAATTAAAAAATGTATAACCCCTTTTTTTAAATCTAAAATTTTGTCATCTATTAGTGTTAAAGTTTTGATATCATGTAATGTTGTCATTTATTTATAAGATTTTAGAAATGTTACTATTACATTAAGATACTAATATTAATTACTTAAATAATAAAAAAAAATGCAAAAAAAAATTATTAACATTTTATATTGTAATCGAATTAGATTTATATAGGATATAGGAAAGTCAAAAACACAGATGGAGAAAGACAATAGTGATATTTTCATAAGCTCTTGTAAAGTAAAAGAGTACAGAGTTTGTGAAATATTGCTAATGGTCTATCCAACTTTTTCAACGTCTAAGGTTCTAAGTAAAAGTAAACCTGTGATAAACAAAGAACTGTATGTGCAAAAGTGAAGTGGTTTAAACTATGAAGTGAAAGTGAAAAAGCCAGAAGACAAATAAAAGTGAAAAGGTGGAAATAAATGACTCCGTAAAATGTGAACTTGACGAATGATTTTAAGATTTAAGTTAATAAGATTTAAGTACATCATGTAATCCTAAAATAAGATAGTTTCAAGTGATGACCACTTGTGTTTTCAATTAACTGACTTCATGTTAATTGATATTTTCAATTAATTTTATATTATAATAATCAATTCAAAATTAATTTCAATTTTAAGAAGGGAGGAGTTAAGTAAAATCTATATCCGCCTCAAGCAGGATGCCCTCATTTGAATACAATATTGTATTTCTAAAATTTTCCTTTAATTAGTTACACCAGGATATTCAAATTTAAAATTAATTTATGCTAATACGGAATTTAACGCAACTTTGTATTTCTTACAAATTTGTCACATTAGAATATTAAAGATAATTTACGACCTCTGTACGTGATAAAAACGTTTTTCTTAATATGCCGGAAAAGCGGCAACATTGTATTTTACGACTTTTTGGACATTTTCATTTAATAAGTTATTAATTTACGACTTCACGTTTTTGTCCTACGTGTCACAAGGCACGTATCCTAATTAGCAACACTCCGCAGATTTAATTTAAAAAGGGCTGTATTCCTTCCTGAGATCATTCTGCTGCCTACTCTTGAACCAGTAATACTAAGTAATTACCAAGTGTGTAAAACCAATATTCTGGAAATTAAAATCAATGTCATCAATACCTACAAATTTTATTTTAACAAGAAGTTCCTGACGTTGTTCGTGACAATTTCCCGACGAATCAAGAAAGAAACGTAACTAGCTTGCAGATTTACAGTTTGTATAGCATTAATTTATTAAACAATGGTGAGCTCAGTCTAGCTATTATGTACTTAGCTCTTATAGTACTTAATATTAATGTGAAAACTTTTATTCTTAACTTGAAATGTCACTCAATGTATTTTTATATTATTTGTTTAATCTTATACCTAAGATATACTTGCATATTTTTTTAACATTAATTATTTAGAATCAGAAGGTTATGAACTTACTTGCTAAGTTCTTCAATGTTAATTTAAACAATCCATGTCATTTATTATTTTTTTAATAAAAAAAAACGGCCAAGAGCATGTCGGGCCACGCGCATTGTAGGGTTCCGTAGCAACATGGTTCAAATATGCAGCTGGCTTCTTAATTCTACGAGCAGACATAGTCGATTTTAAAATCCCCAAATACTATTGTATCAAAAACAAATGTACTAAAAAGTTGGTTGCTTCAGAAATAAGTGTAGTTTTGGCCTAAATATGACACAATGGAAGTATTTAATGCGTGAGCGAAGCGGTCGCGAATTTTTTTATTTTTTTTTGTATTTATTTTTTTGCGATAATATTATTGTTGGGAATAATATAATAATATCGAGCTGCTGCTAAAGCAGGTCGCGTGGTGATTGTGTATAATTTTAATGTCATTTTCGTAATTAGCACCCCCAAAAACCTATTAAACGACACCTGAAATGTCAATGTCAATATCAGCTTGGCTTTCGGCTCGCCTCACTTTTAGCGTAGAACCTTGTATGGCAGCCATTTTGAATTAGGGTACACTTCGTCGTAAATGCTACCCTCGTGAATTATTCCACATTTTTTTTTCTTTATAAAAATTAATGTTTCCCAAACGGATTGCTGAATTGTTGAACCCCTTCTACATATTTTTTAAAAAGCTATCCTAAATAACCCACTCAATAATATCAGCGAGAAAAAAAATCCATCCCCCTTTCACGTGTAAGGGAAACACCCGAAAACCAATTTTTTCCATCATTTTATTTTCTAGATCTGTCAGCGCAATCAATTTGTATGACCATGCCAAATTTTAGCTATGCAGTACCAAGGATCTAATATTAGTAAATATATTATTATTAATCCCAACTAAGTTTGGCACTTGGTCGACTATTACTCGCAAACTTGAAGAGCCATCTTATGTGTGATAGTTTTCTTTTTAATTTCGTTGTGTATACTACCACCGTGAATTTTTTCATATTTTTAGAAACAACCATTTAGCTGGTAGAGGGGGGGGGACACTTGTGTTTGATAAAAATTTTCACTTTAAAAACTAATTTTTCGCAAACGGAGTGCTGAATCTAAAAACGTTCGTAGTAAACCCCTTTTATCTTTTAAAAAGCTATCCTATGATACCCCATTTGATGATATAGGTAAGAAAAAAAACTCATCGCCCTTTCACTTCTATGGGAGATCTGGGTAGGTACCTAAGTATTTACTTAGTTTTTAAAGTCGGTAAAGAAGACATTATAATTGTTGTTTTGGTAAGTACCTATTTTTCTTTAATGATTTTTTTATTTTATACTTTTAGTGTCTGTTAGGTGCTTTATTTACTTTAGATTTTGGGTTACTTTTTTATTTAACATAGATACTACGGGTCAAACTGAGAAACTCCTTTTTTTCAAGTCGGTTAAAATACTAAAACTTTATCCTAAATGTCACAAATATTTTTCTGAAAACTGCACCAAAATCGGTTCAGCCAAACGCGAGATAATCGAGGACAGACATACCTACTTACATAATACATACAGGTCAAACTGAGAACCTCCTTTTTTGAAGTCGGTTAATTACATACACACAGGTCAAACTGAGAACCTCCTTTTTTTTGAAGTCGGTTAATTACATACACACTGCAGGCCGAGTACGATAGTGACAGCGCCGCTACAACACCGCGGTCCTATGTCAAAATGTCAACATTTACAACGTCATAGGGCGAGCAAGCCTTTGCGCGTGACCCTCGCGCAATCAAAGTGAAGTTTCAGCGTGAGCCGAGCACGAGTTTGTCGTTATCGTGCTAGAGCTGCAGGTCAAACTGTGAAGCCCAAATACGATATAGCTACGTTATTTAGTTGAGGAGTTACCTACTTGTCATTACAAATTTATCGGCCTGAAGACTAATAAAAACATTTACAATGCAGTTGCTCGGAAATGGCCCCTTAACATGGCCACGGAGTGTACGTTTACTTACCCCATAAAACACATGTCATGTTATGTAATTTGAAATGAGAAGAATATTTTTAAAAGAAAAAATATATTTGAACTAATGAGCAAATATACCATTTTTCATATACCTAAATTTAACTTCAGTGGCTATTTTGTGATCCAGTAAAGTTATTTTTTTATTAAATTATGCATAAAAAGTAAGAAAAAAGTGAATAAAATACTAAAAAAATGTATGACGCAATAAAGAGTGGCTGATTTGATCATTCAGTAACCCTTTTGACAAGTGAGAGTATTACCTTTTTCATAAAGCTTCATACTGGCTGTATAGAATGAAAGCAAAGAGGTTTTATGCCTGGCAAAATAATTATTTCTGACGAAAATCTTGATTTTCAGTAGGATAAAATATAACAATAAATTATTTATTTTACTTTTTCAATAAAACAAATCTGTTGCTTAACAAATAATTGAACTATTTAATCATTTCTGTAGACGCAATTGGCATTTTATTTACTAAGCCTTTGCCTCATAATTGTGGAAAAACATTTTGCTCGCCATTGTTTTGCCCGCCATTTAAAATTATTTGTTCAACGAAATCATTTTTGTGTTATAAAAATGTTAATTCCTTAATGCTTTGTGTTTTATCGTTAAATATTAGTGCACATTGTTCAATTGTAACACGTTTTCAGTGAATGTTGATTAAAAATATTATCTTAGAACTTTGGATATACCTATACGATGTAAGTTTTTGACAACATTTTTCTTAGTTTCGTTTCCTCGGCTACTGCATTGTAAAACGTTGAACAACATACGTGCCTTAGGTAATGTGTAACTGGAGCCCTATAAAACACGAGCGAAGCGAATGGGCCATTGTAATATTAAATATTTAGCTGGGGTTTTATAAGAATAAAATACTCGAATGTAATTTGTCAAACGGTATATTAGGATAAAAGTAGGTTACACTCGGAAACATTAAAACTTAGTGTTTAAAATTAAATTGCACATTAGTGTACAAATCCAAGAGTGGTGGGTTACTGGCGCGCTTGGTCGATTATTATATGTCATGAATAGTATCAGGTAAGAGACAGAACAGTATTGGAGTACTTCCCTACAAGGTCACGCAAGGCCGGGAGTAGGCTAGTCGGTGGCAGCGGCGCGGCGAGCAGCGCCAGGCAACGGGCCGTACGTCTGCCCACGACCAATCTCTAGCAGCGTGAGCCAATGAAGGCAGGGCCAACGGGGCTGCACTTTAAGAGACCCTATTTAGGATCCTAACCAGCGACCTCCTGTTGAAAAGACAGGAGGTTAAGTCCCAGACTATTTAGATAACACACACATGTCCTAGGCTGTTCAGACAATGAAAAGGTACATACCTATCGGAGGCCTACACAGTAATAACTCCGAGCGCCGCAACAATCACAAAATGGCGACCGCTTTCGACACTGAAATACGGGAGAAATTCAACATGTATTCATTCCGCGACAGTGATAACATAAGAAAACGACAGATTACTAGTTCTCTGAGCGTTACCTGCCACAATAATCCAACAATCTTCACAGGTGGACAACGTGGGCGAAGTGGTCGGAACACTACGGTGAACAAACTGCAAGTAGTATTCTGGAAAAAATACACCAGGGTCACTACGCGGATCAACGGGGACCGCTTTAAAAGTTATCCCGAATTAAAACTGTAGATACTTAAAAATTTTACTCAGGTTAGAAAATTTAGGACTGCTCGTCTCGCAAAACAGATTCCTACGACACTAGTATCGTTAATAACTATAAACGTATGTAGATAGGTAGGTAGGTTCACTACACGTCTACTACATAACAAGTTCAACTAACAATTTTTAAAGCAAAAATCATCACAAGATCATACATTTCTAATTAGTGATTTTAAATTCTGATTACCTTTCTTGCAAAACTAGCTAGGTACCTATTTATTTTAATTGTAGGCGCAGGTGTCTTAGGTATCCACGTGGACTGTCGGTAAAGTCAAACAAATAACACGTATCTCATTGGCAGTCGGCCGCGGCCTAAGGATTTTTGCGCCAATCAGAAACAAGCGGCTCGTGCTTTATAGTTCAGTCTAGATGTAAATCCGTGCTTGCAAAAGGTCGGGTCATTCTGAATTTTTTATATGTTGTTAAGACCTAAACCAATATTAAAAAACCAGATTTGCAATTTCCAAAGTGCTGTGCGAGCGGCGGTGTGATTAAAAAACCATGAAATTTTCGTTTTTTTTTTTTCAGTTTTTGCTCAATATCTTAGTGAAGGAAGGGTCTGATCAGTATAGTCACTATAAATACCTTTAAAGTATAGTAAATTTGCTACAATTTGAGATCAAGGCGAGTTCTCTACAGCTTTTGGTTCCCAAGTTACAGTTCTTCGAAAACATGATTTTTTTGCAAAAAGTGATTTTTTTTCGGAACCTTCACTTATTTTGTGAAATATCTTGTAAAATATGCATCCCACATCAAATGTTAAGTTGTAGTAAATTTAATTAGCTTTCATTTGTGATCAAACTAGTATCTGTATACCCAGCGGTTTTAAAACAACAACTACCTAAAGTAACATAATCTGACAGTACCTTTAAGAAAAGTAATATATATCATGTAGGTAATGTGTTTTGGTTGCCAAATTATGCCTTTCTTTTCATCTTTGATGACCCAGGTTTGGGTTCGTATGAAGATGGTTCCTCGTCGACAGTGATGGACGCTGGGAGAGGCGCCCAATCTTTATTCGGGTCATCTTCATCATCCGAGCATTTCAGCTCCACTTCCGGGACGTAAGTGCGCAATTTGCCACCGCATGACTGGCAAAGAACTGAGCAGCGGAGCCCAGCCTTTCTGCACGAGCAGTTCCCAGAGCACCCTTTCTTGCATTTACAGGAAATTTTTCGCAGAAGGGCAGGAGGTGCGGGATCCATGGTGGTGGGGATGGGGATGAGTCCCTGAGAATACATCTTCCACCCCCAATCAGTGGGATTCAAGTTGACTCCCCACCACTTCTGCACTTGGAGGTAGCACCTTGCTGCATGGTGGCCTGTGGCATCTTCTGTCGGTGGCAAACGGGCTAGGTTTATGCTCATTGAAGTGACAAACGTCTTATACCTGAGGAAATTCAAAGTGTCCCTCGCGATGTCACCCCCATATAGAGCCACAAAGCACTTGATACCGGCTTCTTTCACGGCTTGTGGGGTGGAGTCTGGCCGAAGGAAGACCTCCACTTGCTCAGCAAGTGGTTCATTCTTACTCAGGAGTGTGGTGATTTTGGTCTTTCCTTGGCCAAACGGTGCTGAGGTGGTATCGCACCCGGTAAAGGCGTGGGTGAACAGTAACGTCCCGGTTTGTTTTTGAAGAACTGTATCTTGGGAATCAATAGCTGTAGAGAGCTCGGCTTGGTCTCACATTGTAGCAAATTTACTATACTTTAAAAGTATCTATAGTGACTATACTGATCATACCTTTCCTTCACTAAGATATTGAACAAAAACTGAAAAAAATCCGAAAATTTCATGGTTTTTTGGTCACACCGCCGCTCGCACAGCACTTTGGAAATTGCAAATCTGGTTTTTTAATATTGGTTCAGGTCTTAACAACATATAAAAAATTCAGAATGACCCGACCTTTTGCAAGCACGACCCCCTAATAATATTTAACTTGACTGAGCTATTATGAATTATTATTTAATTCAGTGATGGTTTCGTACATTTATTTTAAAACTCTTGACTTTTTCCGAAAAACTTTTGTGTGTATGCCTGGGATCCAAGAAAATGGATAGACCGATTTTAAATTGACATCAATAAGTTCAAAAGAACAGTGTGTTTTTTTGAGTTTATGTTACAATTACAATTTGTATTATTTGCTACATGTAGATATCAAAACTGATTATGACGATTTAAAAATTTACATTTTATACCATTTTAATGTTTACGTTTTTATTGCAATCGACAACTCTGTATACATGCTTACGTCAGAAAAAAAAAAAAGATCTTTCTGCCAAATTTCATCAAAATTGTCTTAATGATTTAGACGTGAAAAGATACCTAATTTACTTTCACTTTTACTTACTAGCTTACCGCTGCTTCACATTATTGTACTGTAGCCTATGTCTTTCCTTAGGTATGGTTCGAACTTTCACTTTGCCAAATTTCATTAATATCGTTTCAGCTATTATGGCGTCAAAACAGGCAGAGACGGAAAGTTATTTTCACACTAATAATTATTATGAATGTCCTTTCCTAAGGTTCAAACTCTGCCAAATTTCATCAAAATCGATTTAGCTGTATTAGCGTGAAAAGTTAACAGAAAGTTATTTTCACAGTATTAGTATAGAATTTGGATGTCCGTCCCCAGGATTCAAAGTTATCTCCCTGTCAAATCTCATCAAAATCAAGTGAGCGGTTTAGATGCAAAAGGGTTAAACAGTTATTTTTGCATTTATAATTTTAGTATGGATTATGGATGACTTTCTCCACGATTTAAACTATCTCTGGCAAATTCATCAAAATCGGTTCAGTGGTTTAGGTACGAGAAATTGAGAACGAAATATTTCGCATTTAAAATACTAACTATCCGTTACTTTACGTTATCCTTCTTTAGGGTTCAAAGTATTATCCTATCAAATAGGTTTCATATATATTGGGTTTAGTGGTTTATGCTTGAAAAAACAACAGACAGATTGAAATACAGTTATTTTAGCATTGATATTAGAATAAGTATAGTATTATCTTATCTATGATATTATTATAGATGGCATTTAATAGCGGTGTTCAAATTATTTACCTACAAAATTTTCTTCAAAATCGGATCAGTGGTTCAGGCGTGAAAAGGTAAAAAAAAATAGATAGAGTTACTTTCGCTTTTACAATAGGTATTATGTAAAGCTACTTCACATTATCATGTCAGAGTATGTCCTTCCTTCGGGTTCAAACAAGCTGTTATTCTACCAAATATCATCAAAATCGGTTCAGCGCTTAGGCGTCAAAAATTTATAAACAGATGAACAGACAGTAGTATTTGCATTTGTAATATTAGTTTGGAGTACTAGTATGCCCTTTTCCAAGCTTCAAACTCCCTACTAAATTCCATCAGAATTGGTATAGTGGTTTTGGCGCAAAAAGGTAACAAAGTTACAATATGGATTAATATGAATGAAAAGTTATCAATCCGGGACCCGCTGTCTCGCAATCTCAGCGATAAACCTTCGCATAGGTACTGTGGTATGCAGACCTTCATGGAGGATCGGGCATAACGCAACTTCTTTCTCATTCGGTCATTTCGAAGAAGATAATTCTAATATCAATTTAAAAGGTTTGAAATGGTATTCGATGTCAAGACTTGAAATGATTGAAGATCTGGTCTTGTGCCATTCATTGATTGATTATGGTGAATTCATTGAAGTGAGCTCGCGGAAGAAGTTTTTGTATGTGTTCGTAGGCGTGCCAAGGAAAACTTTCAAAGTAAAAATTTGAAAACCAACAGTTAGTTTTTTTAAATTTTTGAATAGGTACACACATAAGCATTGCTTATTATTATTATCTATATTAATTATTATTAATATTAATATTTAGTAGATTTAAGATGGTATTCAAATTATTTATTCAAATTTTCCCGTTGAATTTTGAATAAGTTTTACATGCGCAGCAGGTGTTCCATATGCGCAGTACATGTTCCACATGCGCACTACATTTAATGAGTTCAATTTTAATTAATAAGCCATAAAAATATTTGCATTTTGAATAATGAACTAAATTAATAATCGAACTGTTGAAATAAAGGGAAATAAGTTCTGTATCTATACTAATATTATAAAGAGGAAAGATTTGTATTTTTATATGTAACGAATAGGCTCCGAAACTACTGGACCGATTTCAAAAATTATTTCACAGTTAGGATGCTACATTATCCCTGAGTAACATAGGCTACATAATTTTCCCGAATTCCCACGGGAACGAAGTCATGAGGGGGATGCTAGTTTTATATATTTTGATCTTTTGAATTCTAGTCATATTAAAATCCCAAATTTTAACAGGATGTAGTTATCATTTGATATGAGTCACATGAAACTGACGTTCTGGCGTTATCTGTCTTCGATATCACGGTTCCAAGTTCATTTAATAAACAACAGATTTTTTATTTAAATATAAGTTCTATTTCAAATATTTTGAGAAAAATGAAATAGTTTCAAACGGTTTAAATCATAAGAATGACACACGCTAAGAAGCTAACGACATTCTTGGACTATTTTAAGATTATTGCGCTTCAACGGATTACCAGGAAAACCAATTACCGGAAATTCAACACCTCGCAAGCACGTGACGAGGATTAACACATTCGCGCAGAGCTTAACGCATACATTTAAACTTCTGTGCGTAAGTGTACACCTGCGTATTGGTTATTGATTGCGGGAGTTTTCCAAATTTTCCTCGCCATTGTTCTGTTACTCTGGCACCGGATGCAAAATATTTGAAATTACATAATTTATTAACCAATAACAATTGTAATTAATCCAATAAATGATTATAGAACTTGACCTTAACTGAGTTTGTCTACGTCAATCGTAGAGTAGTTGTTCCATTTATATACGCACGAGCGATAGTGAAGCGCTTCAGTATCTGAAGCGCTTCAGAAGGAATGTGTCTGTTGTACCATTCGTCCAAAGCTTCGAAGTACAAAAAATTAAATAGTGTATTAAAATATCTAAATTAAACAGTGAAAATAATTTGTGAATAATGGGAGACATTTTTAAATCCGGTAAGTATTTATTTTTATTAAATACATTAATTATAAGTAAAATTTTTCAGTATGAAGACAAAATTAGAAAGTTACACTTTGAACTATTGGAGTAGTAGTCAAGGCTCAAATCTGTAGAGCGCAAAGTTCCGTGTTCGAATCCGGGACATGCCAAATTTATAAAATTAAATCAAAGTAATTTTATTATTTATAATTTTTCAGATATGACACCCCAAGATCCCATCCAGGATGCTATGGGAGTAATGGGTCGCTGGCAAATCATAATAACAATAGTAATTTCTCTAATAAACTTTACTGCGGCATGGAACCAATTAGCGATTGCAGTGATAGCACCGGGACGAAATTGGGAGTGCGCATATCCTTTGCCGTACAACAAAAGTATTTCCAGATGGGGAACTTGTACCGTTAAAGTCAACGAAAGTTTACCTCCGGTGAAATGCACTGACTTTATATTTGATGAAAAAAGTCCTTTTACATCGACCATCGTGAGCGAGGTAAGCCTTTGATTGACTTTCTTTTGAATTGTTAATTTCTGCGGACTATTGTCTAACTATTCTTTCAATTTTTCAGTGGGACCTGGTTTGCGACAGAAAGTATCTATTGAGTCTAGTGCAACCGTTAACTCAAACAGGGATTCTTCTAGGCAACTTTGGGTTCTGGATACTTGCTGACAGGTAAGTGCATTAGTAACAAGTTTGACTGTAAGAAAATAATGAACTGAGCTCTAATGATTTGTTATTTATTTCAGAATCGGTAGAAAGATACCTCTAATGATTGCTGTGGTGCTATAGGCAATATTGATGATTATTACATCATTTATGCCCACATTTGAACTATTTTTTATATTTAAGAGCCTCTCTGCTATCGCAACTGGTGGAACAATGCTCATCAGTTTTGTAATTGGTAAGCACATACTAAAGAAAAATAATGTTGTAATAAATTGTACAGTTTATTAAAAACCAATTCAAATTTCAGTCATGGAAATCGTTGGAGCGCAAGTTCGGTCGAATATCCTGACACTGTACCACGTGCCATTCGTACTTGGAATTTTAACGGTACCACTGTTCTCTCATCTGACCAGAACTTATGACGGTTACTGGCTGATGATCTCTATTCCCTCTTTTGGGCTTCTTTCTCACTACTGGTAAGTCATTACAATAATTAATTATCGGTAATTATACTTTAGGCGAATACTAATATGATTTTCTGTTGTAGGCTGATACCTGAATCTCCTCGTTGGTTGTTGACTGTTGGAAGAGTTGAAAGAACTCGCAAAATTCTACTCAAGGCTGCCAAAACCAATAAAATATCAGAGACAAAAGTGACAGCAGCTATTGAAAGCCACGAAGCCTTGATACCATCAGACGACAGCAAAACTGAAGCTGAGCAGAAAAGCTATGGAATCCTGGATCTGATCAGAACCCCAAACATGAGAATAAAAACAATCTGCATTGTTTTCAATTGGCTGAAGTGTGGGATGGTCTTCTTCGGTATAGAGCACTATCTAGGTCACATGAGTGACAACGTTTTAAGTGACCTTGCCATATCAGGTACATATTGTTCAAAACTTTCTTGATCAAACTAGACAATTGCCTTGTTCTCTGTATTAATACTGTGTTTTATCTTCTAGCTGCCTTCCAGCTCCCAGGGCTACTGATAGTCTTCTTTCTGATTTCACGAGTGTCTCGGCTGAAAATTTTGGTAGTCGCAAATGTGCTAGCAGGAATCAGCTTGCTGCTAAACATTCCATTTTACAACAACGACAACGTGAAATTGGGACTCGTGACAGTGTCTCTCACTTGCATGACTGTCAGCTTCCCGACAGTTTATTTGTACACGGGAGAGCTGTTTCCAACAGTTGTAAGAAACATTGGATTCTCTGTCTGCAGTGTCGCCTCAAAAACTGGAAGCATCTTTGCACCGTTTTTAATTGACTACGTAAGACATCTACTTTTTTTTCTATCATTTAAACTAGTGCTGTAATTATCAATGATAATAAATGTTTAATTATTTGTTATCAGGAGGATGATCTTCCCTACTGGGTGATCCCTATAGTTTTCGGAATGGGACCAATCCTGGGAGCTATTCTTTGCATATGGTTGCCTGAGACTATGAACTGTAAGCTGCCGGAGACTATCGAAGATGGCGAAAATTTCAAAAAGCAAGTATTTAACATTATTCACTCATCACAAAATACTTGTAAAATTTGATTTTGTACTAACTATGTATTTTTTGTTACAGAAACAAACAGAATAACCCACCGGAGCTTCCACTATAGTTCCAATTCCCTTAGTTTTAGATAATTGTAAATAATTATTTATTGTTAGTTAATTATTATAGATGTAACTTTTGTTTATAAATTTTTAACTAATCAAGTTTGTAAAAAATTGTAAATACATTAATTGTAAGATTAGGTTAATATTTATCAGATCCTGTAGCCAGAGCACCAGAACACAAGGATACAATATGTATACTCCAAATGCAATGCTTACAATAATACAAGTACAAAAAACTAAACAATAAAAAATATTCTATAACTTTAAAATTCTTCTCTCTTTTTTTCAATACCTCATTCAAAATAGAAAGTACAACCTATTACAAAACACTGTACCGTAACTGCTACAGTACTTCTAACGGTATCTGACACATTGTAGTTGACTATAGTATACATTCTCTTGACTATAGTATGAGTAGATATGATTCTAAATCAGTGCTATCATCTAGAGAAATTGTTACTTTGTAAAACTTCTTTATCATTAGGAAAAAAGTAGTCGAAGACGATACAGAATCGTAAAAGATAACCTCAAATTTAAAATATTTACTTTCAGGTACTAGGTATGAGAAATAATAATGTAGTATTGCACATAATTAGTACTAACGCATGAATTTATTTACATTAATTTTCCTGTTATTGTATAAAACAGGCCAGAGGTTAAACAAATACCGTTATCAAGAGTTTAATATGTAAAACACTGATGTAACAAGTGTTAATTTATAATTAGAGGGTTCGTAAATCTTCGACGTATTTCGGATGTATCATTACAATCCAAAGTTTCATAGCACGTGGTGTATCTCTTTCTATGATTCATAGTACAGAACATTTCATAGACAAAAATAATCAGTAGTAAATATTTCGCGCAGATGAAATTGAATGGCACCCACGAATATATCCTCCCAAGCTGATAAAAGCTATGAGTCATTCCTTTGATAAGAGCCGCTCGACACGGGACACTAATTTCGTAATGGCGCGTAACTAGAATTCACTTTGAAATATTAGACTTCAAGACCGTAACGTCAGAGTATTTTTGCACAACTGAGTAAATATTGTAAAATAGACAAGAATTGCGTCAGCTGCTCGTTTTTCATTGATCCAGAACTGATGCAACCTCTACTGTCTGTTGAATCAGACAGAGGGTTTTGTACTACAGCGCCATCTATGAGAAAATTTTAGTACTAACTCTTAGCACACTCGCCAGAAGTACAGTCGCGAGCATCAAGTCTAATAAAAACTGTAGAACATTCCACAAAATGTAATTCTGGTTTATTTTTTATTATCTACCTTCAATGATAAGTTCTCAGAATTTACAGTGGAATTGTTTCGATTAAATTGATGCGCATGTTCCAATAGCAAAAGGTTAATTGAGGGGCCGCAAAACCCAAAAATCATGTGACGTAGTTTTTGCTGGAACTTTCATGACAACCCATTGAAATGATAGACATTCTGAAAACAATATGACCTTGAATCATTAAATTGTGATCAGTTTTACTGCGCAGTACATTTTTAAACATTTGCATCAGTTACACACATGATCATTGACGTCACTTCTTATCAAACATTTGATACCAGTTAATGAAACAATGAAAACGATTGCGCAATGTAAAGTGTAGGTTAAAAAATACTTAAAAGATTATAATTTAAAGGTTCAAAAAGTCACGTTACAAAAGATCGACAATAAATTTGCGTTATCATAATTAATGTCAGCTTAGAGTTAACGATTTCGCTATCTAATGAATCTGATGATTATTATACTATCAAATTATTTGTGTAATTTATTCAACGGAATATTTGGCCTTGACTGCTAAATTGTCAATTTGAAAGCGCGATCTTTTACTAAGCGACCAGTCAAACTAGTTGAAGCTAATTCCTAAAATCAGGAATTAATGCACATTCTAGATGAATTCCAAGAAATATTTGCTCATTATTGAATTGATTATTAGAATCATAGAATTCGCCGTAGTCTTTGTAGAACAAAATTTCTAAGCTCTCATGAAAACAATTTGGAAATCCTAACCTTTGATTCTCTTGAAGTATTTCTTCTAGATTAAACGAATCCTAAATTGTCCATAAAAATTGTTATTGCCAGCTGAAGAATACTTTACAACAATCCACTCGTGACTAATAACAAATACACAAAAGTTTGTACAATAACAATAACATAGATAACAAAAAACAAATAACAGTTGACAAATCCACGAAATACACGTGCGACAGCAATTATTTTCCTCTTGTTTTGCATTTCTCAGAAACAATGATCACAAACAATTTTATCAAAAGTCCAACCTTGACAGTGAACTTTATCTGGCAAACTTCTTTGGTTGGATGCCTTCAAAATAGCTCACAGATTTGACAGTGATTCAGTATTAGTCTTTCTTCTCATTTGGTCAAACTGGACCTAGTGCTCTAGTTCTTCTACAAAGAAATTTCGCAATTGGTTCTTTAAGTCAAGAGTCTGTCGAGCTTAAATTCCTAAAAACAACAACCAAAACAATGCTTTCAATCAGAAACGCAGTAGAGTTGAGCTTCAAAGCGGAAAATTATGAAGAAAATGAGAAAAAAGAAGAAAAGAGCTTGAAAATTATTTCACTTGATGAATTGTCTTCACACTGCACCATCAATGATTGCTGGATAACAATAAACGATTATGTCTACGATGTTACTGAATACTTGAAGAAACACCCTGCAGGCTATGAAGTTCTTCTCGATGAAGGAGGTAGAGACGCTACTAGTTACTTCTTTGAAGCAAGCCACTCAAAATCGGCAGTCAAAATCCTCGAGAAGTATTTAATTGGTGAGCTGCCGGTAAACGAACGTTTTTACCGGACAAAAAATGGTCACAAAATTCGGATGTAGCTCTTGAACATTTTTTTTTCAATGCTTTTGTTAAGAATTAGTTTTTGATTATGTATAATTTTAATTAATAATTTATAATAGTTATAAGTATAAGTATTCTTATTGTTAAGATTTCAATAAACTTGTTAGAAATTACTTGTCAATTTTTATTCAAACAAAAAAACGCCATCTATCGCAAGCGTCTTGAACCAATTGGCGCGAAACGCCCCGTGTCTCTTGATTGGAGCATCATTTAATTTATTTCTAACCAATTGGACACTGTTATCAAATTGATGACCAATTATTGAGTTAGAGTAAATATTTATGATGAAAATAGTTTAGTAATGAATCTTATTAGTGTGTTGATTGATAATTAAGGTTGATTTTTTTATGGTCTATGTGTTGATTGATGTAAATTACTAAAGCTTTTTAAATACTGAACTAAAATAGTGAACAAAATAGAGTTTGTAAATCTCTAAGTACATTTCTTCTTTGTTTTCTATAAACGACAGTTTTATTAACATTGTAGTCCATTATGAACTTTATTTAACTCATAATGAATTTATATATATGTTCAAAACGTAAACAAGCTCAAAAAATTAAAATTAGATAAATTTTATTAACTTTTGACTTCGATAATTTTCCTGGTGCAATTAGCACCTAAATAAGCGTTGCTAAACTCTGTAAACTGAAGACGTGTAGGAAAGTGAAATAAAAATTGTAACAGAAGTGCAGATTTTGATTATAACCGTAAACCAGAAGAAAAATCAAGTCTTTTAATTATTCGCCCCCAGAAGAACCGTTACAAGTGGTGTACAGGCGCTAAAATCGATCCCAGGAATATAAGCTAAGAAATCCTAAAATTTATTTTATTTTATTAATTAAAAATTAACCTACTCCAATATGGATGTGTCGAATAAGTTCACTGGCACAAATGATTCGATTGAAGAGTTTCTAACCCAATTTGAGGCTCAATGCATTTTAAAGAAACTCGAAGACGAACACAAATTAATTATTATACAGTCTGTACTAGCAGGTCCGTCCTTATCCTTTTATAAAACCATTATATCACAATGCAAGACCTTTCTGACCTGAAAAATTTACTATTGGAGGAATTTGAATCTTCAGTTAATTTCCAAGAAAAATGTTACAACCGACAACAACTTAATGACGAAAATTTATTCGAATATTTCTATGCCTTGCAAGAATTGGCAACAAAAGCAAAAATTCCGGATTATATTTTTATCAGACAATTCATTAAGACCACACGTCCATTCTTTAAATCCAAGCTTGCCACATCACTACATAGTGATAAAAATAAATTGAAGGAACTGATTAAGCAGATGACGGAGCTATACGTTAAAACCCCAGAAAAGCAGCTTGAATAATGGCAAAGAAAAGCCAAAGAAGGCCAGAAAAGCAGCTTGAATAAGTTTGAATAATGGCAATGCAACAGTTCATTGCCACTGCAACCCTTCTGGAGACTCGACGTCACATTCGTCCTTTTTTACATTGGGTCGTGAACCATGCCGAACAGAAACACGTCAGACCCCGGTGTCAGAGGCAGGGACCTCCTCTGGAGGACCTTCACCAGGCGCAGAGCGTGTTGTGGCCCTAGACAAGCGCGGAATCAATCACAAAGCAACTTGGGAAACGCCAGGCGGCTTTGCTAAGGGGGACGGTAGAAGAGCCGTCTACACCATCCTCAGTTCCCCAAGTAGAAGAATTGGCTGGTAGCCAGAACCACATTACTCCAAACAGTCCAACAGATGAAGAGGACATTAAGAAGAAGCTATTTAGCTACAAGAGCAAACCTTTGGTGATTCTACAATTAAATGAACCTAGCAAGCGTAAGGTGGTGGCTCTCATAGACACTGGTGCCGCTGCCTCGTGTATTTCGGCATCTATGTGCCATATTTTAAATATCCCGATTAAATCTGCGCCACCAATGTCTCTTAGAACAATTAATAATCAATTGATTCAGGTTGCAGGTTACATAGAAACACCAATATTACTTCCTGGAGGTTTAGAAGTTACCTTTCGTGGAGTGGCAGTGTTAATTCCATCCTGTCCATTCATTCTCGGACAAAATTTTCTTAATGAATTCAAAGTCTCTGTTGATTTTAATAATCAATGTTTAAGCCTACAGGGAACTTTTATTCCTTTCATAAAAAAACAAGATCAAACAAATTCATCATTGGACTTAATTTACAGCGAAAAGTTACATAATAACGACTATGTTTATTTTTCAGAAGCAATGGACAACAATCTTGGAGTCGATATTTTTCAAAGTACCACTGAAAGTTCTTTTATAATCAATGACGAGTTAATTGATAATCAGAGGAAGACTCTGCATACTTGTTAATAAAATATAAAGATCGATTTGCCTTTAAGAACGATCAATTGGGCCGATGTAGTATCATCCCGGTCCACATACAAACTAAAGATGAAGAACCTGTATTTTCAAGACCTTATAGAGTGTCCCCAGTACAGAGAGACATAATTGAGTCACAAGTACAAGAAATGTTAAAACTTGGCATTATCTCGGAAAGCCAGAGTTCATATGCTTCTCCTGTCGTACTTGTCAAGAAACCAGACGGAACATGGAGATTTTGTGTTGATTATCGACGTCTAAATAAAAAGATTATAACAGATTCGTATCCAATACCAGTGTTTGACGACATAATTAGTTATCTATCTGGAGCTAAGTATTTCGCTGAGCTGGACCTCAACAGCGGGTGCTGGCAATCAGTCATCAGTTCGGGAAAGGAGAAGACCGCATTTATTACAAGTTCCGGTTTATATGAATTTAATGTGGTTCCCTTTGGCTTGCGCACAAGTCAAGCCGTCTTTCAGCGCATGATGGACAAGATTATAGGCGATATGAGGTATAAGAATGCTATTGTCTATGTGGATAACGTGGTCCTGTATGCCAAGAGTTTTTCAGAATTTTTAGAGGTTTTAGAAAAATTATTTGAGCGACTACGGAACGCTAATATCACCTTTAAGCCTTCAAAATGTAAGTTTGCCTTTACAGAGTTATCTATACTGGGTTATTTCATATCGGGCAATGGATTTAAACCCGACCCAAGGAAAACCCAAACCATTAAAGAGGTAAAGCCGCCAACCACCTTCAAGGAGATAAAGAAAGTACTTGGTTTATTCTCATATTATAGGAAGTTTGTGGAGAATTTCGCTAAGATTGCACAGCCACTCACTTCTTTGCTAAAGAAAAATACAAAGTTTATTTGGCAGGAGCAACAACAGCGGGCATTTGAACTGCTTAAAGTCATGCTTTGTAATCCACCCATTTTATCTTATTTCAGCAATGATCCCAAGGTAACTACCCGGTTATACATTGATGCCTCTGATCTGGCGTTAGGTGCATATTTGGCTCAAGGATATGATGCTATGAGACCGGTAGCCTATGCATCGAGAAGACTTTCAGACCCTGAAACCCGTTATACAACCACAGAGAAGGAATGTCTGGGTTTGATTTGGGCCTTGAATTATTTTCGTCAATATTTGTTTGGTCTTCGATTCCAGGTTGTCACTGATCATAAAACATTATGTTGGTAAACCACAAAAAAGGACACTACTAGTAGACTGGCCAGATGGGCATTAGCCATCCAAGAATGGGATTTCGAAGTTGTGCACTGCCCGGGACGTGAAAATGTGGTGGCAGATTTCTTAAGCCGAAATCCATTGGAAAAGGAAAGATCTATCACTTCGGAGGTTCAGGCTGAGCCTGATAATTTAGAAATTTTTCCATGCGATGTATCCGTGCATGTGAACGCTCAAGAAAATGATGAATTTTGCGTTAATATTAGAGCTAAAATCAAGATAGGAAAAGACTTTTATTGGCACGTGAATTATTTTCAAATGTGATGGAAAGTTTACATGATGATCCATATTTAGGTGGTCACTTAGGCATCACAAAAACATTTGAAAGGTTTAAAAATAAATATTTCATGCCTGGAGCTTTGAAAAGTATATAAAATCTTGTTTAATTTGTCAAGAGAGGGCAACATCGAAAACAAGAATGGAACTTCACCCTATTGAAGTGAAAAATATTTTAGAAGGACCACTCCTTCTACCCCTCCACCCCACCCCAACGGGTGGATATTCTGGGTCCGTTCAAAAGATCTTATAGAGGTAATGAATATCTTCTTGTTGCAGTTGAGTCCCTATCTAAATATGCTATCTGTAAAGCGGTACCATGAGTGAATGCTTATGTGATATGCAATTTTCTTATTGAGGAAATTTTTTGCAGGTTAGGAGCAGTTCAGAATATATTAACTGACAGAGGAACTGTCTTTACCGCTCATGCTGTGAAGGAAATGGTGAAAACTTTTGGTGCTAAATTGACCCATAATACTTCTTTTCACTCACAGACCAATGGGCTAGTGGAACGCTTCAACAGGACTATCACTGACATGTTAACAAAATATTGTTCGCCAAATCAACGTGACTGGTGTGCGATTGTTCCATTGGTGGACCACGCTTACAATACGAGCAAGCACAGCTCCACTGGCATGTCGCCCTATCTCTTATTACATGCAAGAGAAGATTCTACTCAGGAAGAAAGAACTTGGAGTATAAATAGCACTGGATTGTTGGGGAATATGTCTCAAAGGCAGGAATTTTCTAAAATGCTTATTCGTAAAGCTGTAAATAATATGAAGAAGGCACAAGTGAGGCAAGAAAGAAATAACAATAAAATAATTAAACCAATTTAATTTAATGAAGGGGACAAATTATTAATATTTATACCAAGGAGAATCACAGGGAGATCAGTCAAGTTAATGCGATTCTTTCAGGGTCCTTTTCGTGTCGTCAGAAGAATTTCAATATATTCTTATGTGGTAAAAAGGCTCTCATCTTCCTTTTTTATTTTTTTATTATAAGATGGGTTAACTCTTGACCTCAATCTTGACCATAAGGTCAAAGATGAGGTCGATGATGGAGCGAGTTAACCCAGAAAATGCCTATAAAGGCACTGGTACTCCCACGCACCGACGGAATACAGCAAGCTGTTTGGCGTCGGACTTCGGTAGGAGGGTGGTCGCGAACCAGACGGCCCTTTACAGAGCCTACCACACCGCATGAGACCATAGGACGACATTTCAGATTCAGAAAAAAAAATGAAGTGTCGTTGCCTGGGATGGATTACTAGGAGGCAGGTCTCATTTATGTTTCCTTAGTCGCCTCCTACGACATTGTTGTTCATGCTAATCGGATGAAGCGTTTGATCTTGAGACAATTACACTTGTTTTCATTATGTTTTCATCCTGCGTTGTGTTGAATTTTTCTATTATGTTCTGTGTTAATATCCTTTTATGTTTCAGATCTTGATTAAAACAAAATATAATGTATATAAAGAGTAAGTTGTCAATGTGACGAAGTTGTCTCAGACTCTATATTGCTGTCTTATGGTAATGTTTTTTTTCTTTCATTGGGGTTTGTGATTGATTTATTCATCAATCTTTTTGGCATAAAAGGGGCGGTGTAACGCCAATGCCAATTAATTTACCTTTGCCTAATTAAAAAAAAATGTTGTTTGTTGATGGCATTCAATACGTCAGTCATGTCACTGTCATGTCATAGCAAAAATTTTCTTTGTGTAATTTTTCTAAATTTTATTAAAAATAGTTGTTTTTTATCTGGTAATGTTAAATAAAAACATCCCTGGGCTGTTATTTAGTTTTTTTTTAATAAAGTAATATTAATGTTTATGTGTGTTCTGTTCTTAGTGAAACGAAGACAACGAAGGATTGTGAATGGAAGAATGCGGGAAATCTCCGGCTCGGTTCTGCCCTTCGCTTGTGTTGGTGAATATGATGGGCATCCGAAGCTGAGCATTCCAACCTCTTCCATCGTTAGCTGAGGCCCGCGCCGTGCAGCAGCAAGTTTATAAGCTATATCAAGACGCTGGTGCTACGCCGCGAGTTTCAAGCCCTTATTTATACGGAGTGCTACATATCAGGTGCAGAAGTTTCAATGGCAGGACCATGGAAAGGGGAGAGTGACATGGTTTACGTCCCCTCTCAATGGCCCTCCTTTGTTGTTGGCCTCTTTTCGTTAATTTTCCTTACAGCGGGGTCCGCATGGGAAAAACTTCCTTTTTCCAATTAAGGAGGGGAGGAGGGTTTATGTTAGCACTCATACTCAGTGGTCCTCCGTCTCTGAAGCCATAACTTGGGCACTCCGATAAAATATGTTATATCATTTGCCCTTATTTATGGTATAAGGACGTTATGGTAATATAGGGCATTATGGGAATGCAAGTAAAGGTGCAATGTAAGGAAATGCACATGCATATAAATATTATTCAAGTTTCACTAATGCTCTGTTTTCAGATTTTTGTTATTGTGTTCTGATCTGTTTTACTTTTTTTTCATGTCATATGGACTTCGAGCAACGACGCTGAAGACACCCGTAGTTTCTATGATAGGCGCGTGTGTTAAAGTGCGGTTTTGAAATTTTTTTAAGTCTGCGTCTTTGACTTCGGGTCAGGGTCCACCAGCACTTGGTGACCTTTGGCTTCATGTTCATAAAGGCAGTACCTGGGTGTGCAGCGTCGAGCTAACACTTGTTTACTCCTTTTAATTCTTAGTAAGGGACAGGTGCGGGTTTGATAGGAGCTATAATATTTGGTCATATTTCCCCATCATCCGAACAAAGAAGATCTTTATCCTGATGGAAGAAAGAAGACCGACCCGACCACCTGATCCAATGCAGCCCAGAGAGATGCTACTTCAAGGCCACCTCGATGGATTAAAAACTTAGGGCCATCGTATAGGAAGTAAGGTAGGCCTGTTGAAAAAATTTTCGACCGATCGAAAATTTTTCATTGGGGGGGAGGCAGTTGTGGTATGCAGACCTTCATGGAGGATCGGGCATAACGCAACTTCTTTCTCATTCGGTAATTTCGAAGAAGATAATTCGAATATCGATGTAAAAGGTTTGAAATGGTATTCGATATCAAGATTCGAAATGATTGAAGATCTGGTCTTGTGCCATTCATTGATTGATTATGGTGAATTCATTGTAGTCAGCTCGCGGAAGAAGTTTTTGTATGTGTTCGTAGGCGTGCAATTAGCACTTAAATAAGCGTTGCTAAACTCTGTAAACCGAGGAAGTGTAGGAAAGTGAAGTAAAAAGTGTAACAGAAGTGCAGATTTTGATTATAACCGTATACCAGAAGAAGAATCAAGTCTTTTAATTATTTGCTCCCCAGAAGAGCCACTACAGTACCTATTCAATCAGGTGAAAGGAAACTTAGTTTCAGAAACTAATCCAATATGCATTATACATAATTCTACTTATATTATTAATTAGGTAAATAAAGTCTATTAAGTAAAAAGAAATCGTAATTAAATAATTTATCGAAGTTAGATTTAGTATTAAGTTTTACATTGAATCAATGAACCCTAAAAATAAAAAAATATTTTATTTTTGAAAATCACCGCGGCAGTGGCAGTTTCTTCGTGTCCGTCATGGGCGTTAGTCGCATTTGAAACTTCAATAATTCTCATCATATTATCGTGGAGATCATGGCCACAAAGTCTATGGTGGCATGGCTCGACGCAGAAAATCATCAATTAAGGCCGCGAGATTTACCGGCAGCAGTTCGTCGAGGGCAGGACACCGACGCTTTCCACAACTGAACAGCGACACTTGCCGCAAGTATTCCATGTTCTGGAATATTGTTTACGACGTACTGGTACTTGCACTCGGAGCGCGGTAAAGGACATCCATCTACACGACCTGTGGACCTAGAAGAGCGAAGAAAATCCTATACCAAGTACACGATGAGCGAATGGACATCATCCTTACCTACCGTTTCCGTGGGACCATTCCGTGACGTTACAGCGCAGAGAAGTACCCGCGCATTTTGAACGCAGCATACGCCAATACCTAAACTAAACAGACGGTTTCCCGAGTGGCTCGGCAGATGCCCAGTACCATGGCCAGCTGGTTCTCCGGACCTGACTCCATTGGATTATGTGAAAAGCCGTGTCTATGTTGTTAAGAGCAGCAGATACCTCCACGTGAAAAAATGGTGGACGGGTTGTGGAGGAATGTGTTCACTTCCGTAACTTCACAAGTGCTGCATAGTGCAAAAAATATAATGTAAACGCATAACGGCTTCATGTTTAGCAAAAGAAGGTGGACACTGTGAGCGATTTCTGTAGGCGTACACTACGTGTACTTCAGTGTTTAATTTAAGTTAGTACCTACTGTTAAATTAAAACACCTTTTAATCATGAAACAGTCCTTTTAATTCGATATTTTACAAATTATAATGCGAGAAAACATAAACACCGATCTACGCGCGAAAACAATCTGTCAAAAGTGCCGTGAAGTGTTGCGCCACACCGCGTGGACTGGTAGTGTTGTACCAATTGTGTCGTTGATCGATTTACTCTTAACAATTCGGCCGTCCTGCTCACTCCTTCGCCCTCGAAGGACAATCGTAGTAGCTTCAGTAGTGGCTGTTCCAAAAGCTTGGCACATAATCTTCTTCTACTTTGTTCTAGAGTATCCCAAAGCTATTGAGACAGACGCAAACTCTAGAAGTAGATGTTGATATAACTTCATTAACTGTAGATAATAAGTCTGAAAACAACATACAGGTAAAGTTTCAAGTATGACTTCATCGGCTAAAACTGTCTCATTATGGTGAGAAATGTCGAAGCTCAAGGTAGAGAACCTTAGCTCCAAAGGTAACTTTAACCAAAGGTAATTTGTGTAAAAAGCAGATGTTTGTTCTCGGGTCATGGGTGTTTGTGTTTGTCTTTATGTGTTTTCCAAGGGACCCACGACACAAGGAAAACCTTAGTGTGGGCCTTTGAGTGTGTGGCGTGTGTGGCGTTTAACTCTCAGATTCAATCACTTTGAAAAACAGTTATTATAACTTCAGCCCCGGAGGCAATTTTAATATTAAAATTAAATATCATTTTGCGTTCTATTTATATCAGTAACCTCAGCTCTAGATATGCAAAGATAGTTAATATGTGTTTGATTTTCATGTTGAACAACATTACACTAAATAAAAGTATGGTGTAGCTTAGTATATCGCATATAAATCATATTTTCCCAGAAAGGTTAATAAACTGAACATCTCAGCCCCATAAGCAACATGTATCATGTGTCTTACATGACTCATTCACAGCACAAAGCTAATGTTCGAGTTGAGCTATTTGACAAATTTATGGCATTTTAAAAGATGTAAACATTTAAAACCTTGAATTATTTCGCATATTTTCACGTATTTGTTCACTGATTTCCATTTAATATTATTTTACGTGTAATAATTAGGGGTGCTATGTTTCTAATACCACAGACAAGCAAAGACATTCCTTTGAAATTATACATCATCATTATCATACTCAGACTGAGCTAATAACTAAATATCAACTTATTGCGAACTATGCCAAAATCCAATAGTGCACCTAGAAGATGGAAGTTAATTATATTTTATATCAGTCTCAGTTGATTGAGTAGTTGTCATCTCTCGTTACCATAACGATTAACTTCCTGTCGTAAGGTATTCGATTTCAACAAAACAATCAAAATAATTGATTATGCGTTGAATTATGACCAGTATCCTCACACAAAGGTTAATATTATTTTGAATCTAGAAATACTGTGTTAGGTATTCCATATTAAATGTAAAGAAAAGCTGTCTACGCTTCAAAGCTGCGACACGGTCCATAACTATAAGTAGAAATAGATATCTATACATTGCTATAATTTCATAAGGCTAAGTAAATAAAATGCCAATTGCGTCTACAGAAATGATTAAATAGTTCAATTATTTGTTAAGCAATAGATTTGTTTTATTGAAAAAGTAAAATAAATAATTTACTGTTATATTTTATCCTACTGAAAATCAAGATTTTCGTCAGAAATAATTATTTTGCCAGGCATAAAACCTCTTTGCTTTCATTATATACAGCCAGTATGAAGCTTTATGAAAAAGGTAATACTCTCACTTGTCAAAAGGGTTACTGAATGATCAAATCAGCCACTCTTTATAGCGTCATACATTTTTGTCAGTATTTTATTCACTTTTTTCTTACTTTTTAAATAACTTTACTGGATCACAAAATAGCCACTGAAGTTAAATTTAGGTATATGAAAAATGGTATATTTGCTCATTAGTTCAAATATATTTTTTCTTTTAAAAATCTTCTTCTCATTTCAAATTACATAACATGACATGTGTTTTATGGGGTAAGTAAACGTACACTCCGTGGCCATGTTAAGGGGCCATTTCCGAACAACTGCATTGTAAATGTTTTTATTAGTCTTCAGGCCGATAAATTTGTAATGACAAGTAGGTAACTCCTCAACTAAATAACGTAGCTATATCGTATTTGGGCTTCACAGTTTGACCTGCAGCTCTAGCACGATAACGACAAACTCGTGCTCGACTCACGCTGAAACTTCACTTTGATTGCGCGAGGGTCACGCGCAAAGGCTTGCTCGCCCTATGACGTTGTAAATGTTGACATTTTGACATAGGACCGCGGTGTTGTAGCGGCGCTGTCACTATCGTACTCGGCCTGCAGTGTGTATGTAATTAACCGACTTCAAAAAAAAGGAGGTTCTCAGTTTGACCTGTATGTATTATGTTAGTAGGTATGTCTGTCCTCGATTATCTCGCGTTTGGCTGAACCGATTTTGGTGCAGTTTTCAGAAAAATATTTGTGACATTTAGGATAAAGTTTTAGTATTTTAACCGACTTGAAAAAAAGGAGTTTCTCAGTTTGACCCGTAGTATCTATGTTAAATAAAAAAGTAACCCAAAATCTAAAGTAAATAAAGCACCTAACAGACACTAAAAGTATGAAATAAAAAAATAATTAAAGAAAAATAGGTACTTACCAAAACAACAATTATAATGTCTTCTTTACCGACTTTAAAAACTAAGTAAATACTTAGGTACCTACCCAGATCTCCCATAGAAGTGAAAGGGCGATGAATTTTTTTTCTTACCTATATCATCAAATGGGGTATCATAGGATAGCTTTTTAAAAGATAAAAGGGGTTTACTACGAACGTTTTTCGATTCAGCACTCCGTTTGCGAAAAATTAGTTTTTAAAGTGAAAATTTTTATCAAACACAAGTGTCCCCCCCCCCTCTACCAGCTAAATGGTTGTTTCTAAAAATATGAAAAAATTCACGGTGGTAGTATACACAACGAAATTAAAAAGAAAACTATCACAAATAAGATGGCTCTTCAAGTTTGCGAGTAATAGTCGACCAAGTGCCAAACTTAGTTGGGATTAATAATAATATATTTACTAATATTAGATCCTTGGTACTGCATAGCTAAAATTTGGCATGGTCATACAAATTGATTGCGCTGACAGATCTAGAAAATAAAATGATGGAAAAAATTGGTTTTCGGGTGTTTCCCTTACACGTGAAAGGGGCATGGATTTTTTTTCTCGCTGATATTATTGAGTGGGTTATTTAGGATAGCTTTTTAAAAAATATGTAGAAGGGGTTCAACGATTCAGCAATCCGTTTGGGAAACATTAATTTTTATAATGAAAAAAATGTGGAATAATTCACGAGGGTAGCATTTACGACGAAGTGTACCCTAATTCAAAATGGCTGCCATACAAGGTTCCACGCTAAAAGTGAGGCGAGCCGAAAGCCAAGCTGACATTTCAGGTGTAGTTTAATAGGTTTTTAGGGGTGCTTATTACGAAAATGACATCAAAATTATTCACGATCACCACGCGACTTGCTTTATCAGCAGCCCGATATTATTATATTATTCCTAACAATAATACTATCGCAAAAATATAATTCGCAATCGCTTCGCTCGCGCATTAAATACTTCCATTCTGTTATATTTAGGCCAAAACTAGCAATTCAACAATTCAGCAATCCGTTTGAGAAACATTAATTTTTATAATGAAAAAACATGTGGAATAATTCACGAGGGTAGCATTTACGACGAAGTGTACCCTAATTCAAAATGGCTGCCATACAAGGTTCCACGCTAAAAGTGAGGCGAGCCGAAAGCCAAGCTGATATTGACATTGACATTTCAGGTGTCGTTTAATAGGTTTTTGGGGGTGCTAATTACGAAAATGACATTAAAATTATACACAATCACCACGCGACCTGCTTTAGCAGCAGCTCGATATTATTATATTATTCCCAACAATAATATTATCGCAAAAAAAAAAATACAAAAAAAAAAAAAATCCGCGACCGCTTCGCTCACGCATTAAATACTTCCATTGTGTCATATTTAGGCCAAAACTACCTACACTTATTTCTGAAGCAACCAACTTTTTAATACATTTGTTTTTGATACAATAGTATTTGGGGATTTTAACATCGACTAGGTATGTCTGCTCGTAGAATTAAGAAGCCAGCTGCATATTTGAACCATGTTGCTACGGAACCCTACAACGCGCGTGGCCCGACATGCTCTTGGCCGTTTTTTTTTATTAAAAAAATAATAAATGACATGGATTGTTTAAATTAACATTGAAGAACTTAGCAAGTAAGTTCATAACCTTCTGATTCTAAATAATTAATGTTAAAAAATTATGCAAGTATATCTTAGGTATAAGATTAAACAAATAATATAAAAATACATTGAGTGACATTTCAAGTTAAGAATAAAAGTTTTCACATTAATATTAAGTACTATAAGAGCTAAGTACATAATAGCTAGACTGAGCTCACCATTGTTTAATAAATTAATGCTATACAAACTGTAAATCTGCAAGCTAGTTACGTTTCTTTCTTGATTCGTCGGGAAATTGTCACGAACAACGTCAGGAACTTCTTGTTAAAATAAAACTTGTAGGTATTGATGACATTGATTTTAATTTCCAGAATATTGGTTTCACACACTTGGTAATTACTTAGTATTACTGGTTCAAGTGTAGGCAGCAGAATGATCTCAGGAAGGAATACAGCCCTTTTTAAATTAAATCTGCGGAGTGTTGCTAATTAGGATACGTGCCTTGTGACACGTAGGACAAAAACGTGAAGTCGTAAATTAATAACTTTTTAAATGAAAATGTCCAAAAAGTCGTAAAATACAATGTTGCCGCTTTTCCGGCATATTAAGAAAAACGTTTTTATCACGTACAGAGGTCGTAAATTATCTTTAATATTCTAATGTGACAAATTTGTAAGAAATACAAAGTTGCGTTAAATTCCGTATTAGCATAAATTAATTTTAAATTTGAATATCCTGGTGTAACTAATTAAAGGAAAATTTTAGAAATACAATATTGTATTCAAATGAGGGCATCCTGCTTGAGGTGGATATAGATTTTACTTAACTCCTCCCTTCTTAAAATTGAAATTAATTTTGAATTGATTATTATAATATAAAATTAATTGAAAATATCAATTAACATGAAGTCAGTTAATTGAAAACACAAGTGGTCATCACTTGAAACTATCTTATTTTAGGGTTACATGATGTACTTAAATCTTATTAACTTAAATCTTAAAATCATTCGTCAAGTTCACATTTTACGGAGTCATTTATTTCCACCTTTTCACTTTTATTTGTCTTCTGGCTTTTTCACTTTCACTTCATAGTTTAAACCACTTCACTTTTGCACATACAGTTCTTTGTTTATCACAGGTTTACTTTTACTTAGAACCTTAGACGTTGAAAAAGTTGGATAGACCATTAGCAATATTTCACAAACTCTGTACTCTTTTACTTTACAAGAGCTTATGAAAATATCACTATTGTCTTTCTCCATCTGTGTTTTTGACTTTCATATATCCTTTATAAATCTAATTCGATTTCAATATAAAATGTTAATATTTTTTTTTTGCATTTTTTATTATTATTTAAGTAGGTAATTAATATTAGTATCTTAATGTAATAGTAACATTTCTAAAATCTTATAAATAAATGACAACATTACATGATATCAAAACTTTAACACTAATAGATGACAAAATTTTAGATTTAAAAAAAGGGGTTACACATTTTTTACTTGCATGTTCTAATCTAGAGATTACATATTGTCTTAATCTAGTGGGGGTTACATTTCTTAATCTAGTAAGGTATCACTACATAGTATAAAACAAAGTCGCTTCCCGCTGTCTGTCTGTCTGTCTGTCCCTATGTATGCTTAGATCTTTAAAACTACGCATCGGATTTTGATGCAGTTTTCTTTAATAGATAGATTGATTCAAGAGGAAGGTTTATATGTATAATACATGCATAATATAGAAGAGAAACACTGTTAATTTTAGATGTTTCTAATGTGATGTCGTAAAAAACACTTTTTTGATGTCGTATAAAACACTTTTGTTTGCGCTTACGAAAAAAAATTTGAACTAATGACCAAATAACCCATTCATCAAATACCAAAATTCTACTTCGGTGGCTATTCTCTGATCCAGTAAAGATATTTTTTTAATCAAATGATACATAAAAAGTATGTTTAAAGTGAATAAAATACTGACAAAAATGTATGACCTAATAAAGAGTAGCTGATTTGATAATCAGTGACACTTTTGACAAGTGAGAGTATTACGTTTCCTTTTTCACAAAGCTTCATACTGGCAGTACAAAATTACAACAAAGAGTTTTTATGCCTAACAAAATAATTATTTCTGACGAAAATCTTGATTTTCAGTGAAATAAAATATACAAGTAAATTAATTATTTTACTTTTTTCATAAAACAAATCTTATTTTTAGCGATTTTGAACTATTTAAAAATTTCTGTAGGCGTAATTGGCATTTTAATTGCTTAGCCTTTGCCTCATAATTGTGGAAAAAGATTTTACTCGCATATTATTTTGGGGGACATTTGAAATTAAGTATTTGTTTAATAAAATAATTTTTGGTTATTCAATGTATTAACATGGATTAAGGAATCATTCTTAAAATTGTAGTGCATATTGTTTTTACTCTTTTTATTATTTAATTATTTTACTTTTTTCATAAAACAAATCTTACCGATTTTGAACTATTTAAACATTTCTGTAGGCGTAATTGGCATTTTAATTGCTTAGCCTTTGCCTCATAATTGTGGAAAAAGATTTTACTCGCATATTATTTTGGGGGATAAATAATTTTTGGTTATTCAATGTATTAACACGGATTAAGGAATCATTCTTAAAATTGTAGTGCATATTGTTTTTACTTTTTTTATTATTTAATTATTTTACTTTTTTCATAAAACAAATCTTATTTTTACCGATTTTGAACTATTTAAACATTTCTGTAGGCGTAATTGGCATTTTAATTGCTAAGCCTTTGCCTCATAATTGTGGAAAAAGATTTTACTCGCATATTATTTTGGGGGACATTTGAAATTAAGTATTTGTTTAATAAAATATATTTTGGTTATTCAATGTATTAACATGGATTAAGGAATCATTCTTAAAATTGTAGTGCATATTGTTAAATCTTATTCAGTTTGAGAACTTTTGATGTAAGTAAGTATGTACTTATAACGATGTAACGATGATGTATGTTTTTGACAACATTTTTTTTATTGCAAAACGTTGAACAATATACGTGCCATAAGTAAATCATTAATGACTTTAAATACATTGTGCATTTAATATAGATCAATGTGCACATTGTTTAATCGTAAACACATTTTCGGTTAATTTTGATTGAAAATATTATATTTTAAGAACTTTGGCTGTACAGACAGCAGCACGTAAGGTTACCAATTTGCACTATGAACGCCGGCGCTATTACGAGCGAGTTAATGGCGACGTCAAGGTTAACATGTATAGCCTGATATGCTGTCGTGTGTACCTATACGGTGTAAGTTTTTGACAACTTTTTTTTTAGTTTCATTTCCTCGGCGACTTCATTGTAAAACGTTGAACAATAAACAATATGCCTTAAATATATCATTAATAAGTATAAATACATTGTGCATTTAATATAGGTCAAAGTGGCTTTTAACAGCATTTAATTTAAATGAATGTTAACAGGTTGGCAATGGAGAGTAACACAAAGTGACGGAAAGATTAACCTAGAAAACCTTTGTGTTTGATAGACAACATCCAAGAGTTGGTCAACCAAGTCTACCCCGACATTGATAACATAAGTTATAAGACTATATCTTGGTTTAAAGAAAGATATATTCTGTCACCAACTAACGAACAAGTAGATAAGATAAATAAACAACTTGATTCTTTCAAGGATTTACGCGCCAACGCAAATATACAACTCTGTCGATACTGTTCTCGATTTGGAAGAAGCAGTATATTAAGTATCAATAATTGCACCCGTGCGAAGCCGGGCGGGTCGCTAGTATATCATATTCGCTAGGCTGCACATCTAAGATACATATTTTAATCTACTTGCTAGGGTGTACATCTAAGATACATATTTTAATCTACTTGCTAGGGCCCTAATTTACATTTTAACACACACACATTGACATTTTAGTCAAAAAGCGGAAACTTCCGATAATCAATAGGGTTTTATGAATCTGGTCCTTTATTTCCTTTTAATAGGTTAATTCCTTTATTAATAGTATCAATTACTTTGTTTGGTCTCTTAACATTTTTAAGTGGGACTTTAGTGGCTCTATCTCTTATTTAAATTGGAATAACGTTTCTTTGTGGGATTTCTTTTACTGTGGCTTTATCGTATCGTGGTTTGTCTTTAGCAAGTCTTTTGTAAACCATTCGGGTGTAAATGGTGTCTCCGATTCTAATATCAGAACTGGTTGAGGCTGTCGGCTCTAATCGTTTCCTAGTTTTTTCTTTGTTTTCTATCAATTTGTTAGTTATTTGTTGGTAGAGGAATTTAGTCTTTTTACAATGGTCTCTTACTAGTTGTTGCATATACTCCTTATGATAATCGATATCAAAAATACTACGCGAGTCTGTATGACAATGGTGTTAATCCAGTGCTTGAGTGTATTGAATTGTTATGAGATATTATTGCGTAAGTTATAACATCAGCTATTTCGGTGGGTCGTTTCTCATATTTGGCTAATCTGCTGATTTCAATTAGAGTGCTATGAAATCTTTCGATGATGCCCATTGAATTTGGATTATTTGGTGTACCGATGTGTAGCTCAATTTTATGCATACTTAGGAGTCCTTTCATAAGAGAATTATTGAATTCGGATCCTGGGTCACTACTTATTTTTAGAGGTACTCCATATATTGAAAAGTACTTTAATAATGCTGTCACTACTTCTGGTGTAGATCTATTTTGAATTTGAATTGCTTGTCCTAATTTACTAAATGCATCTACAACTGTTAAGTAAGTGTTACCTTCGAATTTAAATAAATCAATGAAGATTTCTTCGAATGGTTTAAATTGGGTTTGAGTAAGTTGAATCAAAGGTTTAACGGGTTTTCTATCGTATTTAATTTTTTTACACAATTCGCAACTGTTAATTATTGCAGTTGTTATTTCTTTCATATTGGGCCAATAATAGTTTCTTTTTAGGTTGGCATACGTTTGGTTAATACCTCTGTGACAGGTTTTACCTTCGTAATATTTGAGAACTATTTCCTTTTGCTGTTGTTCGTCTTCAATTACCTATATTCTCTTTGTACACTCTATTATTTGTATATTGTCTTTATCAAATAATTCTGATATAACTTCGTAAAACATCAATCTTAAATCTTTTGTATGAAAGAAGATAAAATATTTTTTATGGATGTCGATGTGATCTTTTAGATATGTTTTTATTAAATCTGGGTTTAAAGGAATAAAAATTTCATTGATTTTATTTTTATTTTTAGATTTATCTATTATTTTAATATCATCTTTGTACCAATGATTAATTATTAATTGATTAGATTTAACGTCGATAGCTTCGTTTAGAACTGGAAGAACTATATTTGCATCTTTTTCGATATCTTCTATATCTGAGGTATCAGTTTCAGATGCTGTCATTGTTTTTCTGACATTATTTCATAATCGGGTTCATTTACATTTGTTGAAGTCGATGGATTATCATCATTTACTATTAAAGTATTTAATTGAATTCGTGATAGAGCGTCTGCGTTCGTTTTTTGACTTCCCTTTTTATAAATTACTTCGAAGTCGTATTCTTGAAGTCTAAGACGCCATCGTGTTAATTTACTATTTGGTTCTTTTAGTGAATAGAGCCATGCTAATGGTCTGTGGTCTGTATAGACTTTAAATTTCCTACCATACAGATATGGTCTAAAATATTTCACTGCCCATAGAACTGCTAATAGTTCCTTTTCGATCGTGCTATACTTTTGTTCTGCTTGATTTAAAGTTCGACTCGCAAAGGCTATTGGTTTGTCACTTCCAATAGTGCCTTGGGAAAGAACTGCGCCTAGGGCAAAATTAGATGCATCCGTTGTTAAAATAAATTCTCTGTCAAAATCAGGATATAGTGTTACCTATAATGGTGCATTAGTTAATAATTTTTTACAAGTTTCAAAGGCTTGAATAAATTCCTGTTATCTTAAATTTTCTGTTCTTTTTCAATAATTCCGTCATGGGTTTTGTTACTTTAGCAAAATCTTTAATGAATTTACGATAATAGCCAATACGGCCTAGGAATGATTTTATACCTTTAACCTTTTGTGGTAGGGGGTAGTTTAATACTGCTTTAATTTTATCATCATTAGGCTTAAGGCCATCTTAAGTAATTATGTGTCCTAGGTATAATACTTCTTTTCTTAAGAATTCAGATTTATCTAACTGTATTTTAAGATTTGCTTTTCTAAGGGCTTCTAAAACCTTTTTGAGTTTCTGCATATGTTCCTGAAGGGTGGTAGAGAAGATAATTAAATCATCCAAGTAAATCAAACAATGGACCCCTTAGAATGTTATACATCGTTCTCTGAAATGTTGCTGGTGCTGTTTTTAATCCAAATGGCATTCTCAAAAATTCGTAATGACCGTGTTGAGTACTAACCGCTGTTTTGGGTCGATCTGACTATTCTACTTCTATTTGGTGGTATCCAGAAGCCAGGTCTAGTGTAGTAAAGTAAGTACTATTGCCTAGTTTATCAAAGATGTCACTTATGTTCGGCAAAGGGTATTTGTCGTCTAATGTGATTTCATTAAGTTTCCTGTAATCTATAACCATTCTATACTTTTGTTTACCACTGGCATCAAGTTTCTTAGGTACTAAGTGAAATGGTGCACTCCAGGGAGAAAAACTAGGTTTAATCACATTATTTTTTAATAATTCTGTAACCTGTTTTTTTATTTCTTGGTTTTGTACGGGTGGTTGTCTGTAAGGTCTAATATAGATTGGATCTTCATTTTTTGTTCTAATCTTATGTTTTATTGCATTTGTGAAGGTTAACGGAATCTTTTCGTGAAAGAATAAATCTCTATATTCATAACATATTTGATTAATTGCCCGTTTTTCTTCATTGTTCATATGATCTGTTCTTAATTTTTGTAAATTATCTTTCAGTAGTTGGTCATATTGCGGAAAATAATTGAGTTGACATATGTTATTTTCATAAGGCTCGATTTTAAAAGGACGATCAATTTTAATTATTATCAGTTTATCAGTTGCATTCTGAATTACTGTGTTAGAATATCCATTAATGCATTTTACTAAAGCTGTAGGCATTCGTACTCCATCATAAAATTGTGTGTAAGCTAAAATTCCTTCACCATTATTTTGTGTTGTTGGAACCATGATCCTTTGTTCGGTTCTTGGTTGAAGTGTGATCGTGATCGTATTAATTATATTCGTTTCTTTTGTATTTAATGGGATTTGCACGTGAGGCATGATTAACATTTGCTTTTGAATATCAATTATTGCTTTTAATCTTTTAAGTAGATCCATGCCTATTAAACCGTCGTATTTATCATAAATATTATGGATATAGAATTTATGAATAAAATTAACTTGAAATAATTTAAATAATGGTATATGGATCACTTCATTATGGTTACTATTTCCGTGTGTACTTATGATATTAAACGGTTCTACGCTTTTGAGTGAGCTAAAGTATTGATTTGCTTTTTCATTGCTCATAAATGAACGAGTACTGCCCGTTTCTAATAAGAATTTCGAATCTATTTCCGAAATAAAAATGTGTGGTAATGAATCGATGTTTGAAGTTATTGTTCCTGAATTACGTCTGAGGCTTCTACCCGAAAATTTGTGATTTGTTGAGCTGTCTCTTGGGTGTTCAATGTATTTGGCTGTGGGATATCAGCCTGAGAGTGATAGTTCACACGATTTTGTTTAGGCGTACAATCTTCCACTGTTCCAGGTGGTTTGGCCTGAGGTTGATTAGTCTGGTTACCCTGGTTCTGTGGGTTACGCGGATTAAATCGGTTATGCTGATTGCGTTGATTGTTATAATAATTATTACGGAAATCGTAAAAAGATGTTCCCGGAAATTTTGGTATATTAGGAATGTTAGGGTTACGGAAGTTTTGATTTCTTGGAAACGCTTGATTATGTGGTCTTGGGTTGTAATTTTGGTTCGGATTACGCGGTGGGAAATTCGTATTTTGTGGTCTGTAGGACATATTTTGATTTTGATTTCGGTTTTGATTCTGATTTCCTCTATTATTCTTATTACTCGCTTGTGACTGTTGAGGTAGCGGTTGCATTGTATTTCTATTAAATCTATGCCTTAAATGGTATTGTTTCACAAAGTTTTCTTATTCTACTACGATTTCTAAAGCTTGTTCCAAGGTTTTAGGAGCTTTTAATCTTAATACGCGTATTAAATCACTCGGTAGACTGTAAAGAAACACATTTAACGCGGTGTTGTCGTAAATAGATTTTTTGGTGGCTTGGGTAGTCGGATCACTACTTGCCATGATTTTTGCAAATAGATTACTTCTTACTGGCTGGATTCTGTTACAACATTTTTGAAATGTTTTATTTCTGAACATGGCTAAGCCTTCTAGTTCGAGAACCAGACATTGTTCTGATCTTTGATCTCCAAAATGTTGAATTAAGAATTTTTTAAAGGTTTCAAAATCTTTTGTAACATAGTCTTTTTCACTTATCAATGCAGCAGCTTTACCCGTCAACCGGCTTGTAATCGTTTGTATGATATGTGCATAATCACCAGGTCTATTATTATACTTCTGTATTACGTATTCGCACTTTTTAATGAACATGTTTATTAGTTTAGTATTCCCGTCGAATTTTGGAATTAAGTCTGTTGGAATAGTTAATTCTTGCACAACAGGGTTTGCGAGAACATATTCAGGTGGGGCATATTGCGGTTGATGGGAAGAAAGTCCTGGTAAATTAGAATTTTCAGTTTCCGAATCTACATAACGAGCTCCCGGAGAATATGATGGAGGAGGTTCCTCAAACGGATGGGCTGCAGGAATTTCTTCCTGTTCGCGGGCGGACGCATTAAGATTTTCACGTTCGTTTGCGTAATGTTCCTTAACATGTTCTGCAACTCTTCGTGCAGCAGCAGTTGCGAGATAATTCATATTTATTTTATTTTATTATATATAATTTATTTTTAATATTGGTCTTCTTCAAACTTGTACCCTATATAATCACCTCTTTTAACGCAAAAGATAGCCACAAACCGATATCTGACAACTCGGAAGTCTTGGTTGCAATTTAAATTTCTGTTTAAGTAAAATGTAAAGATAAGAAAAAAGGACCGATTCGTGTAACTTATGCTATATGTATCCTTATTCATTTAGCATAACTATTCTTTTATGTAGGAATATAATGCCTGTATTGCTTTCACAATATATAGTAATTGGTTAAGTATTGCGCGAAGAATTAATTTATTACTAATTATTTCTCTACTTTCTTGCTGATTTGGTAGCTGCGGAGGAGGAGGAGGAGGTGGACCGGCCGGGTCGTTTATAAAGTTTTTGCAATTCATAAATGACTTCGTTTAGTTTTAATTCGTTTTATCTGCAGATTATTTAATAAGCTTCTAGCGGCTTCCAGCGGTGTCTAAAGCACAAAATATCAATTCTTAATTTGAATTTAATTTCTTAAATTTATAAAATTGTAAAGTTTCAAATTTGAACTTTTCTTTCTCAAAAGAGCACAAGATGTCTATCTTTTGAGGATTTGTTAAGGAAGGATAGCCCCTTTTTTATGCATAAGGATCCTCCCAATTCTGCTGCTCTAGTATAGATTTATTTGCTGTTCACGTTGTTACACAATTTTCTGACAAATCTTCGGAGTAACAAATTTCTTTGTAGGATCGAATATCTGCAGCTCTTCTTTAAAAATAATTAACTTCTCAGGACTTACTTGCTGTATTTCAGTGGGTTGGCCTGAAATAGTTATCGCAGATCCTACCGGCTGTGCCAGTTAAGTTTCTTTCTTGATTCGTCGGGAAATTGTCACGAACAACGTCAGGAACTTCTTGTTAAATAAAACTTGTAGGTATTGATGACACTGATTTTAATTTCCAGAATATTGGTTTTACACACTTGGTAATTACTTAGTATTACTGGTTCAAGAGTAGGCAGCAGAATGATCTCAGGAAGGAATACAGCCCTTTTTATATTAAATCTGCGGAGTGTTGCTAATTAGGATACGTGTCTTGTGACACGTAGGACAAAAGTCGTAAATTAATAACTTATTAAATAAAAGTGTCCAAAAAGTCGTAAAATACAATGTTGCCGCTTTTCCGGCACATTAAGAATAACGTTTTTATCACGTACAGAGGTCGTAAATTATCTTTAATATTCTAATGTGACAAATTTGTAAGAAATACAAAGTTGCGTTAAATTCCGTATTAGCATAAATTTAATTTTAATATCCTGGTGTAACTAATTAAAGAAAATTTTAGAAATACAATGTTGTATTCAAATGAGGGCATCCTGCTTGAGGCGGATATAGATTTTACTTAACTAGCTTGCCATGTTCACTGAGGTCATTGTACTGCTTGTAAAGAACTTAAATAAATTATAAAATAAGATTGAAAAAATTTCGAAATTTTTAATTTTTAATTTATTTTCATCGACAATTACTGCACACAGCACTTATCCATCGATACATTATCGATAATCATGCACATCCCTATTACATGGCGTGTACGGTTTGTCAACTGTTCAATTTAACTTACACGAACTATTTGCTGTCAAATAAGAAAAAGTAAAAAATTTGACATCGGCACAAGTTTTTGCAGAAATGGTTGTTTGTTTTTTGCAAAATTTTTCATAAATTTATTGCCATTAATAGTACCTAAGTTGAGTTGAACGCGGATTTTTACCGGTCGCGCTTACGCCACGGGGCGATACGTAAGATTACCGAGAATAACACAATGGATCGGACGTGATGGCCCAGTTCCCTGGCCAGCGCGATCCCCGGATTTAACTTATTTGTGAGTGAGGAGATGTAAAAACTTGAAAATATTGGTGTACACGGAGGAAATTGAGTGTAATATGTGATACGAAACATAATTTTCAGTGAACCGTAAATGAATCGTAAGAAAAGTCATCAGAAAGTCATCATATTTACCAACTTAGAACAGCTTGATGAAGACTGGCTTACTTTGAGGCATTGCCTCCTTAACTGTGTCTGCAATCCAAAAAGTGCCAGAACATGTATTCGTTTTGGTTTGTTAAAAGAAGAATTTCCGTCTCTGCGAGATTGTGTTTAGTGCGAAATGATGACTATGACCGCAACTGCTAACTAGAACTTAGAATACTGTAAGTACTGTGTAAATAAACGTGTAAATGTAGTAAATAATGTCATTTATGCTTTTTACTTCGCCAAAAATTCCTCATTTCTTAGTAGGAATCCCGTATAACTCTAAAATTAAAAATGTTGTATAACCCCCGACATTTATTGCGCATAACTTTTAAACGGCTAAACCGATTTTGATTAAATAACGCTAAGAACCATCTTAATCGCGGCATCTTTCAAGCAAAAACCCGTATCGAAATCGGTTGATTCGTTTAGGAGCTACGATGCCACAAACAGACACTCAGACATACAAATACACAAAAACTTATAACATAGCTTTTTTGTCAAGGTTAAAAAGTAAAAAGGAAAGTCTGCAATCATTTGTTTTGTTTATCATTTGATTTGAGATAAACGAACATTAGGTAAATTTATATTGCTCCTAAAGTTAATATGGACAGGAAAAACATTTATGTAGTTTATTCCGGGCCACACTTTAAAATAAATTTTGTTTAATTTTAGTTTTTCATAAAGTATTCCATTTTGGAAGTTATCGAATAAAGTAGGAAACATGACTTATTATCACGTCGGCGAATATGGCAAGCTTGCAAATTTGCACCCTGTATAAAATAAAATTGCAAATAGTAATTTAAAAAAAAAATGAAATTTTAGGGCCTAGTATGGGAATCAAGGCAGATCATTCAAAATAATAGTGCAAAATATTACACTAAAAATTGTTACCGTCATTTCTGGAATTCCTTGTTTTAAAAATCGTAACAATGTCTAAATCATTGATTCCCAAAGTGGTCCAGGTGGAAGACTCGATGGGAGTCTACGTTGACGTAACAAAACAATGGGGGTTCACAATTCGTAAGCGGGGGTCCATAAAAATTTATTTGGTTTCGATAGTGAAGAAATAAAATATTTGACTTAACCTATGAAGTCATTTTAAAAAGCTCTCTGACTACATCTAGCACAATCAATTAATTAATTAACCAATAAATTCTTACTTTTTTTTAATACTTACCACGAATTAACAGTATTCGTGGTTAGAACTCAGCCGCAACGCAAACCATAACTGGATCTAATCTTCGCATTATTTGTTGAGTTTTGGGAATGCGGTAGAAAATTTTAAAAGTGATCTATGAGAAAAAAAAGTTTGGCAAACTTTGGTCTAAATAAACTTTTCTGCTTTTTGTATTATTTTTTTTTTGGTATAAAGCTGGGTTCTTTAACCAACTGGGCTAACAACACATTAATTGTGAAATAAATAAATTTATAAAACAAGCGAAGATAATCAATTTAGATTGTTTTTTTTTTCATAATAAAGATATTAGCATCCACAGACTTGATGTCCGTGCCTAGATTGGGTTTCACCTAACCTCCTCCAACCTCCGCCGGTATGAGTACGGTGAGCCAGCCAGCGCAGATCATGTTTAGAATTATTGGCCACTGATTATAATGTTGTGGCTGCGGCAATGTACTGGGCCAGACATGTTCGATATTGCTATTGACAAAAAAGAAGATATATATAAATACTTACTTAACCACACTCCCTTTGACTGATCTCCATTGACGGTGCAGTAGTAAAATCCAAAGTTGGATTCTGCAGTTTTATGAATCAGCAATTCGCTATAATAGATACCGTATCTGGAAATATTTTTATTAATTTTTATTGCACATACTGATTTAAAATCCCCTAAAGCATAAAATTTTTGGTTTTGATTCCTTTGTTTGTATTAACGATACAAGGTTTAGATTCCCAACATAGACTGACATTTAAAAAACAGACGTTTGTTCTCACTAATTTTGTATAAGCCCTGACATTTATATTGCTTGCTTACGTTGTCCTGTTTTTTTTTAACTTTCTTTATTTTTCTTTCATAAGAACCTTCTCTTGACAATAAGGAACACGACAAAAAACGAATCATCCAAATCGGTCCAGCCGATCACGCGTGATGCCGTGACCAAGGGAAATAGGGATTCATTTTTATATATAAAGATAAACTTTTGAACGGCTGAACCAATTTTGATAGAATAAAGCTAAGAACCATCTCAATTACGTCAGCTTGGGGTTCGAAACGATCGATGACTGCAAGAATTAATTAATTTAAAAAATTAAAAAACCCAGCTGCGTATCAAAAACTGAAAAAAGAAAATAAAACGGGCAAGTGCGAGTCGGACTTGCGCATGAAAGGTTGAAACGGAACAAAAAGTCATCTGTTCGTTAGTTCTCAAACATATGAAACTTAAACCTTAAAGAAAGGAAAATAATTAAATAAGTATTTCATTACAATTAGTTAAGATTAAATTATTCGTAAGTAACTCTAAATATAAAAAATAAAATACTGAATGAAATCTCATTGGTGCTGCCATGTAACAGAGTGAGGATGCTAAATAGGACCGTATTACGTTGATTTATAGTTCATATTGATGTGTTGCAGGGGAAGGTGGAATGTGCGGAGAACAGCTGAGAAAAAAGATGTATAACTAAAGAAATTCTATTGAAGTCACGATTTACAGTAGTGTACCTAATGGAATGATATTGAAAGGTGAAATACCATGTATTTTGTATACCAAATAGACGAATGGCGCGCTTTTTGGCTGTATGGACGGCTTGAGGAGAGAAAAAAAAATCGACGGCGGCATCTTTTCTCCTCGGATTTTAGGGAATTGGTTGGATTTTTTAATTTATTAATTTTATTGTTTAATTTTGTGAAATATCTTGTTTTGTTTGATTATAAAGGTTACTAACATTAAGTAAGTAAAATTTAGATGTTTTGGAAATTTCAGCGATAAATTTACAATGGAGATCGCCGAAACACAAAAAAATAAAGTAGACAAGATTTAAAATGAAAGAAAAAATTTAATTAAACAAAAACAGTAACAAAAATTCGACACAGTCCCGAAAAATAAAGTATAAAATTAGCACAATTAAATTTTTAGGTGTAAACGGAAACTTAACAAATTGGAAATCCTAACATTTAAAACAATTTTTAACGTACGGATATTTTGTTTGGAAATGAAGTGTTGAATAATTTTGAACGGTTACAATACCATACATAAAAATCTAAACACGTGGCCTAACTATAAATTATTATCTGTTGCAAATAGGTAGATAATAAGTCGACGTCGAATAAAATACCCCACCTACTTGACAGATAAAACTAATGCTGATACAATTGGCTTCTTTTGTCAAAAATAAATTAGGTAAATTTAAGTAAATGGATCTAAAACTTAGCTCCTGGTCTTCCTGAGGCCGCTGGTAAAACCGCTATAGAATAGAGACTGGAACAGGTGGTTCGGGTTGCTCGCAAATTGGGTACACGTCTGTCTGTACACTCAGCGGTAAACTGCTGCCCAGCCTTTCTTTATGTCATAGATTAAACCACTGCAAATTTTGATAAAAAAATGATATTTTCACTTTCTTTAAAAGGTTAAGACCTTTTTTAAAAATAGTTGTTGAATGTCTTATTAAATATTTCACATAATTGCTTTACACTAGTCTTCTATGCATAATAAATAATGATCATATTACCACAAAATTTTTCGTCGAATCACTGTGACAACTTCAATCCCAAACAAAATCCAAAAATCAAGCAAATTCAAAAATTTTGAAATATATTGAATTAAAAAGAAAACTAGACCGGAAAGAATAAGAGAACATAAAAAAGATCGCAAGCAAAAATGCTGCAACACCCCTTTTCTACAAAAAAAAATAAAAAATTTGAACACCCTCTATACCCAAAAAAAATTTTTTGCCAACCCTACAAGGAAAAACTAAATTTAGTTTAAGTTAAGTTTAAGTTGAAGTTAATTTAAAGTTTAAGTTGAAGTTAAATTTAAGTTTAAGTTAAGTTTAAGTTAAGTAAAAGTTTAAGTTTAATTAAATCCAGTTAAAAAAGAAGAGGTCGATATTAAATAAAGAAACTTAAATAATTCCAACAACAAATAATCGCGCATTAACATAAGTAGAACAAAAACATTAATTAAAACTACTTATACGCGATGACAAAAAAGTTTACTAACTCGAATTGAAAATCACGAAATTCACAAAAAGTGCAATGTCACAAAACATCACAACGAACTAATTGACCTAAAAGGAGAGTAACTGGGAACAACATCCAAAGCTATTTTTCAAGCACCAACTAAGAACAACACGCGAGCAAAGAAGTTACAAAAGAAATAAACTCAGCCGGGAATCCCAAACGAAACGACTCAACACTAAAACCTTGCCCTAAATAACTAACACTAAGAGATATCAACAATAGAAACAACAAAAATTAATTACCTATTACGTAATAATTTACGTAAAAGTTTCCTAAAACTTTCAAAATGTCAACAACTGACGACAAATAAAAAACACCACAGACCTAGACTTCAAAGAAAATAATGGACTGTCAGTCAACTCGGACTTGATAGTCAAAAATAATGGTAGCCATCAAATTATTTTTCTATGTCTATGTTGCCACCATAATGGCCATGCAAAACCATACCATAGATATAGTTCAACTATGACGTCCACAAATGTAAGACCACAAAGCAAATAAAAATTTGCGAAAGCAAAAAAAAGATAAAATGTCTTTGGAAAAGAACACTGACCTCAAAGACAAAAATCGAACAAATCAAACATGACAGGCAACAATGGCTGTACAGCCCACCTGTACAGAGTCTGTTAACTGTCAAGCTGTTGTGTTGTTGTTTGATAACATTATTAGTTTTTATTCATAATTAGTGCATATTTCCAATCAGAAAACATTAAATATTACTGCTAATGTGTTTAGCTAAGTGAGCAAGTAAAATAATCAGCAAAATAGTAACTATAATATGAATGTAAATCAGCTGATGTGAAGATTGCGACTTCAACTGTCATCGTTGGAATTCAAAACGGGGGAAGTATTTGCTATTTATTTCTCGTAAAATTCCTCGAAATCAGTGTGATTTAGTGCTCAGTGTTATCATTACTTGCTGCAATAGTCTGAAACTACTATTCTCAACTGATTCTTGATTGTTATTAGTCACTGCGTACCATTCTAGTTCGCAACTAACTGTTTCAAAGTATACCATACCACCACATATATTTACTAGGCAGGTTATTGGAAGGCATGTAGGCATACTTACTACATTGGGTTCTTAAATATTATAGCCAATATTATATAAATATTGTATTAATCACTTCCATAGGTTTTTGCATATGTACCCACTGAAGTGTTTTTCTGTTTTTTTTTTCAGAAAATATGATAAGTACCTAGGACTCCAGCTGTGCAATCTACCCAGAAATTATACATACCTACCTACAACTACAATAAATTGGATTGAATACTACTTTTACTAAATTTGAACTACACAATTTACGGGGGAGTATTTAGTTTTCAAAATTTTATACTTACTTATATCTTGTCTAACCTATCTTCTCCTGTAATACCACCTTTGCCTTCCATAACTCTGCCCGTCTCCATTCTTAATTTTCTCTTCCTTCTAATAATTGTCTATTTAGTGTACCTATTAGTCTAACTATCTAACTACCTACTATCACCTTCCTTATTTTATTTTGTGTTATAATCCCTTATCTGATAAGAAAGTAGATACTTCACAATTACGCTGGTGTCCTAGCTAGTCATTTCGCTTGACTTAAATGTAAAGTGGAATTGCACCTATCAACCAACACACCTCACACTACATAGTCAAATCGCGCCAAAGGAAAAACTGGTTTTTAAAAACTAAATTTAAAATAAAAATGAACAATTCATTAAAGTGGTCGATGTGAGACTGACTGTTTTTAATTGAAATTCTAAAAGCTTAATCTAACCCAGACGCTTATGCAGCATTTTTGGTAGCTAGCGACCGTTGAGTTGTTGCCATAGCATTAATGCTGACTACGCGGTTCCTATATGGGTCGGACGGTGTAACTCCTCCCTCCATAAGTTCGAAATCACCCGAAGAACAATTTTGAGGGTTATTTCGATCTTTGCTTTTGCATACCAAAACTACTTTTTTATATAAAATAACACAAATTAAAATAATGAATTAAATTACATATAAAACTATGGTTCCTATGCTAACACTTTCCGTAACTACACTGTGGGTTTCCGGTTCACTGTTCTTTATCGCGTAAGATAACACTTTTAAATCACTTAAATCGATGCCACTTAACTTGATTGGAGTCGCTCTTTCTTGAATACTGAAGTAAAGGTTTTCAGGAAATTTCACCAGAGGGAATTTAGAATATGTGAACTTTTCTTTCAGGACATGATCTTGTAGATGATGACTTCCGATTTGATACTTGCATTGGTCATCAATGGTAAGCAGGTATGTGCCAAAAATAGAGTAATGGAGGATTTCGTTCGCACATGTTCTTGTGAGGTCAACTGCTGTCTTTGTGTAGAGTATCCATTTATTTGTCTGTAGGAATTCTACCTTGATTTTTTCCAGTTCTACGGAAACTTGCAGGCATGCGACGTTCTCGGAGTATTTCATCAAATCGATGATGCACTTGTCTTCGACAGGTACTATCGTTTGAGTTTCATCACATAGGTAGGTCTCTTCTTCTATAGTTTTGCATGGTGTAGACAGCGAGCTGGCTTTCAACCCCTTGACTATAAGGTTAGGATATTTGGGCAGAATAATAAGGGTAAGGTTTGTTTTAGGATCAGTAATAGGTAAGGGAACAATTTTGTAGTAAAAGTAAGTATCTTTCTTAACTAAGGGTATTTCTAATATAAAAACAATTTCATTTTTCTTAAAGTAGGACTTTAGAGTAATCGACTGTTCGATTTTTACAATATTTTCAGGGGTTGTTTTGAATACAAGTTTGTCTGTCCCTTCAATTAGCTTGAGTAACTTAACAAGTTCATTTGTGTTAACAAGGGACTGATGCAAAATCCCCATTCTACTAAATGCTAAAATATTTTCAATCTCATTCAATTTAGAGTAAATCATCTGAAAGTTATGTAAGAACAAATATGTGTATTAATCGATTGATTTGGGTAGTGACTGAAATCTCATTAAGATCTTTATTGATTTTATTCACTGCATTTTCCAATTGTATGAGATTGTTGGTTATATTTATAGTAGAGTTTGTGAAAATTCTCACCATTTCGGCTATTAGAGTAGTTTTCTTTTCTATGGCGTGTTGACAGGATTTTACTTCATTTATTAATTTATCATATTTAACAGCGTCAGTATGATCCAAATTTCCTGTGATAATTTTAATCAAAGATCCTAAAGGATTGATAAGGCCTCGCGTTTGTCTACTGTTTGGAACTAGTTGAATGTATTTCTCTAAGGTGATTTTTAACATATGGTTTACTTGTGTTTTAGAATTATCAAGGAACACTAAAAAGGATCTACTAATGTTTGGAAAGGAGCCGATTTGCTTATTTAGTTCCGTATACCTATTTATATTTAAATCTAAATCTTTCCTAATTAACCTAACATCTAATATCTTAATAACTATCCATTTATCGTAACTAACGAGGGCGGTTCCCTCCCTAACTGGTAAGACTCCAGGGTTCTTTTCAATTTTGTGAAGTTGAAGGGCCCGGGTCATCAGCACTGGAGTCAGCAGCAGGACGAACCTGTGGAGGACGTCGAACATCTTTAATTGGGACTCTAGTGTCTCTCGAGTTGGTCTCTACGGGGACTACGTTTCTTTTAACCTTTCCTTTGACCTTAGCTTTTTGAAATCTCGGCTTATCTTTAGCGCGACGTGTGTTTACGCCCCTGACGAAGATGACGTCATCGTCATTTAGGCCAAACTCAGTCTCGCCCGCTCTATCTTGATGAAGCTTCTCTTTCCTGGCTACCATTCTATCCGCTAAGTATTCATACAGGTATTTTGTTCGTCTACAGTGTTCTTTAACTAATTGTTGGGTGTATTCTTTTTCGAAATCGACATTAAATTGGCTATTGCTTTCTGTGTGTCCGAAAACCACTTCGAAGGGTGTAAGACCGGTTACTGAGTGTATTGTTTGGTTGTATGCAAAAATTGCGTACGTCATCACGGATGCCGCATCTGTGAATTTTCTCTCATATTTCGCAAGTCTGTATATTTCCGTAATGGTAGAATGAAAACGCTCTATCAATTCCATCGAGTTAGGGTTGTTCGGGGTGCCTATATGAACGCTCACTTTATAAAATGCAAGCATTTTTTTCATGAGTTTGTTATTAAATTCGGTACCTGGGTCTGAGCTAATTTTGGTAGGTACTCCATAGAATGAAAAATATTTTATGAGGGCTCTAACTACCTCGGGAGTTGATCTGTCAGGGATCTCTATAGCTTGGGCTAATTTACTGAAAGCGTCTATAATAGTCAGATAGTATTTATTTTCGATAGAGTAAAGGTCAATGAACAGTTCTTCGAATGGTTTTGTCTGAGTCTGTGTGAGCTGCAATCGAGGTTTAAAAGGTCTCCTATCGTATTTCATACGTTTACAAGTGTCACATGAATTAATAATGCTGGTTACTGTCTGTTCCATGTTGTTCCAAAAATAAGTACGCTTTAAGTGGGAGATTGTTTCTTTAATACCGCGATGGCATGTCTTACCCTGGTGATACTTCATTACTACTTCCTCTTGCTCTTTTTCATCGGTTACGTTAATTACTCGCTCAGTACACTCAAACAATTGTATTGTGTCTTTTCTAAATAATTTAATCACTATTTCTGTAAACTGTGCTCTGTGTTCCTTGTTCTCAAAGTAAATGAAATATTTAATTTTTGGTCTAACATATTCTTTAAGGAATTGTTTAATTAAGTCGGGATTATCCAAAGGTAAGTGAACTTTGAGAATTTTTTGTTTTGCATGTGGAACAATTTTAACTGACAGTTGGTTTTTAAACCAAGTGTGTACTATAATTTGGTTAGGCTTAGTGTCTACAGCTTCGTGAAGTATAGGGATACCATTTGTGTCCATATCAACAGCGGAATGCGCCGTATCTGTGCTAGATTTCGCTGATTGATGGTCGCTCTCGGATTTAGCTGATAGAGTGCTGCTATTAGATCGAGTTTCGGGCGGATTTCCTTGTTCATTTACATTAAGGATTGAATCGGATCGCGAACCAATGGAAGCAGATAGTTGGCGTTGATTTTCGTCGTTGATAGGATTCTGGTTAGTAGTCGTGTCACGTTTATTTTGAGTTACAGGTACTGATTGTCCTAAATTCTTTATTTTGTCAGTGAGCTGTCGAATGTAGTCATTCAAGTCATCTCCTACGTTAACAGCTGTGGAAAGCTGGTCATCTTTTTCCGCACTACCTAAAGCATTGAGACGTATTCGTGAGAGCGCGTCTGCATTTGTATTTTGTTTCCCGTTCTTGTGTACGACTTTAAAGTTGTATTCACCTAATCTCAGTTTGTAACGCGTCAACTTACTATTGGGCTCCTTAAGGGAGTCCAGCCATGCAAGTGGTCTGTGGTCAGTGTAAATTGTAAATTGGTTACCGTATAAATAGGGTCTAAAGTGCTTTACGGCCCAAATGATGGCTAACAGTTCCTTTTCAATTGTACTGTATCGTTTCTCAGAGTCGTTCAGAGTTCTACTAGCGTAGGCTATGGGTTTGTCGCTACCTATTGAGCCTTGTGACAACACCGCACCAATTGCAAAGTCGGATGCGTCAGTGGTAAGTATAAATGGCTTAGTAAAGTCTGGGTATTGTAGGAGTGGTGCGTTTGTCAGTAGTTCCTTACACTTCTGAAATGCGTTGAGGTATCGTTCGTCTATTACAATTTTACTGTTCTTTTTCAGGCAAGCGGTCATCGGTTGTGTAATTTTGGAAAAGTCTTTGATAAATTTTCTATAATAGCCTATAAGTCCAAGAAAGCTCTTAATTTCAGTTGTTGTCTTTGGTAGTGGGTAATTTACTATGGCGTCTATTTTGTCTGTGTTTGGTTTCAGTCCGTCTGGGGTGATAGTATGTCCCAGGTAAGAGGCTTCTTTACACAAGAACTCTGACTTATCAAGCTGTACCTTGAGATTAATTTCCCTGAGTCTGTTAAAAACTGCTCTAAGTTTGGTTAAATGTTCTTCCAAGCTTGAGGAAAACACGATAATGTCGTCGAGGTAAATTAAGCAGTGTATTCCTTAAAGTCCTCTAAGGACATTGTCCATTGCTCTCTGGAACGTCGCAGGAGCTGTTTTTAGCCCGAACGGCATTCGCAGAAATTCGTAATGTCCAAACTGAGTCGAAAAAGCGGTCTTAGGTTGGTCTTCTTTCTCAATTTCGATTTGGTGATAGCCGCTAGCAAGGTCAAGTACAGAAAAGTAACAACTTTTACCTAATTTGTCAAAGAGATCAGTAATGTTAGGCAGGGGGTACTTATCGTCAACTGTTATGTCGTTAAGTCGTCTGTAATCAATAACCATACGGTATTTTTGCTCTCCACTTGCATCGAGCTTCTTCGGCACTAAATGTACGGGGGCACTCCAAGGGGAGTGAGATTCCTGAATTACGTTGTCACTTAATAACTTTTCAACTTGTTTTTTTTATTTCAGTGGCTTCTGCAGGGGCCTGGCGGTATGGTTTTATATAAATTGGGTCTTCATTAACTGTCCTAATTTTATGTTTCACCTGGTTTGTGAAGGATAGAGGCAGATGTTCTGTGTAAAAGATATCTTTGTATTCTGAGCAAAGGTTAAAAAATTTATTACGTTCTTCCGGGTTCATATGATCTAATCGAAGCTTTGTTAGATTTTGTTTAAGAATTTCGTCTCTTTGTCTATCATCTATTGTTTGCGTGTTATTTATTTCTATCTCTTGGGGTTCGTATTTTGTGACACTAACGGGCTGGCTAAATTTTATATCAAAGTGATCATCTGACGTATTCTGGATGACCGTTGTAGCGAAACCTTGTGAGCATCTTACAAGTGCGGTAGGTGTTCTCATGCCTTTACCAAAATCAACATGATTCAAAATCGCTTCACCGTTCAAAAGGTCGACAGGGATTTGTGTGCGTATTTCAGAACGAGGTTCGATATGAATTGTATAAGGTGGGCTATACATGATGGGTATTTCCGTGTCTCTTGTTTTAAGAATTTGATTTTTCATGTCTATGTTTGCATCTAACTGCTTAAGTAAATCGTAGCCTATCAATCCTCCGTAAGTACTACAAACATCGTATACGTAAAATTTGTGAGTGTCTGTACTACGAAAAGTTTTCAATAAGGGTATGTGAATTACTTCGTTGTGAGAACTCCGCGCGTGGGTGCTAACTACCTCAAAAGGTTCGTGATATATAAAATCTGCAAAATATATATAGGCAAGTTCAGGGCTAATAAAGGATCTCGTGTTTCCTGTATCGATCATAAATTTTGCGTTTATTTCCGGGATTTCTATGTGGGGTAGTTTTAAAGCACCGTGGTGGTTAAGATGCACTATTTCTGGGGATGTGTCGTAGAGGCTTCTATCTGAAAATTTTCCGTTTCAGGATGGGAAACATCGGGTTGAGTATTTTGATACTCGTTACAGTCCACAAAATATTCACCATCACCTAACAGTTGGTTTTCGTCACTATAGTCATAGTCAGCGTCTTCAGTCGTATAAAATGCTTCGGAGTTATAGTCAGGTTCGTTATGGTCTAAATTTGCGTAAAACAAATTGTTTGATGTTCGTGGGGGTACGTTTGGCTTTAGCGGGGGCGCCGTGCGCATGGACACGTCGTTGTCATAGCGGAACGTCGGTCGTTGACCTACCTGCTGTTGGCCTTGGGGTTGTTGAAATTGAGGTCTCTGTTGGTATGCGGGTGGTATACCAAATTTAAATTGGGGTTGGTTCGTTTGCTGATAGTTGTTGGTCCTAAATTGATTATTATTTGAAACAAACGGCCTATAACCTACTTGTTGCTGGGGGATGCCAAACTTAAAATTAGGTTGGCTAGGCATAATGGCCTTGAACCCTTGATTTTGTGGAACACCAAATTTGTAACCTTGTGGCGTATGCTGTTGAGGAATGCCAAATTTGAATCCTGACTCTGTTGAAATTTATTTTGTTGATTAAAACCAGAGCCGGATGGTTGACCAAATTTAAATTGTGTAAAATTATTGTTTTGTGGAAAAATAGGCTTTAAATTTGGCATTTGTGCTGGAAATTGTGAGGAAAATTTCTGACGATTTTTATTTTTGGCATTATATTGGTTCAGGAAGTTTACTTCCTCCATGACTATTTTTAGCGCGTCCTCAAGTTTTACAGGACTGTTTAAACGAACCACGCGTAACATATCTTCGGGGAGATTGTAAAGAAATACATTCAAGCATAGGTTGTCATATATTATCATTTTCGATGCCTTTTCGGACACCCCTTCTATTAAATTAACTTTAGAAAATAGGGTGCTTCTGACGTTTTGAATTCTGTTGCAAAATTCCAAATATGACTCATTTTGTCTGATTTTAAGGTTATCTAGTTCAATTGCTATGCATTCTTCCGACCTAGGGTCGCCGAAATGTTGAGTTAACAATTCTTTTAATTCTGGCCACGTATCAATGTCTTGGCGCTCACTTAAAAGCTGAGCCGCCTTGCCGGTTAAACGGCCAGTAATTGCATGGAAAACATACAAATTCTGGGCGGGTTTTGCCTCATTTCTGAAAGAATCAATCACATACTCGCTTTTTTTAATGAATAAATTTAAAATTTTTTCATCGCCATCAAATTTTGGAACTATATCCATAACTTCCTTAGGGATAGTACGAATTTGCTCCATTTTTGTTTATTAATAATATAATTAACTTTAAACTTAAACAGTAATTCTATTTTTAAATTTAATTTACTTTTAAAACTCTACTGAATTTATTTGAATTTGTAACTTTTATAAAAATATTTCTTTCACTTATCTAACTTATTAGGTCACTGCTATAGATTTTATATAGAGAGCCTATCTAAACCTTAAATTAAAATACACAGCCAATGGAATAAGAACAGGGATGGACGGGAAGTGAAGAGGTCTACTCACAGCACGCTTTTCCCCATTTCCTCCAATTGTAGCCGCAACAGTTTTCTTATTTCCTTCAGGCACACTTAGACAAATTTATTTGTTTGGTTCTTTGAATACCACTTTTAAACGTAAAAACGTTCACGAAAACTCGCACTCAGATCTATTCGAGATCTTCACAGGCGCAGGATTTCGTACTGGTATCCTGTCCGCAGCGCCAGTCAAATCGCGCCGAAGGAAAAACTGGTTTTTAAAAACTAAATTTAAAATAAAAATGAACAATTCATTAAGGTGGTCGATGTGAGACTGACTGTTTTTAATTGAAATTCTAAAAGCTTAATCTAACCCAGACGCTTATGCAGCATTTTTGGTAGCTAGCGACCGTTGAGTTGTTGCCATAGCATTAATGCTGACTACGCGGTTCCTATATGGGTCGGACGGTGTAACTACATAGACATCACTACTTGTATTACACACAACTTTGTTTATTGAAAGTTCTATTACTTAACATAAATGTTAAGCAAATCTGAGCATTGAAATAAACATCATTCATAACACAAAAAAGGCATACTATTTTTATTTTATTAAGTTCTTTGCTATTTATTTAGAAACCATTTTAAAGGTTGGGTATATAATATTAAGTAGTAGATATATACTGCACACATATTAATAGTTTGTTTTAAATAAACATTTTAAATTTCAGTGCCTCCATAATGTCAAACATCATGACCAGACGTGGGGCAGCTGATAAACTCCAAAAGGCACTGGACAGCCTTAAGGAAGCTGAGGCCCTGAATGACAGGCTACTAAAGGAGAGGGATGACCTTCAATTCCAATTGAGGCAATCGACAACAAAGACCTCCACGCTTTGTGAGAAAGTGATGACCTTGCGATGAAACTGTGATGAACAGCAAGTAGAAATAGACAATCTAAATAGTGTAATAAGATCCTATAGTGGACTATATGATGAATTAGTTGTGGCTAAGGATCGCATCACCTGCTTGGAGCACCAGCTGCGGGAAGCTCATGATGAGCTGACAGCCTTACACACTGAAAAGTGTGAGTATTTGGACAGGCACAGTGTCACACTACATTGTGAGCTTTCGGCGGCTGAAGATTCTATAAACTTCTTAGATTCAGTGGAACCCATCATGTTACCCAGTGGTATTAAAAATTGTGTAACATTAGAAAGGCATATAGGCTGCAAATTTAATTATAGATGCAAGAAAAATGTTGATAAGTTGGTGAAGCTTGTTAAAACCAACAAATATAGGTTAAAGCGATTGGACTTACTTAGTACCATAGCGGATTTAAAAAATCGTGTAAAATCTCTAGAATATGACTACCAAATGGACATAAATAAAATTGACGAACTGAGTAGTAAATTGCGTACTACCTTGCATATGTACAATGAAATTCAATCATAATTAAACAACTTATCCATTGAGACTTCCGAACTGTTGTTGCAGTGTAGCCATAACAACAGTTTGTTGAGTTCATTGTTAGAGGATCCAGAAGTTGAAAATGTACTGCTCGACAATGAAGAGGCGGGCGGCCCAGCAGTGGAAGCCAGCGATGAGCCTAGCGAGGCCGACGCCTGCCCCGGGGCGGACGGGGGCCGCGGGCCCGCGGCGAGGGGCAGGGCGCGGCGAGGGCGGCGCGGCGGGAGCTAGCGCGCGCTCAGCGCCGCTCTGCCGTGGTGCCTGCGCCGCCCGCGCCAGGCCCCGCGCCCCGCGCGCCGGCGCCGGTGCACGCGCCCTCGTCGGCACCCACACCGGCGCCTGCGCCGTTGCCCGCGCCGGTGCCCGACCCGCCCACGCCTGAAGTAGTTGTAACCGAGCCAGTCCAAGGTAGTAGTAAAAAAAAGACTTTTGTTTATTCAGACGGGTTAGGTAAGGACTTTGGAGTTCTTTTGAAAAATTGCCTTAACCATCAGGTAGTTAATTTTTGTTGGCCGGATCGATCCTTTAACGACATCGTTTGTTCCCTGACTCCGAGTAAGTATGACGAAAATACCACTGTGGTTATTATGGTGGGAAATCATGCTAATATAAGTAGAATAGACCTTAACACGAACTTAGGGGTACTCCTGTATATACAGGATAGAACAAAATGTAAATTTATATTGAATTCCTTCCCTTATTGTAGTAATCTGTCAGACAAGCACAATGAGTGCATAAGTAGAATGAATATTCATTTATATAATATAACACATTGTCATAGTGACAGTATTTTCCTTTTTGACGTTAATAAATTTATTAAAAAATTTAATTTTACAGATGGTACTTCGTACCTACCTTTTAGTCATAGGAGACGTTTAGCTACTCTGGTAGCACATAATATACATAATAACCTGACAAATGTTAGTAATATCATAAATGTGAATTCTTTAAACTAACTGCACCGACAATAGGAAGCCCCTTGCCGGACAATCTCAGTTGTGTTGGCGAAGGTCTTTCTAGCCAAGTCATAACGAAGGATGTTCTATCAGTGAACAATAAAAATTGTATTCTCAACTTGGTACATCAAAATTTGCAAGGAATGGAGAACAAAGAATTATTGGTAGAACTATTCATTAACTGTAATAAGATTGACATTTTATGCATTACAGAGCATTGGCTACGTAGTCATCAGTTAATGTTTGGTTTCAATAATCACCAAGTTGCTAGTGCATTCAGCAGAAAAATATCCATACGCGGAGGTTCAGCTATATTTGCTCGTAATAATTTAAAGTTTAAAGAACGTAATGACATAGTATGCTTGTCTGTTGAGCGCATTACTGAAATAGCCTGTATAGAGCTTGAGCAGCTTATTGTATTATGCATATACAGACCGCCCAAGTCCTCATATGAATCTTTTGAAAAAATCATGGAGGAAGCATTATTCAAAATTAGTAATAATAATAAAAACATTGCTGTTTGTGGAGACTTTAATGTTGACTTATTAGTAGACTTCTCTAGGTAGTATAATCAAATCTTTGTTTAAGTGCTATAATTTGGTTAATCTTTTTCTGGAGCCTACACGAATTACCGCAACTTCCAAAACGTGTCTGGATAACATATATACTAATTTTAATCCTCTCGAAAAATCAGTTATCCACAAGCTACCCTCAGATCACTCTGGACAATTAGTTTCTTTTAGTACGCTTCGTGGAAAGGCTGTAGAGAGAGGTATCAAATATGTGCCGATTAGCGACACAAGGCTTGAGAACTTCAGAAATAATATGATCATCAAACTACCAGGTCTAAGATTTGATAAAAGTGATCCTAATGTACTTTTCAACTCAGTACTTAGATTGTCTAAACTAGAATTTGACACTGTGTTTAAGGCCAAGACGCTAAAGGTTAATGACTCCTTGAAGTTTAGTGATTGGGCGACAGTGGGAATTCACAAAAGCAGAGAAAGGCTGTATGATCTTTATGGTGAGAAAGCATATAACAATTCTGAAACTTTTGTTAATTATGTTAGAGCTTATTCTAAAACTTTTAAGTGTGTATGTAAAGCGGCGAAAGCTATGTTTGTTAGAAATAAAATTAAAAAGAGTAATAATATCATTAAGACTTCCTGGAAAATTATTAATTGTGAGACGGGAAGGGTTATGTCTCACAACTTCGATTTTAAACTCATTATAAATGACAAAATTTTAACTTCAGATGTTGCTGTTGCTTCAGAATTTGAAAGATTTTTTACTGACATTCCCGTCTCTACTACTCAGTCACTAGACTCATCTCCCGCTCTCGCTGAATCATTGCTCAAACAGAATGTAGACGAAAGTAAGGTTCCTTTCAGTTTTTCACATGTTAGAGTTGTCGACATTCTTAAAACTTTTAAGATGTTAAATATAAAAAAGGCTGCGGACCTTGATGGTCTTTCAGTAAAGGTGATAAACTCCATAATAGATTGTATTACTCCACACCTAGCGTTTATTTTTAATAAATGTGTTGATGAAGGTGTGTTTCCTGATTCGATGAAACATAGTAAAGTAATTCCTCTATTCAAAGCTGGTAGTACATCAGACCCCACCAACTTTAGACCAATTTCAATACTACCAGCCCTTAGCAAGATATTTGAAAAAATTATCCTTATTCAAATAACCACTCATTTCTACGCTAACAACCTCATGAATATAAATCAATTTGGATTCACACGGGGTCGCTCTACAACCGATGCTGGTGTTGAGCTCATTCGTCATATTTTTGCAGCCTGGGATTTGAAAGCCTTGGATTTGTCCAAGGCTTTCGATTGTGTTCATTATGAAACTGATCAGAAAATTACATCATAATGGCATAAGAGGAGACACACTTAAGCTTCTGGAATCTTACCTGAGTAATAGGATCCAGAAGGTTGAGGTTAACGGCACTAGGTCACCTGGGTCCGCAGTCTGTATGGGGGTCCCACAGGGTTCAATCCTAGGACCATTCCTGTTTCTCGTTTACATTAATGACTTACCATCTCTTGTTAAAGACGCCCATGAGATCGTACTATTTGCAAATGACACATCACTCTTATTTAAAGTGAAGAGGTACGACTCTGATTATGACGATGTAAATACTGTGGTACGAATGGTTTACTGTAAATAACCTTCTTTTGAACGAGAAAAAAACCAAATGTGTTAAATTTACCTTGCCCAATGTTAAACAGGTTAATACCAATGTACAGGTTAGGAATGAAAAACTGGGCATTGTGGAATCTACTGTATTCTTAGGAATAACTCTTGATGCAAAGCTTCAATGGGGTCCTCATATTGATATGTTAGCGAGCAGACTCAGTTCAGCAGCCTACGCAGTTAAAAAAATCCGTCAATTATCGGACGTTGAAACCGCGAGAACCGTATATTTCAGTTACTTCCACAGCCTAATGTCATATGGCATTTTACTGTGGGGTAATGCTGCGGATATCAATAAGATCTTTGTTCTGCAGAAAAGGGCTGTTCGCGCGATTTATCAAATGAGACCTAGAATGTCTCTTAGACAAATGTTCAAAGAAATAGATATTTTGACATTTGCATCCCAATATATATGTGACAATCTTTTATATGTGAAGAAAAATGAACATTTGTTTAAGAAAAATAGCGATAGGCACAATGTTAATACAAGGACCAAGCATAAACTGGATGTACTAGACAGTCGTCTCCACAAGGTCACGAACTCTTTTATGGGTCAATGTATACGTTTCTATAATAAGATTCCCATGTAAATTCAAAATTTAACTTTGGATAAATTTAAGACAGTTATTAAAAAAAACTTTGCAAAAAGGGCTATTACAAAATTTCTGATTAATCTATTAGACAGGCAGCCATGGGAATGAACTGCTCAGCTCTAGAGTTATTTCAGATTTAGTTAAAATTAGTAAATAAGAAAGTTTGTAATGCGATTTAAAAGAGCAACTTCAGAGTTTCTTGCCTGTTCTTCTCTGAGGAAGACTGCACCTTTGCGAATAGGCGTAGAGTCAGAAGGATCAGAGGTACGAATGCGTATGTATGTATTTAAATCGTTTAATGTATGTTTGTGTGTATTTCATTGTAATCTTGACTTGTTTGAAGTAACATCCTGAATGTCCTATAAAATAAATATTTTTCTGTTCTATTCTATTCACCCGACCAATGAAAAAAGAAAAAACAATCTTTGTCTTAGGGTAAAAAGATATAGACCCAAAGACGACCAAAAAGGAAAAGAAAAAAGTACTTTGACCAACGACGAAAAAAATACGTTATTTGAGTATATCTTTAATATGATAAGTACCTGAGGAAGGAATCCTGTAACTCATAGACTACACGACACTTAGTGAATCTGGGTGCAAGGTTCGAACCTTACTGGAATACCTTAAGTTGCAAGTACATAAAATTTCCAATTTCGGCGGCCACTGATGAAACATGTGTCAATCGACAGGGAAAATTATTATAAACATAAAGTATTGATTGAAAAAATCTCCTAAGATATATACTTTCTGAGAAAATCGAGTTCAAAAATGCAAAAAAAAAAGTTTTTTATAATTTCGCGTATCTAAAGTTATATGATGTCGAGTAGGTACTTATTACGCTTTATTAGTGAAATATTAATATAAAAAATACATATTATTATTTAGAAAGACTTATACCTACAGCTTTAATTTTAGCTTATCAGGAATTACTTTGCATCGTAATTTACGATAATTCCTTCTAAGCAAAAAACATTTCTTACAATACGGCAATACAATTCATAAAGCTCCGTGTGCGTACTTGTTTGAACATGTACGCACTCGTGTTGCTCTTGTTGTTAGCTCATATTACGATATGTTTACGACACGCCTACGCTACGCCACCCTGTGTGAAGGGCCATAAATGTAGATAAAGATCTTTGCTGCACTCTGATGTATTTATCTAATATTATAGTTGGTACTTACCTATATTCGTTAATGTTGATACGCTGATACATCGATTTCTTAACAATATATCTTAAGGCATTACTTATCAAGTGTTTTTCAATCTTTTTGACTTCGCGACCCCTTTAAAAGTTGAAGCGTTTTGCAACTCCCTACGACTAGGACTAAAAAAATCTACGACCTCAAAAGATTTTAAAAAGTGGTGTAGGTATTATAAAGGTTTTCTGTGAGGCACCATACATAACACAGACACAGCCTTTTCACTAAAAGTATAGTTTTATGTTGCAGTGTAGGAACTAAAATAATTATCTTTTTTACCCGCTACACTCCGAGAAGACCCAAGGGGTCACGACCCACAGTTTCAAAAACAGATATTTTGAATGTAAAAAACACCTGATATTTTCAATTGCATAACATTTATTTCAGCATAATATACACCAATTATGAATACAAAAAGTAGATAGGTACTAATGCGTTACTTACATAATTACATTCAAGTTACTACAAATATACACTTCAAGTGGCTATAACAATAGCTATTATACATTTTTATATAGAAAGTAGGTACCAAATGGTCATAAAAATACTTGTTTGTTCTATCCCAGTATCGAACAAATCTACAAATGTCTGTTTCAATATTATATTAGTAGCATTTTTAAGATAAGAGTCTGCCATTAGCATTAGTTTAAAACTCATCATTTGCTTCATTTTCTATGTCATGTCTGACTATTATCGTATCTAAAAAAGCCGCTGGTGCCAAAGGCGGTGTCTCTTGGTGTCTAGCCCATCCTAGAAACCATATAACACACATTATGTGGGAACAACATCCAAGAGTTCTCTTCCCAACTATGCAGGAGCAATACCATTCAGATATTTTTTCTCTTCCCTGCAATAGGCTATTTATCAAAATATATGTAAAATATACACGATTATTCGAGTGACGTGATTGTATCTTCGCCCGTAATAACCAGGAGCCATTAGGGAATAGATTTGAATTATCTCTGTGAACTTGTACGACGTAAGAGCCGTTGGTTTTTATATGTTCACCATAATAACTCCTGGCCTGAGCTATTTGATACGTGCCTAACGCCATTATTATTAAATCTTCTTTTGTCAATACAGGGAAGTCGTCCAACGCAACAGCTGCATCCATTTGCTGAAACTCGACTCTGTGGAGGTTCAGGTTATTTTGAATTACTGTTTCGCTTAATGTGTTTGGGACGTCATGTTTTAAAGTGATTTGTTTGTTATATTGGTTCACTAAAATGTGATCGCTGTATCGAGCACCGAAAGCATTGAGTAACGCGCATGCAATACGAAACTCTTCGTACATTTTTCTGGCAGCAACGTTAGAATATTGATTCCTCAATTGCCGAAACTGATTTTTTAGATGCCCATTTACTGTTTCTACTACCCGTCGACATATTGTTACTTTACGTGATTCGTTGGCATCTTGAGTAGTCAACTGCCTCTCATTTCTATTTTTAGTTTTCGGCATATAAGCACGATATCCCAATGCTTCCAGTGCTCCGATAGAGTCTCGAAAACCACGGTCGAGTATGAAAACATCGCCGGGCTGGAACATCATACGGAATTCGTTAGATTCCGTTAATTGTCTCATAATAGTGGCGTCAGACATATCAGCTGCAAAAGGGCCAAACGCTTGTATAATAGATCCATCGGGGGAAACAATCAAAAACATTTTTAAAAGGTTGCGGTATTTATGCAAGCTATATGATTTTCTTTGGAATGAATAGTTTGAACTTTTTTCGATGTATATATATATGTTCCGTCACAAATAACAATAATATGGGTAGGTTGATCAGGATTGCGATATAAAAAGTAGGTAAAGACAAAATTCTTCGTCGTAACTCTTCACGATATTCTGCGGTTTCTCTATTATGTGAAAAACCCAAATTGAGAGGAACAAATTCATTTAATAAATGAGCTCGCACCATTCTCATTATTCGACCAAAGTGTTGAGGGCTTGTGCGAAATAGAGAAGACAGCCTTTCATTAGAGTCTCCTGTATGTAGTTTGCAAAGAACCATTGCTAAAGCCTTTTTAGGCTGTTTCAATGTTTGTAATGATGGAGTATTACTTAAAATACTCAAAAAATCTGTTTTGTTGAAACCAATATAAAAATGGAAAGTAGAGTCGTCTATGGTCTCAAGTTTTTCAAAATCCAAATATTCGATTGGCCTTTTTAAGAGTCCAAACATCTCCGATACTTGTACAGGATTAAAAGTCTCGTGTCGGCCACGTGTAAACGCTTCAAAATCCTGCCAAATGATATTTGAGTTCAAATGCTCATTGCAAATTCGAGCTGTTGCAGGAATGTATATTTGCTTTCTCCGCAAAATATCTGATCTGATCGTAACATTGATACGATGTAAATTGTCACGGACGCCACATTGTGACACAACGCAATATGTCGTAGTTTCCGAAACTCTTGAGAAGTCAGGGACTGCAAATGTCATGTTACGAAGACTCGCGGGACCTTGAAGGTCATTTTGTGCGTCTTCCAAAACTTCTGGAGCTTCTATTACATCATCAGCTGGGTTATCTTGCGGAACGTCTCCTAGTGGGTCACTCACTGGCTCTTCATTCACCTCTTCTGGTGACGACGGTTCAAACTCCTCCTCTATAGCAGCCGCGTTTATAGCTAAGCGCTCTTGTTCGCTAGTATGATAGCGGATTGCACGGAGAACACACGAACGACATATGCGGTCAGATGAGGTTATCTAAAATAAAAAAGACAGATATTTTTGTTGCCCAAAGATAAAATGAGTACAAGTAATAATCATAGGTAATTGTAGATAACGCACCAAGGGGATAAATAGTGGCTAATGTCAGGGGCGGCACGTTAAACCCCGAGAGCAACGAGGGACTCCAGAGGTAACTCCCGAGCAAAGCGAGGGGTTTAAGCTGCCCAAGACGAAGAAACTCTTTATCCCCGAGGAGCATACTCTACTTTTCTCACCTCCTGCGAAACAATAAAATGAATATCTTCAGCAATTAAGTTTATTTTGTAAACAATTTAACTCAAAAGTGAATATTAATGTTGGATACGTTAGTCCAGTTATGGAACAATACGGAAACATTTTTTAAGGAGTCATAATCATTATTGACCGGCGCTGCGCCGTGTGCACACTAGGGGTATGATGTTGTATGTAAAGGGAGTTTCCCTGGGGTTATTATGACATTTGAATTTGGAACGTTGAATTCGTATGAAAACTCTCAGACGTGGAGGACCGTGTGCTGCAGCACGTGCGCGCAGCACAGCACCGGTCAGTAATGATTGAGTTGGCATGATATACAATGTGGTCACTGTCTAGCAGGTGGTGTGAAAAAGCATTAAAATATGTCTAAACATATCGGTTAGAAAATAGCAAGTCGTTGAAATTATAAAAATGAGACCCCTGTGGAACCGGAAGCCGGTCGGTTTGGTACACATTATGTTTCAGGAGTCATCTTTTTTTATATTTCTTTAATAATCGCATTTTCAATTTTTCAATGTTTCGAACGAATTTAATTATAGGCAAACCGCGTAACTGAGGCCTCGCCCACAGGGTGGCGGGGCGCATGGGGCGACGAACATGTACATGAATTATCGACCTTCGCAATACTGGACGCTAATTACGTCATAGCTATGCATTATTAATGTCGTACTGCCTCCCCCGCCGCCCATACCTCTCTCGTATGGGCTTTGTCTTCATAACCCTGTCTTCATAACCCTGCGCCCTGTATCCCACAGGCGAAGACTCATTTCGGCGGTTGTACAATTGTGAGTATGTGCACAGTAAAATACAATGTCATATGAAGTTCAATTTTATCTTTACCCGGCACGCAAAGAATTTATTAAAAGTTATGTTAGGTACTCACCTCTCGTGCGCCAAGACGATGGTGGGCATAAGCCTGTACTTGTGGATGATCTGTCAGATATTCCTCTGAAAGCTCATAGCTTCGTAACTGTGGTCTATAATAACCTCCTCCTCTACGCCTGGCTGTACTGATTCCACAAAACAAACACCGTGACCCAGGTGGGCCGGTAGTGTTACTTGACATAGCAATGTCAAGTCACAATGTAAAAACAAAAACTTAACAAAACAAACACGTAACAAAACAAAACTCAAATAGATAACAAAAACTCTAAACAAAACAGAACTGAAACAGTTTTGTGCGTAGCAAAAGACATTCGTGCACTCAGACCAAAGGTGAGAAGCCGAATAATAACAGTAATGCCACAGGTAAAGAGCGGGAACATAACCCCCGCCCCCCGCCGCCGCCCGCCCGAACGCCTCACGCTCCTGCAAGGTATATTGCTGTCTTTGTCACTATTGTATTTTAAGCTAAGGCTCTCCTTTTTACCTTACCTCACTTCGGCGACGCTGTAATTCTAAGAACTGATTATTTTTGTTTGTGAAATGAACTGTTTCAAGAATATGATTAATCTCATGCTTGCAAAGTAATTCCTGATAACCTAAGATTAAAGCTGTAGGTATAAGTCTTTCTAAATAATTATATGTATTTCTTATATTAATATTTCACTAATAAAGCGTAATAAGTGCCTACTCGACATCATATAACTTTAGTTCCGCGAAATCATCAAAAAAAAATATTTTTTGCATTTTTGAACTCGATTTTCTCAGAAAGTATATATATTAGGAGATTTTTTCAATCAATACTTTATGTTTATAATAATTTTCCCTGTCGATTGACACATGTTTCATCAGTGGCCGCCGAAATTGGAAATTTTATGTACTTGCAACTTTAGGTATACCAGGCTCCATACAAAAATGTTCGAACCTCGTCAGCATCAGACGAACGTGAGAAGTTCCTACGCCACACAATATCACCGATATTTAAAATGAGGGGGTTACGACTTTTACTATAATAACTCGCATTCCGTAAAAACGCCAACGAAAGACTATCTGAAACCTTAGCAAAAACCTGATCAAGGGAAGAGAGCGCAGCCGCACGTTCAACGCGACTCTCAGCTAAATCAACGCCTCGAGTCTCGCCTACACGCCGTGAACTGACATCTAAATGTATTTCCCTTCCAAACATCAGAAAATTGGGGGAAAATCCAGTTGCCATATTTATACATGAGTTCAAATCTGGTCAGTTTCAACTAAAATACTAAGACAAGTGACCACTGACTGGTTATAGCGTTTAACAGGGTTTGCCTGCGGTGAATAATAAGGGGTATAATAAGGTGAAGGAATACCATAGGAAGCCAAAAATGTACGAAACTGGTTACTATGAAAAACTGTTGCATTATCACATAACAACGTAGGCGGAACACCATAGCTCAAAAAGATATCCCTCTCAAGAATGGTAGCGATCGCTTGACTATTAACCCTTTTTAAAGGATTTAGCCAGACGTATTTAGTGAATACATCAACTATAGTTAAAATATAGCGATAACCATAATACGTCAGCGGTAGCGGACCAATAATGTCGAGAGAGATCGATTGCATCGGTGCCGTAACTTCTTTAGGGAATAACATGTGGCCTCGGGGTTGAGGATTTGAGATCTTAAAAGCTTTACAAGTCTCACAAGCTCTAAGCGCTTCTGTGACAATATGAAACATGTTTGGCCAATAATAAAGGGTCTTTAACTTATAATAAGTTTTATTAACACCTGGGTGAATAGAAAGTAACTCGTTATGTACCTCAGAAATTGCGTTTTGATACTGTTCTGAAGGCAATACTATCCGCCATGGGTCTTCAGACAACGGAAAATCAGAAGACATCCTACGGAGAAGTATTCCGTCATTAATAACATACGCTGGAAACATCTGAGGGTTGTTAGAAACACCATCATACATCTTTTTATACCAAGGATCAGAAGTGTTAAAAATTCCTCCAATTTAAGAAATAATGCCCACATTTATGGGGTTACGTGACAGTGCATCAGGTACAACGTTATGAATACCCTTTCTATGAATTATGTCAAATTTACTGAGAAATAATGGTCGCCCAGCGTGCTAGACGACCAGAAGGGTTGTCAAGTGTTAGTAACCATTTTAAAGCAATATGATCGGTGATAACAGAAAAACGCATCCCATCAAGGTAACCACGAAAGTGATTAATAGAATCCAGTACTGCAAGGAGTTTTCGCTCAGTTGTGCTGTAGTTTCTCTCAGCTTTCGAAAACAAACACGAGTGATATGCAATAGGATGCTCTACACCATCTATCTCCTGAGAAAGTACTGAACCTAAACCAACAGAGGATGTATCACATTGTAAGATAAACGGCTTTGAGAAATCAGGAGAAGGCATAACTGGAGTATCAACCAACGCATTTTTTATATTTTCAAAAGCTGCTCGTGCAGAATCTGGCCATTCAATTTTATCATGTCCCTTTTTCTTACCAATCAAAACTGTGAGAGGAGCAATTATCGTGGAAAAATCTTTCACGAACCTACGGTAATAAGAACAAAAACCAATGAAACCACGCAAAGACTTGGCATTCTCTGGCACCGGAAACTCACGGATGGAACTTAGTTTCGCAGGATCAGTCTGTAAACCATTTTCATTTACGATATACCCAAGATACTTAAGCTGACTCTTGCAAAACTCGCACTTCTTGAGATTAACCGTCAAACCTGCTTCTTTAAGACGCACAGCCACCTTACGAATAAGCTCAAGATGACCCTCAAAATCGCGAGAGACGAGGACGAGGTCGTCAACGTAACCAAAAACACAGTTATTGCCATCAGCAGTGAACTCAAAATTAACTATCATGTCCGTCAGACTCTGCATCTCAGAAGCAGCGTTGGTTAGACCGAAGGGCATTCTAACAAACTCGAATAGACCACGCTGTGGAACGATAAACGCGGTTTTCTCACAGCTATCCTTATCAAAAAGGGGGATTTGCCAAAACACGCTGCGGAAATCAAGCGTAGTCATGTATCTTGCTCCTCGTAGGTTATCTAAAATATCCTGGATCCTAGGCAAAGGATAAGAATCACGAATTGTAACGCTATTCAACTTTCTACTGTCAACACAAAAACGGATAGAACCATCCTTCTTTGTAATCATAACAACAGGACTCGCCCAAGGAGAACGCGACGGACGTATAATCCCATCATTAAGCATTTTATCGATTTATTCATTCAGGACCTTAAGCTTGGCGGGTGAAAGAGGATAATACCGCTGCCTGATAGGAGGACCTGTCGTAACTATTTTATGACTAAGCCAGGTAGTCTTACCGATACCCTTTTTTTCTGAAGAAATCTCATCAAAGACTTTGATTACTTCTTGTAATCGAGCTTCTTGATCAGCAGATAAGGAAGAACGAGACTGGACAAACTTATTTTCTCCTATAACAGCTTGTTCCAACTTTTGAACTGGGTCCTGTAAGAACATCTTCCCAGAAATACCGGAATTAAAAGCTCCGCAAAGGACAGACGTTAGGCCAAAGTTATTCCAGAATTCAATACCCAAAATCAACTGCGTAGTAACACGTGATGTAACAAGAAAACTGTGTTGCTGTGTAATATTATTAAAACGAACGGATAAGGAAACGGAACCAAGTATCGACATCGGAGAATTGTCTGCAGATACGACACTATGACCGGGATCAGGTTGGTACGCAACATTCAGCGAAGCAAGCAACGAAGTATGAATCAAAGACGCTTGAGCACCTGTGTCGAGTAATGCGTATAAAGCTCTATTAAAAATAAACACTTCAACAAATGGCCTATTATCAATAAAATCTGAAAAAATAACCGGAGAAATCGAATGATGACGAAAACCCCGGGAACTAACTAGTTTTTTGAAGTAGAAGATTGCGCGGCGACGCGGGCATTACATGTGGGGCAAATTTTAGTAGTAAAACCGGGACACCTGCAAATGAAACAAATAACCTCAGGAATAGAAGGACAAGCCCGGAAATCGTGGCCTGTTTGATTGCACTTTATAAAAATAAAGCGTGTCGAATCAACTATCGGCACAACAACTTTACGAGACTGAACGTTATCCGAAGCTTGCTGAGGCGGCTCGTAACTCTCAAAGTTTGAGACAACATCTAACAAGGCGTCATTGCTGTCTATCCTGTTTGTAGACAAACAAGGCCTGTACCTCGAATGTAGGTTATGTTTTATGATGGGTAAAAGCGCAAAATCAGGGATTGGGTTAGTAAGTTTCAAATTCAAGTCTTGAACGATAATAATAAAATCCCTGGCAGATTGCGATGCCGTTTGTTTTAAATCACGAAGACGCTGTTCTAGGTGATAGTCGTAGTCGGTTTTCAAATAAGTTTTATAATAATAGGACTTTAACTCATCATACGTCAAAGAAGGAACTTTAATGGTCCTGAAATATAAAAGAGCCGAACCAGAAACAAGTTCGTGGAAACGACGCACAACATACGAGGATGGAATGTCAGAAGCGAACATCCGTTCTTCGATGAGCTCAAAGAAATCCTTCACGCAAGTTTGTCCGTCAAAACAAATATTCAATTTTGACAAACTAACGTCACGAGTGAAAAGCTGTTTGAGTCGCGTAGCTTCATGAGCAGAAACAGACTGTTGGTTCATTCTCTGCAAAATAGGACTAGCACGATAAGGTGTCTCACCAATATCTTGCTCGTAAGCGGCCTCTTCTGGTTCAACATCAATGACAATGTCCTGATTCAGCGACATTTTTTAAACAAAATGGTATCTGATGTTAGAAATAAAGCAAAGAAAACGATACCGTGAAGTGAACAGATTGTTAATTATAAGTCGAATTACGTGAAAATTCTCTAAGAGGAAATAATACTACCTAATTAGGGAAAAAAATACCTAATAGGGAAAAAATTACCTAATAGGGGTAAAATACCTAATAGGGTGAAAAAAAATACCTGGTTTAAGACGTGCATCAATCCAAAGGAAACACCAGACCTCTTTTAAACATATATTTCCACTTCGTGGTAATGTACATTTTAATTATATTTTAGATCTCACTATTTTAACGGACACTTCCGTTAACTACACTTTCTAAGGACACGACTACTCTCTTCAACTGCCAGGTAACGAATGTCCCCGTCAGCCAAACTCCCCTTCCCGTTTTGAATTTAGCATGAAGTTAGCCACTAAACTTTGCTACTGTTTTGCCTGCCAGTAGTTGTACCGGAAAGAGTCATTCATCGAACTATTTAATTTAAGTTAAACATTTAAAAATATTTAATAAAGTGCAAAAATTGCTAAAATATTTAACGGAACCTTACACTCGACCATCCTGATAACGTGTATGCCCTCATACACGCACCGTTGTAAACCTTACACTTGGCTGATTAGGACATCCCTGTACTTTAGCTAATAATGATTTTCTAGCCCTAACCAGTAATAACAAATATTTTTATACACTATATTTAAAAGTAAGCCATTATAGCTTAAGGGAAATAAAATTTTATGGAACTTCCCTTGGGCATTAGTGGCATTTAAATATGGAACGCCAAAATTTCAACAAAAACTTCTATCAAAAATAATTTCGAAAGTAAAATCTATAGACACATCAAACAGATTTTACTTTTATTACAATACAATACAATACTCTTTATTGCACACAAAAATAAACATAACATTAAACAAAAACAAATGTTCATAAAGTAGTGTACAATCCGGCAGCCTTATTGCCTTATTAAAAATATTTAGTATAAAAACTTGATGTAATTCCAGCGACTCTGACATAGAAACGGAGGCTCAAAACATTATTGATGGGATGAATTTATAATTTATTTTTTTATTGAACCTCACAGTAGGTGTATGTGTCTTAGTCTTAGGCAGACTTGAATCCTTCGCTTCATTCAGGATTTAACATAACATCTTAATTAACTACAGACTCATTCATTACGCTCAGAATTTAATATGCTGCCCGTGACATATTACACTGTTTATCCCCTTGTTGCTTAATCTACTATTATGTATCCAAGTACGTATCAAAAGTATATATATTTAATGTATTAAATGTTAACGTAAAAAAACAAAGTCCAACAATAAATAGCAATAAATAAATAAAATAGCAATCTATAAAATAAATTTAATCTATCTTACCCCAGAATGCTGTATAGACAAACAAAATTTTACAATTCAATAGCTTAGATAAATTACCGCTACTTAACAAAGTGCAACATCTAATCCAACCAAAAATTTTAAATCAATTTACAAAACAAATACTGACATATCCAACCATAATTATGATTAGGTGACTAGCTGTTAATGATAATTTTGTTTGTGAATATACAACGTAAGATAAAGTATATATCTTTGGAATTAAATTACAAAAGGTCATAAACAACTTGATACTCAAATAGGTACACTTATGGCTATTTATTTATCAAAATGTCTATCCATTTCCTTATCCGATTAACTATTCGGATATCTAACCGATTTATCCATCAAGTTATCCATCCGATATCTATCCAAACTATCCATCCATTTATCTATTAAATTATCCATCCAATTAACTATCCAATTAACCATCCGATTAACCATCCGATTAACCATCCGATTAACTATCCGATTAACCATCCGATTAACCATCCGATTAACCATCCAATTATCTATCAAATTATCCATCAAATTATCCATCAAATTATCCATCCAATTATCCATCCGATCCGTTATATCTGTGTATTTATCCCAGGCCAGACGGTAGCCTTATTGTAACGGTACCAACCCACCCCAATGATTTTATTTCATTTTCAGAGTAGTCGATTACCTTTCTTAGCTGTGATCGTCTATAAAATTGCATCAGTAAACTAGCTTAATCATTTTCTTTGTCATTTCTGTTGACAAACTTATTTGACTTCATATATTTGTCACCATTAGAGAGAGTACTTAGGTCAAGACTTTTATTTTATCTCTAGATGTTTATTTCCTCGTGATAAAGACAAGACGTTAATTGCATATTCAGGATGTTTTCATCACAAGGTTTTGTCCATAAACAAGCGGAATACAAGTTGCAGGCGCCGTATTTCATACCAGGACGAACCGACAATTGCCAGCCTTACATACCCTGCTTGTAGATAGACAGAGATAATGAGTTACTAATAATAAAAACAAGAAGGCGCCTAAACGCTCAATCCCGAATTTATTAAAAGTTTTTACCCGTAACCAAGCGGGATACAAGATGCAGACGCCGTATTTCATACCAGGACGAACCGATCATTGCCAGCCTTACATACCCAACTTGTAGTAACAGATATAGCAATATTATTTATTTGTGGGGCCCCATTTATATATTTGCGCTTTTATTATGTGTTTGTAATTGTGTATTGCTGTAGTCTATGACTCAAAGTCCCAATCTTTATATGGTATACTTGATATCATGTTTATAGCTCAGATTATACAGTGCAATGTTTATTGATGCAATTAATCAAAAGAGCTCGACTTTAATAATGGAATTGAAGTCGTTGTATCTTGAACTCAATTACTTTGTTTATAACTCAAATGAAAAATCAGGTATTTTATGTTGAAATTAAATTACTCTAAATTTATGTTATATTTTAGAAGAATAAAAGGATTTCAAGAATGTGATCAATGAATCTAGCTTTACTTTTTCAATAAAATAACTACATCGATTAATAATTGAAAATGCTAAGATTTAGTAAGTGGAGAACTAGCTTTATAAGAATGATATTGAGAGATTATAAATGAGGCTTGAGTTTTCTTGATCATGAGAGTTATGAAATTAAACCAACCAAGACCTTTTAGGAGATTTATTGGGGTAATGCATAGGAAATCAGTACATATAAGCAAAGCTTTGGTGTTTATAAATATTTAGAAATTGTTATGCAATTAACAATAGAAATAATTCAATAAATATGGAAAATAGCTCTTCCACCGCTACTTACTATAGCATAGACCCCACAACAGTAGCGGTTTCTATTCTTTAGTAAACCCTTAGCCTCGGGGCAAGCCCTTGTTTCATACGGAGACAAGTCCCCCTACCAGAGCTAGAAGACACCGAGAGATTCTACTTTACTGAGCCTTGTTTAGGCATTATAGATTTAACTGGCTCTAACAGTCCCTTGCAGGATACAGGAAGTATAGAGCGTCTTAGGACTAATACAGTTTTACTTAACTTTTATTGCGCCGGCCGGACACAATCACAACAATTATTATATCACTACATTTGATTAAGTTACTTTCTAATTATATTTAACAGAGAAATGGCTGAAAGCCCACACGCGTGAGGTCAGTTTCACGGTTAAAACTTGAGTGTCCACCTCTTCCTTCTCTTCATCTTCAGCTCCTGCGCAGCCTGGAGCCGCCCACATCGTCCTCATTGGTAAAACGATTCTTCCCGCTTCAAAGTAGGTCCACGTTTCATGTCGTCATTGGTGGAGCCTTTAGGGGTAGCCTGCGACATTGTCTCTTCTCTTTCTCGCAAGCGTCTTTAATCCACGCTCTCACTCGCTCCAAGGGTTGAACACTTGTGTGTCCGCTGGCTATTATGTTCCTGGAACTAGAAAACATTTGGCGAGCATCAATACCTCTTAAAATAATAAAGATAAGAAAGAATATTGTTTCTTAGTATAGAGAATAAAAACTCTCATAAATTTATAAAATTTATGGGTCACTAATGTTCGTTTCCTGGGGTGTTAAGTATTTCAAAGTTTTACGCATTGCTTCTCAGCTTACACTTTTAGAATTGGTTGTAAAGGATGATAAAAAATGTGTTCCTTTGAATTTGGCTGGTGCGGCTTTCTAATTTATAACATTCAATTTGATGTCTAGGTTGTACCGTCACATTATCCTTTCGACATCCGCCAATGACCTGAAACAAATACATGAGTGGACTAAAAAAGTAGTCATATATTTGAAGATATGACTACTTTTTTGAATTCCTTATATATTTCGATTGTTTTTTTTTCTAGTTTGAATTTTGTTTGTGTGTTTTACATTGAATATATTCGTAACGTAAATATAATTTTATAAGCAGTTAGAATGGAGGTTTGCGTTTTTTTTTTTGTGAGTTTCAGAACGTGGCAGGCAGCAGGGAGCACGCGCGGCTCCTGCCGCAGTTTGGGTGCCCGCAGCCAAGGGAGCGTCCGCGGCCGCGGTCGCAGTCGCTGCCTGCGGGAGCGGGTACGCCGGCTGGAACGGGGTCTGGAGGCAGCGGAGCGGGCGGCGTGGTCAGCGGAGCGAGCGGCGTGGTTAGCGGAGCGAGCGGCGTGGTCGACGGAGCGAGCAGCTTGGTCAACGCAGCGAGCAGCGTGGTCAACGGAGCGAGCAGCGTGGTCAACGGAGCGAGCAGCGCGGTCTAAGCAGCGATGGCGCTAGTCTGGAGGGACGCAACGCGCGGGACTCTGCGAGCGCCGGACGCCAGGATAAAAGGTCATGTAGCCCTTCATTTTTCAACTAATGACTTGTTACAAATTGCAAAGTCTATAAAAGATTTGCTACCATCTCAGCGGTCAAATTCGATCAATAAATGTGCATCGGTTTATGGCTGGGATGAGAAGACGACCGTCCATTTACCATGCAAAAATTAACGGGACTCGCTAAGACTTGGTATGAGAGTTTGAATTGATCGACGGGTCCTGGGTTCGATTCCCAGTCGGGGCAAATATTCGTGTAAAAAGAAAATGATGTTCTCGGGTCATGTGTGTTTGTTTGTTTGTATGTATATTCAGAGAGACCCACGACACAAGGGAAAACCTTGATGTGGGCCCTGAGTGTGTAGCGTTTATTTATTTTACTTTTGTTAGGAATTTGCTCTTTTAAATCAGTGTAAAATAACGGTTAGGCACGCATCATCCACAGTATCGGCGATCGAAAAAAAATTTTGGTTAGGCACACTAGATTTACGGTGCGTTAAACCAGATCAACTTTTGAATTTTTTACTTACGTAGAAGCCTAATTTAAAGCACAAATCTGGAGCCACTTCTGAAAGTAGGTCCAACAACAGACAGAAGAACCAGGCTTATTAGTTATAACTGCAAAGAAGCTGGCCAAATTCCAACTGTCCCAAACCTCTAGTCAAGTGTACCCAATGTCAGAAGATATAACACACTACCGAAACCTGTCGAGTTAAAAAGGCATCTGAATCGACGAAGGTTTCCACAATCGCCAAAAGTCATGGTCGAAATAGATATATATATTTCCTTTATAAATATATATATATTTCATATATTTTCCTTTATAAATATGAAACGGGTTAGCTCTTGACCACGATCATAGATGAGGTCGACGATGGAACATTCAGGATGTTATCTAAAATAGGTCAAGTTACAATAAAGGATTTAAATACATTCATACATATTCGTTCTACTGACTCTACTCCTAAGGTCATCTTTCCCAGAGAAGACTAGGCAAGAGCGCTCTTGTAAATCTCATTACAAGTCTCATTTTCAAATTTTGACTAAATCTGAAATAACTCTAGAGCTAAGTAGTTTATTCCCATGGCTGTAAAACTATGTGCATTTCAAGTTCTGGTCCAAATTAAATATAGTGAACATTGACGGCACAATCCTGGAGAAGCATTTATAGATTAACGTAGGGAAATAACGTTGATTAAACAAATAAGTTTCGCGAAACTGGGTGTTTAACACGATAGTGTTCCTTTAATGATGAAAGGTTGTGGTTATAACCTTGTACGGTCACTTGGATCAGATTTGTGTCTGTCGATTGACGGTGCTGGTGCAACGGTTTCGTGTATGTCCCAAAACGTTGCTCGAAAAGCCAATGCTGATCGGAAAACCAAGTTGCAGTTTTTGTATATCGGTGTCAAAATGCCAGGCTCATTATTAGAATAGATCGTTTATTCCTACATTATCGATTTAATAATTACAATGGATGTCAAAAAGTAATAAGAATAACACTCCCGTCAAAATAAAAATAAAAATGTATCGGCAAGGGTGACGAAAGGTTGAATCGAATTATGATGGTGGGACACAGTAAGCTTTTCGGTATGACAAGCGTTAGAGCAGCGACCGAAACCCCTTTTTCTGGCAGCTTAAGGTTAGATACGAAGATTGTAAGGAAACCGAATGATCAGTATGTTGTAGTAGTATACACGGTCAAAAATGTTTCCTTTTCTGTAACAGTAACTCCATGCTCTAAACCGCGTAAGCTTCAGGAAAACTTCGTATTTCCTCGGGCTAAGAAACTGAAGGATATACATAGGACTTTAGAGATCAGCCAGACTGTTAGAACTTCTTCAACGCTATGACCGACTCTGAAACGCAAAATCCAGTGAAATCTATGTTCCACTTACGTTGAGATAGATAGATAAAACCTTTATTTAACTGACACATTACACACAATTACAAAAACAAAAAAAAACAAAACATTTATATTTTAACGATTGAGTTGTTTCCCTCACTATTGTTGCTTTACACGTTGTATACATAGATTAAACGACTTGACAACCCTTACTCTCAAGTCTCAAATATATATATTTCATCTAGGTTCATAAATTTAGAGTGACTAAATTTAATTTGTACCAGTTAGCTTCCTCTGATTCACCAGCCTAGAATATGTGCAGTATTGGGTTGGCCTTGTGTGCCGCTTTAGGAAGGCCTTGTGTGCCGCATTAGGTTGGCCTTGTGTGCCGCCTTAGGAAGGCCTTGTGTGCTGCTTTAGGCTGGCCCTGTGTGCCGTAGTTAGCTGGCCCTGTGCGCCGAAGTGAGACTGGCCCTGTGTGCCGTAGTTAGTCGGCCCTGTGTGCCAAAGTTAGACTGGCCCAGTGTGCCGTAGATAGACTATCCCTGTATAACCAGCATGACCAGTTGTAGTATTTCAGCCGGGGTAACTCTGATTAATAAAAAAAAAATATTGACTTGTGCGGTCCAAATAATGTTCTCGCTTGAGGTTAATTGTTGTTATAATTAGAAGTGTATGACAATATATACATATTAGTCTAGAATATGTGTTTCTTTACATATAAACCCTGTCGGGCATTGCAACAATGGAACGGCAGGCGGACTGGCATTATTGTTAATTTAATTGTTTTATTTATTAATTTGTGCCTAATTCTAGAAAAGTATATCTATGTTTTTGCCATCGCTATGCTAACCGTTTTTCTGACTCCCGCATACAAAGGTCCGTATCGTGTAGTAAAAGTTATAGGTAACAATTGGTACAAGGTTGCTTCTACATCTGGATTTAAAGGGATGAAAAAAATAAATGTACGACCATGGTTGCAACTGAGAGAATGCAGTCGTGGATACATATAGCGGTACTAGAGGTCAATGATAATGCAGACGAAGTCGATACTGTAGATGAAGAAGTTGTCTATTATAAGTGAAGAAATTTTTACTCTAGTTGATTTATACTTGTGTTTATTATATTATTTTGTTTAAAGTTGGAATATGATACTTAGTCCACTTATGTATTTGTTTCAGGTCATTGGCGGATGTCGAAAGGATAATGTGACGGTACAACCTAGACATCAAATTGAATGTTATAAATTAGAAAGCCGCACCAGCCAAATTCAAAGGAACACATTTTTTATCATCCTTTACAACCAATTCTAAAAGTGTAAGCTGAGAAGCAATGCGTAAAACTTTGAAATACTTAACACCCCAGGAAACGAACATTAGTGACCCATAAATTTTATAAATTTATGAGAGTTTTTATTCTCTATACTAAGAAACAATATTCTTTCTTATCTTTATTATTTTAAGAGGTATTGATGCTCGCCAAATGTTTTCTAGTTCCAGGAACATAATAGCCAGCGGACACACAAGTGTTCAACCCTTGGAGCGAGTGAGAGCGTGGATTAAAGACGCTTGCGAGAAAGAGAAGAGACAATGTCGCAGGCTACCCCTAAAGGCTCCACCAATGACGACATGAAACGTGGACCTACTTTGAAGCGGGAAGAATCGTTTTACCAATGAGGACGATGTGGGCGGCTCCAGGCTGCGCAGGAGCTGAAGATGAAGAGAAGGAAGAGGTGGACACTCAAGTTTTAACCGTGAAACTGACCTCACGCGTGTGGTCTTTCAGCCATTTCTCTGTTAAATATAATTAGAAAGTAACTTAATCAAATGTAGTGATATAATAATTGTTGTGATTGTGTCCGGCCGGCGCAATAAAAGTTAAGTAAAACTGTATTAGTCCTAAGACGCTCTATACTTCCTGTATCCTGCAAGGGACTGTTAGAGCCAGTTAAATCTATAATGCCTAAACAAGGCTCAGTAAAGTAGAATCTCTCGGTGTCTTCTAGCTCTGGTAGGGGGACTTGTCTCCGTATGAAACAAGGGCTTGCCCCGAGGCTAAGGGTTTACTAAAGAATAGAAACCGCTACTGTTGTGGGGTCTATGCTATAGTAAGTAGCGGTGGAAGAGCTATTTTCCATATTTATTGAATTATTTCTATTGTTAATTGCATAACAATTTCTAAATATTTATAAACACCAAAGCTTTGCTTATATGTACTGATTTCCTATGCATTACCCCAATAAATCTCCTAAAAGGTCTTGGTTGGTTTAATTTCATAACTCTCATGATCAAGAAAACTCAAGCCTCATTTATAATCTCTCAATATCATTCTTATAAAGCTAGTTCTCCACTTACTAAATCTTAGCATTTTCAATTATTAATCGATGTAGTTATTTTATTGAAAAAGTAAAGCTAGATTCATTGATCACATTCTTGAAATCCTTTTATTCTTCTAAAATATAACATAAATTTAGAGTAATTTAATTTCAACATAAAATACCTGATTTTTCATTTGAGTTATAAACAAAGTAATTGAGTTCAAGATACAACGACTTCAATTCCATTATTAAAGTCGAGCTCTTTTGATTAATTGCATCAATAAACATTGCACTGTATAATCTGAGCTATAAACATGATATCAAGTATACCATATAAAGATTGGGACTTTGAGTCATAGACTACAGCAATACACAATTACAAACACATAATAAAAGCGCAAATATATAAATGGGGCCCCACAAATAAATAATATTGCTATATCTGTTACTACAAGTTGGGTATGTAAGGCTGGCAATGATCGGTTCGTCCTGGTATGAAATACGGCGTCTGCATCTTGTATCCCGCTTGGTTACGGGTAAAAACTTTTAATAAATTCGGGATTGAGCGTTTAGGCGCCTTCTTGTTTTTATTATTAGTAACTCATTATCTCTGTCTATTTACAAGCAGGGTATGTAAGGCTGGCAATTGTCGGTTCGTCCTGGTATGAAATACGGCGCCTGCAACTTGTATTCCGCTTGTTTATGGACAAAACCTTGTGATGAAAACATCCTGAATATGCAATTAACGTCTTGTCTTTATCACGAGGAAATAAACATCTAGAGATAAAATAAAAGTCTTGACCTAAGTACTCTCTCTAATGGTGACAAATATATGAAGTCAAATAAGTTTGTCAACAGAAATGACAAAGAAAATGATTAAGCTAGTTTACTGATGCAATTTTATAGACGATCACAGCTAAGAAAGGTAATCGACTACTCTGAAAATGAAATAAAATCATTGGGGTGGGTTGGTACCGTTACAGATGGTCCGCGTGACCGAGGATCTAGAAAGTGTTTTTGTAGCAACAAAAACTGCTAGATAAATTACCTGAATTAAAAATTACACAACCTAGAAATTAAATATGGCAAGAGTTACATTTATTTTTATTACTAGCAAATTTTCATTTCAACTTGTTGACTAATATTTTCATTAAAACCAAACCAAGACCTTATTGTTGTATTTTGCTTGTTTGAGCATGGTATTTATATGTAATTTGATTTGTTTTTATTAGAATATTTTGTGTGTATTATTCGTTTAAAAGATTACAAGTTCATGAACATGTTCTGTTCTTTGCAGCATTAAAACTACAGGATTAGAGATAAGATGTTTTAGGGAGTTAGGAAAAGAAGTTATTTATTATGTAGTTTAAACAGAATAGATTTATAGGGTTTTCGTTTTAGGCTAGGACTGCGAGATTGACTGTAGGGTTATGATAGGGCTTACAATTAATAGTGCGGGGGTAGGAGAGCTATGCGATATGCGACAGCCAGGCGGATGCTTCGATAATAAGCGTGATTAGTTAAGGTTAAGTTAGATATAGAGTTTAGGCAAAGTTAGTACGTGTAGGTAAATAGGTGTAGTTTAATAGGTAAAGGAAGTTTCGATAGGTGGCCTAAAAATTTAAGATAAGGAATAGGGTATTAGAAAGGTCTGAAAGTGGGAGCTCTCAGCCAGCTTTTATCTAGGCATTGAACGGAAGAAATAAATAAAATAGTTATTAGGGTTAGTAGAAGGTTTAATAGTGATGTTTTGAGAAAAGTTATAGTGGAGTGTTAAGATAGTGTTATAATAACGTTAAATTTTAAGCATATAACACAATTAATCTCACGACGGTGTCTGTATGTCTCTATGCAGCTTACTCAAAACTACTAGAGCGGTTTTATTGATACTTTAATCAGGATTTAATAAAAAATTATTTGTCTTGATTTCAAAAGCATACTTGTATAATACAATTAATCTCGCGACGATGTCTGTATGTGTCTATGCAGCTAACTCAAAACTACAAGAGCGGTTTTATTGATAGTTTTATCAAGATTTAATTGAGAAATAATTTGTCTTGATTTCAAAAGCATATAATACAATTAATCTCCCGACGGTGTCAGTATGTATGTATGTATGCGGCTAACTCAAAACTACTAGAGCGGTTTTATTGATAGTTTTATCAAGATTTAATTGAGAAATTATTTGTCATGATTTCAAAGGACTGATTTTGATGAAATTTAGGTTGATTCACTAATAACCAAGTTTGGAAAATAGATTAATAGTCACAAACACTTTTATTGGATGTGTTGTATAATGTGTTTCGCGTTTTTGTCGATTTCATTAGGCTATTCAGGGTCTTTGTTACTAATAGAGAGAGGAAAAATAAAAATTGGAATAGTTTAAATTAAACCTTCAGAAACTACTGAATCAAACTAACATAAATTTGTTGTATGTAGATAAATAGAAAAAAATCTACTGTTCTGGAGTGGATTATGTTTAATCATAAATTTATAAGTTTAGGATTATTTTCAAATGTAAGTGTTTATCATTTTTCGAGAAAGCAAATACGGGAAAATAATAAAATATTGCAGAGCAAACTCCTGACTAAACTGTAGAAGTCTGAGGCAGCTTTCCTCGTGTACCTAATCCCTAAAGCTGAGTGTATGTGCATTCACACGGCAGTAACGAACTTTGATTTGTGTGAAATGCGGGCATGTAATAAAATGCGATTAAATAAGTAAAATATATAGGAGACCAGAAACAGTAGTCATTTACACGCCTGGATCTTCTTCGACAGTTCCCTGAGTTCACAGTGTAAACCAAAACTGCACTGGAGACTATGCTATTATATCGAATTACGATATAGAATTATAAATCAATCCCTTGCTCGTCTCATAAGGCGTTGTATTGGTCCTGCCATAAGGCGTTGTAATGAATTTATAGACATTTGACACCGTCAGGTGCCTATAAATCCAACCACGACAAACATCGCGTTAAGTCTTTTCTCCTCGATTGTCAATTAGTTTTTCTAACATTAATAATTTCAATAGATTTGGGATAAGGATAGTATTGCTTCCTTTATTACAATGCCATACAAAATGCCCAATACATTTTGCAGCATTTCTGCTTGCTATCTTTTTTATGTTCTCTTATTCTTTCCGGTCTAGTTTTCTTTTTAATTCAATATATTTCAAAATTTTAGAATTTGCTTGATTTTTGGATTTTGTTTGGGATTGAAGTTGTCACAGTGATTCGACGAAAAATTTTGTGGTGATATCATCATTATTTATTGTGCATAGAAGACTAGTGTAAAGCAATTATGTGAAATATTTAATAAGACATTCAACAACTATTTTTAAAAAAGGTCTTAACCTTTTAAAGAAAGTGAAAATATCATTTTTTTATCAAAATTTGCAGTGGTTTAATCTATGACATAAAGAAAGGCTGGGCAGCAGTTTACCGCTGAGTGTACAGACAGACGTGTACCCAATTTGCGAGCAACCCGAACCACCTGTTCCAGTCTCTATTCTATAGCGGTTTTACCAGCGGCCTCAGGAAGACCAGGAGCTAAGTTTTAGATCCATTTACTTAAATTTACCTAATTTATTTTTGAAAAAAGAAGCCAATTGTATCAGCATTAGTTTTATCTGTCAAGTAGGTGGGGTATTTTATTCGACGTCGAGTTATTATCTACCTATTTGCAACAGATAATAATTTATAGTTAGGCCACGTGTTTAGATTTTTATGTATGGTATTGTAACCGTTCAAAATTATTCAACACTTCATTTCCAAACAAAATATCCGTACGTTAAAAATTGTTTTAAATGTTAGGATTTCTAATTTGTTAAGTTTCCGTTTACACCTAAAAATTTCATTGTGCTAATTTTATACTTTATTTTTCGGGACGGTGTCGAATTTTTGTTACTGTTTTTGTTTAATTAATTTTTTTTCTTTCATTTTAAATCTCATCTACTTTATTTTTTTGTGTTTCGGCGATCTCCATTGTAAATTTATCGCTGAAGATCTAGCGCCCGCGATTAAAAAACCCTGGATTTGTGGTAAGTAATTATCCATTTACTATTCCGTGGCATTGATTAATTTTTTTCCTTTTTTTTTCTTGCTTATACGGTGGGCACGTTCCGTGCCGCTGTCGCTTTCATAATTGTTTTTTTGTTTTATTTTGTTTCAGATAACCTATAACCCACTGAATCTCAGTCTATCCCATTGGGAATGTTGGACTTTTTAACCACTATAACGTTCTGGTGTGACTTCGTGCCTCATTTTAATTGATTTCTTTTTGTCATATGATATTTAATGTAAAAAGAACTTTACTTAACATGAAACTCATTCTTATTTATTAAATTAAAGAAAAATTTTACCCTTCCCCCATTCTCGTAGTTTGTTGTTTAACGTAGTAAACAACGCGTTCAACTCGTTTCTTTTTCACCCTATTAGGTATTTTTCCCCTATTAGTGTAAGGTTCCGTTAAATATTTTAGCAATTTTTGCACTTTATTAAATATTTTTAAATGTTTAACTTAAATTAAATAGTTTGATGAATGACTCTTTCCGGTACAACTACTGGCAGACAAAACAGTAGCAAAGTTTAATGGCTAACTTCATGCGAAATTCAAAACGGGAAGGGGAGTTTGGCTGACGGGGACATTCGTTACCTGGCAGTTGAAGAGAGTAGTCGTGTCCTTAGAAAGTGTAGTTAACGGAAGTGTCCGTTAAAATAGTGAGATCTAAAATATAATTAAATTGTACATTACCACGAAGTGGAAATATATGTTTAAAAGAGGTCTGGTGTTTCCTTTGGATTGATGCACGTCTTAAACCTCAGAAGCGGAAAAGGACAACGCATAAACGCGTAAGTAACACGCCTTAATTGTTTTAAAGGAAACCCTTTTGATGTAGATATTTCATGTATAATTAGATACAACGGCAATAACCGACCTATCATAAAAGGAAATCGTTATGAAGGTAGATGGTTAACTATTTTTAGTTTTTTTAAAATTCTATATTTTGGCAGAGCTATTTTTACAGCTATTATGTGCAATTGGTAGAATAGTCCTTCTTTTACATAGAATGACGTCATCGATGTCTTAAGATACCGACTCGGTACCTGGGAATTTATTTATATACATATAAATGTACTTCTTTGAACAATAATTTTGAGTGCTTTGAATTTTTCTCTCTACCTACATTCAATCTATGATCGAGAACAAAACTGTAACCGACGGAATCAAATATGCTGGCACCGGATTACTCGAACTGTGTGTAGGGGTTTCTTAAAGGGGGCTCGAAATTTGATTATTTTTGCTAGAAGTATACCTGAGCTACGTGCTCACGTAGGGCCTTGACTTGAACAAGTCAAGAACTGCTTGGGTGGATGTCCTTCGAGGGATCATGGAGGCTCCACTCTTTAGATAATGGATGTTCTCTGTGGAAATGAGGAGACTCCATTTCGTCGAGTTGGTATATAATGTGTGAACCATCATTGCCTAATTGCGACTATATAATACTAGCAATATTAATTTTATGATATGACCATGTAAGGAAGACTAAATTGCATTATATTTGCATAGGAAGGTATATAAATCCTTGAATCTGAATAATGTATGAGACTAAACTTCTTGGTGAAAAGTATAACCGAAGATTTACTAAAGCATTTTGAGAAATAGCTAAGATTACTTATGAAGAAAGATCTGGCTTTACTATTTCTGAATATAAATTAAAGATGTGAAACTTTTGGAGAAAATTCCATCTCATCGAACCATGTGAATAATTAATGGTAGAATACTTTTGAAGAAAATTATATCTTGCCTACATAATATTCAACTAATAATAATGAGAACTATTCATCAAGTTATAATAAACATACGTAATACAGATCTCTTTGAAGAAATAATTATTTTCTGCTAATATTATTGTTTTTATTAACTTTTGTAACATTCTTCTTGATTTTATAAAATTAAATAATTAGGTATATTATATTTTGTTTGCTGGATTTGAAAATATGAAAGACATTATTCGACATAAAGTAAATTATAAGATTAGCATCTCCTTTTATGAGTATGTATATAAGGTCCTAATTTATTAGTGACTTTCCTTCAAAGACGTTATTGTATAGGTTAATAGTATTCCAAAAAACAACATAAAATTTAATTATCTTAAAATAAAATTTAGCAAAAAAATAAAAAATAAATTTTCCATTTAACGATAAAGGAATGGTTCTCTATCACTTAAAGCCGGCCAATTATGAATGAAAAATACGTCATTCGGTATAAACAAAGAGAGTCAAAGCGTTCGGTCGCACGGCCCCGCCAACCCACGGCGAGTATTACCCCGCGCGCCGCGTCGCCGCTCGCCTCCGCCGGCAACCCGCGCGCCGCGCCGCGCGCGCCGCACTCCGACCCTCCGCGCCGCTCCGAGTAGTCTCGTGCGCGGCATTCGTTCGTTCCGGACAAATAGCTCCTGTTACTAATCTTTACCGTGCTGTGTTACGATAGTTATAATTATGCCTTACGCGTATTCCAATCAAGAATACATGCAAATGGTTATTTTCTACGAGAAGTCCCAACTACAACCTGTCGGCAGCTGCAGAACTGTACGCAGAAAGACATTTATTGCAAATAAAGAATATTTTTTTTTATATTTCATATTTCATGGACGGCGGGTTTATCCGCGTACCTACCGTCCTTGGAGCGGTGCAGTGCCATCGTGACTGGAGGACGTTTAGGCCTTCTACCCTGGACGCTGGCCGGCCGCGACTCTGCCCGTTTGGAAGAAGAGATCACCTAACATGACCCAGCGACCTCATCGACTTTTTCCATGGTCACCAGGTGGCCAGCACAAGGAATGCATCCATCGTGTTCGGCGTACCTAAGCGACATTTACGTGTGGAAGCTTCTTCGTGAGGAGGGTACCTATTTACCCGTACCACTTCACTAGAGTCCAAGAGCTGAAAGAAACTGATTTTGAACCACGCTTTAGCTCCTGCGAGTAACTTGTGAAGATGCAAAAAGAAACATGGATAATGCACTTCTGGAACGAAGAGAAACCCTCATGTCGTAAGACCTTCAAGCAGTGAATCGTAAATAGGTACCTACTTAGAATTGTTTTACATAAGGTGAATCGTCTAGGTACCTAGTAAGTGTAGTTGTTAGGTTTCTTTAAATCCAGCACCAAAACCTAAATAATAACTTATGCCAATTCATACCTACGGGTATAACTTGCCAAGTGATAAACACGGTATAAACTGTCTCAGACCAACCTACAGGTATAACTTTCCAAGTGATAAACTGATGTGATTGATACCTAAGTGATATTGATAAATAAGTGTAGGTTAGTGAAACGTGATGACGAATTACCTACCTAGCTACTTTTTAAATTGTTTATTGTTGTAAGTACATCCACAGACTAATTAGAGATACTGACGTATGTACATCCCTCCTAGCTACGAGTAGTTGAGTAGGTATTACTCTGTTGTGGAACTGTTTTTTTTATTCGTACTAAAAATAAATAAACGACTCATTCTTTAAAAATTGTTTTTCTTTGAAGCATAAATCATACCCACAGCACATGATACCTAAGGTAGGTAGCTGATTTAAGAGTAGTTCTTTAGATTTTATGGTTTTTAAAATCAATAGGTACCCAGTCACTCTATCTCCTAATCGACGATTAGGTACATGTTCGACTCTTAAGAAAAACAACGTCCCTAACCACCTATTAATAAATCTAAAATTCAAAATGTTGTATCACCTCTGACATAACTTTATCACTTGTAACTCTTAAACGGCTGAACCACCTTTGATAAAATGTAGCTACGAACCATCTCGGTTATGTCAGCTTTTAAACAAAAAAACCGCATCAAAATAAGTCAATTCGTTTAGAAGCTATGATGCCACAGACGATACACAGATACACACGTCAAACTTATAACACCTCTCTTTTTTGTCGTGACTTAGAAAGTATCTCTAATGTAGCTTATTTAAGTACCTAGTTCTTTAAAGTTTAGAGTTTAACAGTAAAAGGACCTAGTGACTCTTGATCGACGGTCTAGGTTCCGCCCCTGGTTTAGAAAAGCAATACCTACCCTATTTAATAACTCTAAAATTAAAAATGTACTTAGTAGGTATCATCTGCGACATGTATCACTTTTGTAATTCTTAAACGGCTGAAACCAATTTTGATAAAATGTAGCTACGAACCATTTCGATTACGTCAGCTTTCAAACAAAAAAAAACCGCATCGAAATCGGTCCATTCGTTTAGGAGCTACGATGCCACAGACAGATACATGTCAAACTTATAACTCCTTTTTTGTCGGGTCTTAGAAAGTACCTTATGTAGGTAGCTGATTTAAGTAGTCCTTTAGATTCAGGGGTCCTTAAAAGTGATAGGTACCTAACCTACCTAGTAACTCTTAATTGACTGGTCCAGGTTCGACTTCTGGGTGGGAAAGCAACGTACCTACCTACCTACCTTTTAATAACTCAAGAATTGAAAACGTTGTAGGTATCATCCCCGACTTTTTTATCATTCAATTTTTTATTTATCACTTGTTACTCTTAAACGGCTGAACCAATTTTGATAAAATGTAGCTACGAACCATCTCGGTTATGTCAGCTTTTAAACAAAAAACCGCATCAAAATAAGTCCATTCGTTTAGGAGCTATGATGCCACAGACAGACATACACGTCAAACTTAGAACACCCCTCTTTTTTGTAGTGACTTTACAGAGGGCCACAAGCCCACAACTAAGGTTACTACACGCGTGCATTTTTGCTGTTGTGATAACAGCGGTTTTGCAGTGAAAATGGAGTTACTTGATGCGCTGGCCTCTGTGTACGTAATGTAGCTGATTCAAGTAGTTTTTTAGAAATCTGGGGTCTTTAAAAGTGAAGGGTACCTAGTGACTCTTAATCGACGGGTCTAGGTTCGACTCTTAGTTGGAAAAGTAACGTACAGACCTGAACCCGTCGATTAAAAGTCATTAGGTACCTATTACTTTTAATAGCCCTAGAGTTTAAAGAACTACTTAAATTAGTTACATTAGGTACTTTCTAAGTCCCGACAAAAAAGGGGTGTTAGGTATAAGTTTGACGTGTGTAACGGTCTGTGGCATCGTAGCTTCTAAACGAATAGTCCCATTTCGATGCGGTTTTTTTTGTTTGACAGCTGACATAATGACAACCGAAATGGTTTGTAGCTACATTTTATCAAAATTGGTTAAGCCATTAAGAGTTATAAATAAACGATAAATGTCAGGAGAGCAAAATTTTTTATTTTATTTTAGCGTTTTTATTAGGTAGGTAGGTACGGAGGGCCACACGTCAGGTTACCACACGCTCGCCCTATGTACGGGATGTTAAGAGCGGTTTTGCAATGAAAATTTAGTAACCTGTTGCGCTGGCCTCTGTACCTACCTAGAAAGTTCAAAGTGTCAACCTTGATGTGTATTTGAGTGTGCCTAACCACGTACCTAGGTACTGTAACTTTACCGAACCTACCTACCACGTAGGTAACCTGTGGTAGTACCTACCTAACGTCAAGCTGTATGGTTGTTTAGATTCTAGTTAATCGACACGGTTCCAAGTTCGACTCCTGGTTGTAAATTTCGTATACTTTGTTTTTTATCTGTGATCTAGGTGTTTACGTCTGTATGTTAGTGCCTAGTTAGGCATCAAGGGATCCACGCTACAAAACAAACCTTGGTGTCAATGAATGAGTCTTTAAGTTTGTGGCTTACTGATGAATACAAAAAGGTAGATCAGCTGCTGTAGGTACTACAATGATTAATTAATAATAACAGTCAGACCGCCCCACCCTACCTGATGTAAGTAAGGTACGTGTAGGTATCATCCATGTGATAAGGAGTCTATCATCTGCCTTTGACCCGAGGGGGGGCGGCGCGCAGCGCGGCGCGGGGAGCGTGTGCGCACGACCGACGCGCGAGGCCAAGGCCAATCCCCGCTCTACTACTGCCATTATTATTTACGTTTGAATGGATGAGTTAATTCATCATAGTAACGAAAAAATGTCATAACATTCAAGATCTTTTAAATTTAATATTATGCCTTTGTTTTTTGACTCAAATGATATATTTTGACCTACACAATAACGTGTTAAAAGGAAAGTCACTAATAAATTAGGAACTTATATAAGTAAATATGTTCAGGAATCCTGTAGTCACCAGTCTGACTTGACTTGACTTACTGACAAAGACAGTGTAAATTCACTGAGTCAATGCAACTTGACTTCCTCTCATCTTTTGCTGTAGAATACTAGACATCAGATTGTGATTGAAAATAGTTAAACGTTTTTCCCCCCATAAAAGGAGTACAGCGGTGGTTGGGTGCTGTCCAGTCTTTGGTCGAGGCACACAGTTCTGACAGAAGTCAGAGGGCAAAGCCCTGGCGCGGAGGTGGAGCGCTGACCTAAGCCGCAATTTAAAATTATTGTGATATAATTTATTAATTTTTCATGTTTAAGAATACCTACTTACTTTTTAATCTGTCGACATCTGGTTGAATTTTCCTCATCTTAGTACCTACCTACTTAAGTTTAGAATTAATACCATTCTCACTTACTTTCAAAGAACCCAGGGTTACTAATAAATCGTAACGTAGGTCCTTTAACACCAGAATGATCACTTGGCCAAATCTAAATCAAATAAAATTTTTAGTCACTTCTTAAGATTAGAGTTTATGATGCAGTTAGTTTTAAATAGGTAGGATCTGAGATAAGGAATTTTTATTAGTAGCAGAGGGGGTCGTTACAGGGTTCCGTACCATTACCTATAATACCGGCCAAGTGCGAGTCGGACTCTATAAAAACTATTATCTCTATGAAAAATGGCAAAAATATGACGTTTGTTGTATGGGAGTTATTAAAGATATCAGTGTCGTAGGTAATGTGTAACGTGAGCCCATTTGAAACACGAGCAAATTGAGTGTTTTATAGGGCTCCAGTTACACATTATCTAAGGCACGTGTATTGTTTAACGTTTTACAATGCAGTAGCCAAGGAAACGAAACTAAAAAAAGTGTTTTCAAAAACTTACATCGTATATGTACTACCAGATTCTTACAAGATGGTATTTCCAATCAACATTTAGGTACTGAAAAAGTATTACAATTGAACAATGTGCACTAATATTTTACAACTAAACACAAAACATTAAGGAATTAACAATTTTATAACACAAAAAAGATTTTGTTGAACAAATAATTTCAAATAGCGGGCAAAAAATGGCGAGCAAAATATCTTTCCACAATTATGAGGCAATGGCTAAAAGTAAATAAAATCCCAATTAAATTGTTCAATTATTTGTTAAAAATCAGATTTGTTTTATTGAAAAAGTAAAATAAATAATTTAATTATATATTTTATTTCACTGAAAATCAAGATTTTCTCCAGAAATAATAATGTTGTCAGGCATAAAAAAACTCTTTGCTGTCATTCTATACAGCCAGTATGAAGCTTAATGAAAAAGGTAATACTTTCACTTGTCAAAAGGGTCACTGAATTATCAAATCAGCTACTTACTCTTTATTGCGTCATTCATTTTTGTCAGTATTTTACATGGATCTAATATATAAGGATAGAAATCTTCGAGCTCAAACGCGGGCCGAGGAAGAGATAGAGCAACGAGGCAGAACATATCATTCTAGTAGGGTGACAATGCGATTACTCGTATTATAATTTATTTATTTTTGAGGGCAAAGTATACGTAACAGACAAATACAGGCTTCCATTTAAGTATAGAAGTTTTCCTGTAATTTTATTTTTGTATGAAAACCATCAGCAACATTTACGTTATTACATTTTTGTTATGAAACACCAAATTGTATGATAATATACAAGGAGGATACAGAGTAGTGGACATCAGGAATGTGTAGTTAGGTTGCGAAAAAATAAAACAAAACTCACCTTTCGTCTCATCTTATAATGACAGCGTTTTACACTAAAATAAAACGCTTATTTTATAAATTAACCGAAATATTTAAACCCAACCTTAATATGAGAGAGGCGAACTTGTTAATCTTGTGATTGGTCAGCGGTAGCTATACCTGTCCCTTTCTATCATATATCCCCATCTCTTTCCACCCCTTCCACCAGGCAGCCACTCGAAGGGTTAGGAGTGGTAGTTGCTTCATTGTGATTTGTGGTCAACGATTTAATTTAAATTTATTTGTTTTGTCTAACAACAAAAGTTATTTGTGTTCACAATAAGTTTTGTTGTGTTCTATAAGATCTAATTTTTATTTTTGTCCTGGTGATTGAAAAGCAATAATGGAGTAGAGAAAGAAGTAAAATAATTCCACAAGTCATTGGTGTACATAAAAGTAATACATTTTATTATGCTACTGGAATAAACGGAAACTTGTACGTAATTATATGAAGATAATTTTATCTAAGTGGTAAGATTGGAAAAAATTCAATAAAAGTAAATAAGATATGTTTGGATGGATAAAAACACACCAGGCAGGTGTGAAACTGTTGGGTTTAAATATTTCGGTTAATTTATAAAATAAGCGTTTTATTTTAGTGTAAATCGCTGTCACTTTACAAATTGAACGCTCAATATTTAAACCCAACCTTAATATGAGACCTGTCTGTTATCGCCTGGTGGAACATCGCCAATGTGATAAAATAATGTAGTATTTATCTAATATTCTTTAAACCCCTATTTAGGTTATAATTTAATATAGTACTGTAAATGAAGAGGTAATATAACTTTTAAAAATCATTTTGCCAAGCCGTGGGACTCTGGCTTGATAAAATAATAATATTATTAAAGCAAGACTGGCACCTTATGTTATTCAGACAATGTATACTAGTAAAACTGCAAAATAAATTGAAAGCTATTTTGAATCTGAAATTAACTTTTAATGAAAATAGAAGGCTCTACATATTTTTATTCGCTGTATATACATATTATAGTAGGTACTATAAGAAAAATAATAATAACATTACACATTTTATTTCAGGACAATGTACGTGAATGTACAAGTACATTAGAAACGCAGGTTATGTAACATTAACATGGGAATAAATAAACAAGGATCAGCTAATATTAATGTATTAATTGCCTTAACAACGGGAAAATAACAAAGCTAATATTATTGCACATAATTAAAACACTGTACATTGAAGATTTCTGGGGTGTTCAATGTAAACGCCCTGATGGTTTCATAAGTAGATAAATGAAATTGCCTTATAGACATAGACTGCAAAATATTCTTAACAAATATGTAATCATGTTTTAGCTATTAGCGTTTTCAATAAAATTTTGACAGTTTGGTATTTGATTGACAATAATAAAAATGTTAACCAGCGCTGCAAACTATCTAGTAGTGTTTAAGTGGTTAAGCCTCATTTACAGCAATCTTATCAAGGGTGTTTATTATAGTTCTTATCACTCAGAAACTTTGGTTGCTCTGGTTTTGAATATAAAACAAGTCAGATATTTATTATTAAGTTGTGAAAAGAAAAAACTGTCGACTTTCACCTCGAAAGTAATAGATTTATGTAAAAGTAAGTATACAAGTACAATAAAAATAAGCAATAAGTGCTGCATGAACAAAACTCACTTATGTAACGTATTCTGCAGAAATTATAATTTACTGTGGCGGGCGGGGGCACTGCCCTGTCTCCAGATATTTCAGGAAATGGTGATATCCAAGAGAAAAAAGTCGAGCAAAACATGGACTAAGATAATTTAAATCTGAAAGCTCACCCAAGCTGAGGGGCTGAGCTTGGTTCATTCAATAATGGATTTTAGGTATATTTATGAAATCTTAATATTAATTGGTAAGAATAATATTGCTCGGTATCATTCTAGGTCTGATAATGAAATTCTCCGATTGAGAAAGTTAAATTATATAAAAATAAATTAATCAGTACAATTTTAAACTGGGCCAAGTCTTCTAGGAATTTCCAGGATATACAAAAACCATGTCGTCATCAAATTTAGGAATATAAATCCAGATGATTAATTTGTCATTCGCTGACCATGATAAGTTGATTTTATTTATTAATTTTTATATATTATAGTTTCTTAATTATCATGTATCTCGAAAAAAAAACACGTGCATGTGAGATACAGTGCTAAAAGCAATCAGATAGATGCATTAAGGTGAAGAAAACGGAACATTTGTGTTCTAATGGCTTGACAGAAACAAGGAGTCGCCCTGCAACAAGTAGTTGCCTGCTTAAATTGACTCATTGGTGACATTTTAGTCATCTATATTGACTATGCAGAGTATTTATTCATACGTTGTATGAAAATATATGGGTTCTGTTTGGTACAAAAACTGCAAGTTAAAGGATCTAAAGCAATTCGTTAGAAAGAAAGAAAACTATAATTCATATTTCCAGATGTTCATTCAGATCTAGTTATTCAAATTTAGTTCAAAAAGGCAACATGTCTTTAAAAATAAAAATATCGATATCTAGTGTAGTTTATTTACCGCTACTAAGTTTGCTTTTCAGAATTTAAAATTTCATCGGCTAGTACGCGATTGCAATCCTGAACAAGGGGCAAAGTCCTTTGAAGTACCCATTATACGTGAGATGCGTCTGACTATCATAACAGCAAGCAGCTGCGTTAGTATGATTATATTCTCAAATAAGAGACATTTTTAACTTCCGTTACGTCACGTTATAGCGCGGTATTATCTGCTCAAGAGGAGGTTGTTTTACGTATAAACATTTTGTTTCTCAAACATTGTTTATCGCGAAATGACTTTTGCAATGTTTTAATCCGGAATGTTTTTCCAATACAAAAAAAAATATATGACAGGCATTAGCCAGCTGTACCATATACACGTAGCAGGTATATTTGGTTCAAGTTTTGATTAAAGTTTGTTAATTCCTGTAGGGAAGCAGCCCAAGACAGGGAAAACAAGTATAATTTAAGATTAGATGTTTTTTTTTTGCAAATCATTTGACCCCATTTTTATAACTGACTTAGCGAAAGTATTTTTCTTTCTTGGTAGAATGAAATATGTCGGACGGTATCAACAGATTCTTGTCCGAGTGATTAACCGTTACATTAATTGCCTCGACTTAACATCTAAAGCACTAGTAAAACACTAATTAGTGTTTTTTAACTAATCATTTAAATATTTCATTTGGTGGATCCGTTCACACCATGTATTTAAGGAAAACTGCAATGGAATGCAATTATTTGTTTGAAACTTGGTACACTGGTAAGAACTCCTTTATTCAAAAGTTGTTCTGCTTAATACTCAGCTTCGATCTGCGTACATCAGTAGCACCTGTTTCTATATATGTAAGATAGATCTGATTTATCATGACTATGAATAATACATCTAAGCCTGTAACTGTAAGTCTAATAAACATCTCTTTGCGTTAAGATGCGATGGATAAATTTCTTGCGCAGAAATTGCAGTTCAACATTAGCCACATGATGGTCTTTTTATTTGCAAAAACATTTTGCAACTTTGTGCAGCTCACTTTTTTTTTTATTAAAATGAGTTATTACAAGTACAAATTACATTGTTTTAAATACAGTATAACATAAACCAAATAGGTTTTTCCGTATACTGTTTTTAAGTAACAATATGCGTCTAAAAAAACTATAAATAATACAAAAAGAAAGATACACGAAACAGTGAATCAATCATAAACGTAGATAGATACATATAACAGTTCAGTTGAGCGCGTCTCAGTGAGTGCGCTAACACGGGTGGCACTGTCGTAGTTGAGGCAAAAAACATAGCAAAAAATACATCAATATACAGCGGGATGTCAAGAATATAAGTTTTAACTTTGACTGAGGATTATAATAATTAGTGATTAGTTTTATTGGTAAGTGGATTAGAATAGCTTTATATAATTATAATAAATTTTAATTTAGTGTGAGTTTATGTATAAAAAGTGTAGGTGGTTATAGTTAATGTATTAGTGTTTATGTCTAAGTTCAATATTTGTGTTAGATAAAATAAAATAAAATAAAATGTTATTATTTCAGTTTAGATATAAAGTAGTTAGTTAATTTAGATTTTATGTTTTTTATTGTAATAGTGTTCCTAATATCCGGGGGTAGTGTGTTAAGGATCGTGGGCACAACGCACTTTAACTGGTTTTTTCCATACAGATTGTTGTAAAGTGGAACAGTCAGTATATTTTTTCGGGCTAACCGAGTTTTATCGTTGCCTTTATACGGAATTTGGATGTTTTTATCAAAGAAATTTTCTGTTAACAGAGTATATTTAATTTTGTCATAAATAGGAAGTAATTTGCAGTAAAGAAAAATTGCATTGTGATCACCATCCGCCGCTTTTTTTATTTTAGTAGGAGTTATTGTTTTTAATATTCTAATCTGCAGTTCGTATATCCGTTGTAGGTGAGTTTTACACGTTCGGCCGTAGCTGCTTAATCCATATGAGATTATAGATTCACACAGGGATCTATATAGCATGAGTAATATCGGAAAGGGAATTTTGTATTTAATCAGTGAAAATTTGGAAAGAATCGCTCTGAGCTTATTACAGACAGTGTCAATGTGTTCATTCCATTTCATCCGACTGTCCATCACAACACACAAGTAGGTTTGTTTATCTACTTGTTCTATCAATGGACAGCCACATGAATGGTTCCGAGTGTTAGTGTTGAGAGAGTGTAGGCATGTGTCATTATGAGCAAAAAGTTTTAGCTGCTTATGAATTCTATTCTGGCTAGAGCTAATATACATAATTTTAGTTTTGTTCGAATTCAAAACCAAATCTGCGTCATGGGACCATTTCACTAATTTGGTGAAGTCATGCTGGAGATGGGTTAAGGCTACGTTTATGTCCTCATTTGCCGCCACTAAACACGTATCGTCTGCAAACTGAAAAATTTCGCAAAATTGTATGACGTTCACTGCATTATTCACATATGTGATGTACTTCGAAAGCAAAATGTTCGCTTAGTTATTTAGGTGAGAGTTAGGTTCTTGCTATACTCTATGGTTCTTGCTTAGAATTCAGGCAAAGGTTTCGAATTTTTTAATTACCTTGCGTTGGCATTATTATTGCAAGTTCTTTGCAAAAGTCAAACATTTCGAAATCTATACCGTGCCTTGTCTTGGCACTATTAAGGCGAATACTTTGAAAATGTATAAAGTTTAAATTTTAAATTCCGTGCGTTGGCACTTTTATCGCAAGTACTTTGCAAAGATAAAAAGTTTTTAATTTGTAAGCACCGTACGTCAGCACTATTATTGTAAGTACTTCGCAAATGTATGGTGAAAATATAAGTACCGTACGCTGGCACTATTACTGCAAGTACTGTGCAAAGTTGAAAAGTTTTTAAAATTATAAGTTGGTACCATACGTTAGCATCATTATAGTCAGTATTTTGCACAGGTATTTGTGGATTAAAGTAGAGATACTTAGCGAAGAGTTTCGAGTAAGTATAGGTAAACTTTTTTAGCAGTAAGCCATACGCTGGCAGTCTATAACCACATTAGGGAAAGTATTTTACCTTGCGCAGGTAGTTAAAATAATATTTAAGTGCGATCCCTTTCGCAGGGCTTCAAATTATTGTCATTTAATTAAAAAATTAGAGAGTGACGTGATATTCATTTGTGCCTTGCCTAGGCAAATTTTTAGTATTGAGAAATTTTGTTTTACAGTAAGAAAATCTCAGTCAATAACATTTACTTTGTTCACATGGCAGACGTGAGTACTTGGAAGTAATTCATAATAGTAAACGATGACCACAGCATGGGGATATACCAAACATTTCCAAAAACAAAAATCGCTCTTATATTCCAACGAAAGTTCATTTTTTAACAAAAACATTTTTGAGAAATTCTGTAAGATCACGTTTGCCATATAACACGCCAATTTGAAATGGGTCATGAAAGTTCAGAATACAGTGCAAAATTCCAATAACTTAGTATTGTTGTTTTGGAACACTGAAAACCATAGTAAGCATGCAACTTTATATTTAAATGTGTCTTAAATATATTTAAATGTGGGTCAGTCATCGACCCATGTCAAGAACATTTCATAAGGAGGGAGTTAAATACGATCAAAAGGAGTAGCAAGGGTTTGACTAACCTGTTGTATGTTTTTCATCGCAACTCAGCTGCACACAATTGTTTTTAGAAGCCTAGGTCGAAAAACGTCGACGCTAAGCGATTGTTACTTTTTTATCACAATATCAAAATTTTACACAGGTAAAGATCAACTATAAAGACGCACAATACACACTCGTATTTCATTTCGTAAAAAAAACTAAATGCAATTTACGTTAAACATTTGTTACACCACCTATTTGTCAGGCTGACGGCAACGAACTGTCACCGCGATTTCAGAACAATTCACAACGGTTATTTTAGATTTAAAAGTACCTACATTTTAGGGCAGGTGTAGCATTTAGTAAAACTTTAATTTTTTTATTTCGTAAGCTTAAAAAGTAACTTATCAAATTCTCGGAAACAGAATATTGTTCCAAGCAAGTTAAAAACGAACGGAAATACCGTTAAATAAACATAATAATTTAAAGTGAAAAATATTATTGACTTACCGCGACCGCTCCTTCGAAGAACAAATCACCAATGAAGCAACTACCACTCCTTACCCTTTGAGTGGCTGCCTGGTGGAAGGGGTGGAAAGAGATGGGGATATATGATAGAAAGGGACAGGTATAGCTGCTGCCGACCGATCACAAGATTAACAAGTTCGCCTCTCTCATATTAAGGTTGGGTTTAAATATTGAGCGTTCAATTTGTAAAATCAAATCATTAAAACATGCTTTTAAATTCATTTCAAAACTTTTCCCATGAAAACATTTTCCCCAAGCTTTTTGGATTTTTGTAAAATTGGAGTTTTATGCTTAGAATTTGTTTTTTCTTATTTTATCTCACGGACCTTTGGAAGAGCCCGTTCTGTTCCATAAGGAAATTACCTAGTATCTATAAGTTGATTTTGATCTTATGTTAATTTTTATAATAAATTATTCAATAATAAATTTTGTTAATTCCCCCTTTCACAGGGCGCCATCGCCCGATTTCGTATATTAACGCCAGATATAAGAAAAGTTTTTTTTTGTAATTTCAAATTTAAATACTTTAATTACCATTATTTGCATAGTAAAAATAAGGTATCACCAATTTTGTGGCGTTCAAAATGATTAAAAATGAAGGTTTTTCGCTTCTCAGTCCAACCAAACTAAGAAGTTCAGAGTTTTTTATTAAACATCGTGATGAAACCCGTGCGCCTGAGGAAATGTTTCCGAAAGACGCATGGTCCACCAACCCGCATTAGGCCAGCGTGGTGGACTATGGCCTGAATCTCCTACATGGTTTAAAGGGAGGCTCGTGCCCCTCGGTGGAGACATTGTATGGGTAGGGTGAGAGAGATATTTGTTATACATGAGTGCAAAGTTGCTTTTCAACCGCGTGCTCAAATTTGATGACCGACCAAGCAAAGGATTCTAAAATTGAATCAAGAGCGCAGCGAGTGCTACAACAATTAGAATACTGAGCGTTAGCGAGAGAATCAAAAGAGCACAAGGTCAAAAATCGTGGCACTCGAGTCTAACACGTAACTTTTAATGAGGTATTGGAAAATGAAGTAAGCTTCCAAAAAAATCCCATAGAAGGTACCGTTTAAGAACGCCACACATTTTCGTAGTTTTCTTCAAAAATAGTGCGTTTTATAAAATATTAACTGAAGTTTAAATTAAAGATCTCCCCGATGCTATCATTTTGACATGATTGGAATTTAAATCATTTTTCAATGTCGTATTAAAATCCGATCTTGGATTTTGTTTACTACGAACGTTTTTCGATTCAGCAGTCCGTTTGCAAAATATTATTTTTTATAATGAAAAAAATGTAGAATAATTCACGAGCATTAAGCATTTACGACGAAGTTTACCCTAATCCAAAATGGCTGCCATACAAGGTTCTACGCTAAAAGTGAGGTGAGGTCGAAAGCCAAGCTGTAACATATTGACATTTCATGTATCGTTTAATAGGTTTTTGGGGGTGTTAATTACGAAAATGACATCAAAATTATACACAATCGCCACGCGACCTGCTCTTTAGTACCAGCTTGATATAATTCCTAACAACAATTTTGTCGCTAAGAACAAAATTTAACCCTCGGCATACCAGGTAAAAATTTGCAACATGCCATACAAGGTGGGGTCTGACATACCCTAACAAAATGGTCGCTGTAATCAGATAGGAATAGGGGTACTGAATTATTATTGCATATTTTTGAAAATGAACATGACCTGAGTAGCACTATATAAAAAAAATGAAATAGATTAAATTGTTTGTTGAAAAAGGGTAGCGAAAATGCCATCTTCTGACTACTAATTTAGACTTGAAATCACCCTAAGAATTGATAATTACCAATTTTTGTAATTAAACTGACTAAATTTAAAAAAATTGAACAACGATGATACATCTTTAAATTTTTACTTCAATCTCGAGGTAGGAGTTCTTTAGTTCGCCGTAATTGCTTTTTTTTTTTTTTTTTGAATGACTATGCTGTTGGCCGCTGATGGCCTTGACAGCTTCACCGAGCAAGTGGTGAGCGCAGATGGCTCTCAACCCAAAATTTTAAGTAACAGGCCTAAGGGTGCCCCCTGTGGGGCTCGAACCTCGGCTTAGGGCGTTACTGCGAGGGAACCGTCGGACATACGTTTGTGGAGAGAAGCGGCCGGGTACGTACCGGTACCGCGAATCGGGGCGGAGGTGAGGTGGTATACGCGACGAAGGTCCTCGCCGGCGAGGACGGTATCTCGGTCTGTTTGGTGTACGGGACTCTGCGCGTTGTTGGTCGGCCTGGATCGCGAGGGTGATGGGATCATCCGGGTCGTTGAGGACGTTCCTCGGACGGCGTTTGCCGGGGTTGTTGAGGACGGGGTCGTAAGTGGCCGCAGCCACCACCAGGGGATTGGGGTGGTGCGGGGCAGAATCAAAGAAACGGGTGGAGGATTGCTTAAGGTACTGCGAGATGGTCGGCAGTCCTAAGTCTATATGCAAGTTCTCATTGCGCACAAACCACGGGGAACCCGTAGCCTTGCGCATGAACTTGTTCTGGATTATCTGAAGGAGATGGATATGACTAGGCGCCGCGTGTGCAAAGACAACGCCGGCGTACGTCATGATAGGGCGTATACAAGCTGTGTAAATCCTCACCTTATTTCTAAGGGACAATTTACTGTGCTTGTTGAGGAGACAGTGAAGACGGCCGAGCGCGAACGCAGCTCTGCCTCGCACTGTTTTGATGTGAGGGTAGAACGTGATTGCCTTGTCAAGGGTGACGCCCAGATAGCGGACTTTCCTTTCCCAAGGGATGGGTTGACCAAACATGGTGATGGGAATGGTTGGCATGGGTTGATGCCTACCAAAGAGCACCGCGGCGCTCTTAGTAGGGTTTACCTCAATACGCCATTTCCTGAACCACTCACCGATAGTATCGGCTGCGCGCTGCAGGATTCGGACGATTGGGCGGAGGCTGCGAGACGAACAGTACACTGCTGTGTCGTCCGCGAATAGAGCCGTTTGAGGTGAGTACTCAAACTTAGGAAAGTCGCTAGTGAATAGGGTATATAAGAGAGGAGAGAGGACGGAGCCCTGCGGGACTCCGGCTCTGATGGGGTGGGAGGACGAGAGACACCCCTCGATGCGGTAACGAAAGCTTCGACAGGAAAGGAAGTCTCGTATGATGAGCACGAGACGGTCTGGCACTTCTGCTGAGTAGAGCTTGTATAACAAGCCGTTGTGCCAGACCCTGTCGAAGGCTTTCGCCACATCAAAGAACAGTGTTCCCGTTTTGTGACGCCTATTGGCGCGTTCGAGCAAGTGCTCGACGAGGCGATGCACTTGCTGAACGCATGAGTGTTTGGCTCGAAAACCAAACTGCTCATTTGGGATGAGACTCCTGGACTCTGCAAAGTCTCTGAGTCGGGTGTAAATGATTCGCTCATATATCTTCCCCATTGTATTGAGGAGGCTTATAGGGCGATAGCTGGTAGGCTCAGACTTAGGTTTCCCGGGCTTGGGAATACCTATGACTATGGCTTCTTTCCAGGTTTGCGGAAAGATGCAATTACTCATGGCCGCGTTGAAAATAGCGGTGAGTAAGAGAACGAACCGGGCGGGGAAGCGTTTAATCACTTTGTTCGTGATGCCGTCTGAGCCTGGGGCTTTACGGGGGTGGAGATTTTTGACAATACCCGCGACCTCATCAGGGGTCACGGGGGCCAGAGGAGGATCGGACGGTGGTAGCGAGATTCGGCGCTCGACCTCCTCGTTCACGTGGGCAAGGTGGACCGGGTCAACCGGGAAGGAGCTAGGGGAACATTGCGCCTCTAGACTGTCTGCCAGGCATTCAGATTTCTCCTCGTCTTCAAAGGCCGTAATTGCATTTTGTATATGTTCAAATAACAACAATTCTAAACAAAAACGCATCTAGAGCCCTAAAAACGCACGCACCACTAAACTAATGGTACTTGCCAGTGTAAGAACGTCGCAACTCCAGCTACTGAGAGCTTCAGATTCCGCGCACGAAATATTTTGAAAATATATCGATTTTTCACCGCCTGGGGTTTATTAGACCCCACCTGGTATGCGGAGGGTTAAAAATAAATAAATAAAATAATTCGCGCTCGCTTCGCTCGCGCATTAAATACTTCTTTTCTGTTACTAAATAGGTATAACTAAAGTTATTTCTGAAACTACAAACACTTTTGTAGAACGTGTATCAATCCAAAGGAAACACCAGTCCTCTTTAAACGTATATTTCCACTTCATGGTAATGTACAGATCCCACTATTTTAACGGACACTTCCGTAAACTACACTTTCTAAGGACATGACTACTCTCCTCAACTACCAGGCAACGAATGTCCCCGTCAGCCAAACTCCCCTTCCCTTTTTCAATTTCGCATGAAGTTAGCCACTAAACTTTGCTACTGTTTTGTCTGTCAGTAGCATGGACTTAGTACTTTCTCTTTTAAAGGACCAATTACTTAGAAAAATCGTATTAAGAAATATGAAACTTAAGCCCCCATAGCAATAAGGTACACTTTCGACTGCTTCTCCGACAGCCTCTATTGAAACCGAAAGGGACACCGATGTGCGAGGCGGATTGTCTCTTTCTTTTTTCTTGCCAATTTAAAAAAACTTCATTAATCAAAAAAGTCCGGCTTTGACAATGAAGTTAATAACGAAGAAATACGTTACATTTGAAATGAATTTCAGTTCAAATTGATGTAAATTAATTGTAATCATAATAACTTCGTCATCTTTTCCTAAATTACCAAAAGAAAACGAAATTTTTTTTCAAACCATTTATTACTACTGGCATCCCGTAAAGTGTCATCGTAATGTCATGGTGGCATGCTTTAAATCGTATAAAAATAATTCGTAACGGCAAGGATTATACCAGTTTTTTAAATTAAAATACTGACAAAATGGTAGAAAGAGACGCCTTTATTTACAATACAAGTTCTTCTAGCTACAACTGTCACCTTTGTAGACCTATAAAATACTACTTAACAGTTATAGTTTTAAATATAAAGTCCCCACCGAGTGGCACGAGCCTCCCTCGAACAGTGAAGGGGGATTCAGGCCATAGTCCACAACACTGGCCTAAAATGCGGGTTGGTGGGTCTTTCGGAAATAACCTTTAGAGTTACGGGTTTCCTCACGATGTTTCCCTTCACCGCTGAGCAAGTGATAACTATTAAATACGAATTAAAAGACGAATGTATAGTGACACAGGCCTCAACCTGACATCGAACCCACGACCCTCCGCTCACAGGTCCCACTCACTATCCAGGGTTACTTTATTCCGCCCTCATTCCAAACCGTCCCCGTCCAAGTACAGTTAGCATCATCATCCTTTTCAAACTTGGAGTATTTGAAATGAAACTTCTTTGGGCGCGTTGAGAGTGAAATTTCAAAGTTGAGCCATGGTATTCAAAGTTTACCTTTAGAGAAATTTAAGACAGTAATTTAACAATGTAAAAAAAATAATTAGGCCAGGTACAAGGTTGTACCTACCTTGTAGTTTGAAAGCCTAGCGACCTTGCATTAAATCTGGTAGTTCTGATTTTTTGCTGACTTGTTTAGGATGTTACAACCTAATGAATAACCGCATATTTGGAAAATATACCTAGTCACAACGAATCGAAAAAAGGCAAGATTTTTTTTAAATGTACCTTTACCCAACACTGTGACGTCACTGGCGCGCGTTGACATCGGGTATATTTTCAAATTACTAAACGCGCGCGTAGGTATTTGAAAACATACCCGAACGCAACACGGCAACGCACTCACTCATTTAGATCAGAACGCCCGCTTAACTTTGACAACGAGTAACGAATTTTCATTAGGTACGTAAAAAGTTAAATAGAGTCATTAACCTTTAAGTTTCATTAAACTTAGTCTTTTAAACTTAAAGTCTCATTAAACTATAGTTCCATTAAACTAAAGTCTAATTAAACTTAAAGTCCCATTATTAAACTAAAATCCCATTATACTTAAAGTCTCATTAAACTAATCCCATTAAACTAGTCACATTAAACTTAACGTCCCATTAAACTTAAAGTCCCATTAAACTAAAGTCTCATTAAACTTAAAGGCCCATTAAACTGAAAATTTAAGCTTTTTCATAAACAACTTTTATCTACCTACATTTATAATTTTCAGTAGGGATAAAGGAATTTAGAAGTATATTTTGATATATTTTGCAATAACACAACACGGAATTTCCAGTTTGAAAATATACCCCGGAAACGCGTTGACGTCGGGTATATTTTTAAATCCCTAATATGGTAAAACATATTTTTAAAGTATACCTGAGCCCAACACTATAATAGACTCAGCGCCGAACGACACCATGTCAAAATTAAATAAAAAAAAATAAAAAAAGTGTTCAGGAAGTGATAGGTACTGGTTCAGGATTTTCATTTAAAGCTAGGAGGTTCTTTTTCAACCTGTATACATATATGCTCACGTCAGTAATTCCTAAGGGGGTAGGCAGAGAATCAGTGGCTCATCTTTACCTATTTTCTTGACAAAGAAAATATTTATTACATAACTTCATCGTAACTCAACCTTGTGACATTTGAATGACCTATGGTAAGAAGTACTAGTCACAATTTCTAGTTTTGATTTTTGAGCGAAACAAAATCCAAGATCGGTTTTAATTTAATACAACATTACAAAGTGTTTTAAATTCCAATCATGTCCAAATGATAGTATCAGGGAGATCTTTAATTTAACCTTCAGTTGATATTTTATAAAATACTCTATTTTTGAAGAAAACTACGAAAATGTGTAGCGTTCTTAAACAGCACCATCTATGGGATTTTTTTGGAAGCTTACTTCATTTTCCACTACCTCATTAAAAGTTACGTGTTAGACTCGAGTGCCACGATTTTTGACCTTGTGCTCTTTTGATTCTCTCGCTAACGCTCAAAATTCTAATTGTTGTAGCACTCGCTGCGCTTGTGATCCAATTTTAGAATCCTTCGCTTGGTCGGTCATTAAATTTGAGCACGCGGTTAAAAGCAACTTTGCACTCATGTATAACAAATATCTCTCTGACTCTCATCAGCCCATACAATGTCTCCACCGAGCGCGGGGCACGATGTGTTAAGTTTACCTTGCCCAATGTTAAACAGGTTAATACCAATGTACAGGTTAAGAATGTAAAACTGGACGTTGTGGAATCTACTGTATTCTTAAGGAATAACTCTTGATACAAAGCTTCAATGGGGTCCTCATATTGATAAGTTAGCGAGCAGACTCAGTTCAGCAGCCTACGCAGTTAAACAAATCTGTCAATTATCGGACGTTACCTTTGGATAAATTTAAGTCAGTAATTAAGCAAAAACTTTACAAAAGGGCTATTACAAAATTTCTGATGACCTAACTGACATGGAGCCATGGGAATGACTGCTCAGCTTTAGAGTTATTTCAGAATTAGTTAAAATTAGAAAATAGGAAAATTTGTAACGCGATTAAAAAGAACACCCTCAGAGTTTCTTGCCTGTTCTTCTCTGGGGAAGACTGCACCTTTGCGAATAGGCGTAGAGTCAGTAGGGCCAATAGAACGAATGCGTATGTATGGTATGTATTTAAATCCTTTAATGTTTGTTTGTATGTATTTCATGTAATCTTGACTTGTTTTAAGTGGCATCCTGATTATCCTATAAAATAAAGATTTTTTCTATTCTATTCTATTCTATTCTGTGAAAGGTGGAATTTATTATTTAATAGTTTTTAATAAAAATTAACATAAGATCAAAATTAACTTATATATACCTATGGAACTAAACGGGCTTCTATGGAACTAAGGTCCGTTAGATAGAATAGGAAAAAACAAATTCTAAGCATAAAACTAAAATTTTACAAAAATCCAATATGGATTACTTGGGGAAAATGTTTTCATGGGAAAAGTTTTGAAATTAAGTTAAAAGCATGTTTTAATGATTTGATTATAAGATGAGACGAAAAGTGAGTTTTTGTTTTATTTTTTCGCAACCTAACTACACAACTTTGTGCCGTGTGGTGATCGGCTTAGAATAACACCACCCCATTTCTTTCCGTGGGTGTCGTAAGAGGCGACTTAGGAAACACAAATGAGACCTGCCTCCTATTAATCCATCTCAGGCAACAACACCTCATTTTTTTATGAATCTGAGGTGTTGTCCTATGGTCTCATGCGGTGTGGTAGGCTCTGTAAAGGGCCGCCTGGTTCGCGACTACCCTCCTACCGAAGTCCGACGCCAAACAGCTTGCTGTGTTCCGTCGGTGCGTGGGAGTACCGGTGCCTTATAGGCGTTTGCTGGGTTAACTCGCTCCATCGTCGACCTCATCTATGACCTTGGTCAAGATTGAGGTCAAGAGTTAACCCATCTTATAATTAAAAAAAAAAACATTCACGATGTCCACTACTCTGTGTCCTCCTTGTATATTATCATACAATTTGGTGTTTCATAACAAAAATGTAGTAACGTAAATGTTGCTGATGGTTTGTTATATACAAATAAAATTACAGGAAAACTTCTATCCTTAAATGGAAGCCTGTATTTGTCTGTTACGTATACTTTGCACTCCCAAAAAAAATATTATAATACGAGTAATCGCATTGTCACCCTACTAGAACGAGACGTTCTGCCTCGTTGCTCTATCTCTTCTTCGGCCCGCGTTTGAGCTCGAAGATTTCTATCCTGATGTATTAGATCCATGGTCAGTAGTTGTACCGGAAAAAGTCATTCACCGAACTATTCAATTCAAGTTAAACACTCAAAAATATTTTTAAAAAGTGCAAAAATTGCTAAAATATGTAACGAAACCTTACACTCGACCATCCTGATAACGTGTATGACCTCATACACGCACCGTTGTAAACCTTACACTTGGCTGATTAGGACATCCCTGTACTTTAGCTAATAATGATTTTCTAGCCCTACCCAGTAGTAACAAATATTTTGAATTGTCCAAGTACATATCAAAAGTATAAATATTTGATGTTAGTTACGTTTTCTACTTACGTAATAATATAAAAAAACAACGGGTTGCACTACGAGACTGCCGGCAGAAGTGAAAACTAGAACATTAACGTTGTGCATTAATATGGAAATAAAACTAAATACACAAAAGAGTCCGTTATTCTCTCAGGATTCGAACCCTCGACCTGTTGCTTACAATCTGGCAATTTTTCCACTCGACCAAACTATCTACTTTCAATTCAGTAAAGTAGTCTATTGCACTATGTGCGAATAATCATTGACATCTGTCACAGAGATACGAGTAATTTTGCCATAGGGCTGCCATCCGTCCGGGTTTCTACCCATAATTCAAAGTGCACAACGCCGTTAAAGAAGTTTTCACTTTAAAAACAGTCCAACAATAAATAGCAATGAATAAAAAAAGCAATCTAATAATACAAACTCAACTTATCTTAACGCAGAATGTTGTATAGAGTGTTGTATATTTATACAATTTTACAATTCAATAGCTTAGATAAATTACCGCTACTTAACTCAGTGCAACATCTAATCCAACCAAAGATTTTTAATCAATTAACAAAACAAATACTAACATATCCAACCATAATTATGATTAGGTGACTAGCTGTTAATTATAATTTTGTTTGTGAATATACAACGTAAGAAAAAGTATATATTTTTGAAATTAAATTACAAAAGGTCATAAACTACTTGATACTCAAATAGGTACAGTTATATTTAGCTATTTATTTATAAAAATATCTATCCATTTCCTTCAATTTCAATTTCAATTTCTTTATTGCAAGTCGCAAAAAATTCTTAAAATATCTTACAACACAATAACAGTAAGTCTGATGTGACGCCCCGTGGGGGCACAGCAATTTAAGGAGAAGAGCGACTAGCTATGTTAAGTTTGAAATAATATTTATACAATTCAATTTAATGTAAATTATTAAAATTTCAAGTATTTATTAATTATAATTAACATTTTCAAATAACACATTATTGTTATCAGAAGAAAGAACAGAAGTACTTTAGTGGTTAAGTTATTAAGTGTTTATCCAAGTATTTATCTTCGAAAAACTCGTTCAAATTGTAATAGGCTTTAGCTACAAGATAAGATTTTAAATGATTGTCAAATAATTGGATTTTATCTATTTTTTTGATGTAATTTGGAATGTGGTTGTAAATTTTAATTATCATTATGTGAGGTCCTGATGTAACTATGTTCAATTTGGAAAAAGGTACTTTTAATTTATTTTCATATCTATTGTTCCGTTTTATACCGATTATTTGTGAGTATCCGATTAACTATTCGGATATCTAACCGATTTATCCATCCGATATATATCCAAATTAACCATCCATTTATCCATTAAATTATCCATCATATTAACTATCCAATTAACCATCCGATTAACCATCCGATTAACCATCCGATTAACCATCCGATTAACCATCTGATTAACCATCCGATTAACCATCCAATTATCCATCCAATTATCCATCCAATTATCCATCCAATCCGTTATATCTGTGTATTTGTCCCAGGCCAGACGGTAGCCTTATCCTTTCGACATCCGCCAATGACCTGAAACAAATACATAAGTGGACTAAGCATCATATTCCAACTTTAAACAAAATAATATAATAAACACAAGTATAAATCAACTAGAGTAAAAATTTCTCACTTATAATAGGCAACTTCTTCATCTACAGTATCGACTTCGTCCGCATTATCATTGACCTCTAGTGCCGCTATATGTATCCACGACTGCATTCTCTCAGCGGCAACCATGGTCGTACGTTTATTTTTCATCCCTTTAAATCCAGATGTAGGAGCAACCTTGTACAAACTGTTACCTATAACTTTTACTACACGATATGGACCTTTGTATGCGGGAGTCAGAAATACAGTTAGCATAGCGATGGCAAAAGCATAGATATACTTTTCTAGCATTAGGCACAAATTAATAAATAAAACAATTAAATTAACATTAATGCCAGTCCGCCTGCCGTTCCATTGTTGCAATGCCCGACAGGGTTTATATGTAAAGAAACACATATTCTAGACTAATATGTATGTATTGTTATACACTTCTAATTATAACGACAAATAACCTCAAGCGAGAACATTATTTGGACCGCACAAGGCAATAAAAAAAACGATTTATCATTATTTTGCAGCCAAGTATAGCATTGTCAGAGAGTTACCCCGACTGAAATACTACAACTGGTCATGTTGGTTATACAGGAATAGTCTATCTACGGCACACTGGGCCAGTCTAACTTTGGCACACAGGGCCGACTAACTACGGCACACTGGGCCAGTCTAACTTTGGCACACAGGGCCGACTAACTACGGCACACAGGGCCAGTCTCACTTTGGCGCACAGGGCCAGCTAAATACGGCACACAAGGCCAGCCTAAAGCGGCACACAAGGCCTTCCTAAGGCGGCACACAAGGCCAACCCAATGCGGCACACAAGACCTTCCTAAAGCGGCACACAAGGCCAACCCAATACAGCACATATTCTAGGATAATGAATCAGAGGAAGCTAACTGGTACAAATTGAATTTAGTTACTCTAAAATTATGAACCTAGATGAAATATATATATTTGAGAGTAAGGGTTGTCAAGTCGTTTAATCTATGTAAATAACGTGTAAAGCAACAATAGTGAGGGAAACAACTCAACGTAAGTGGAATATAGATTTTACTGGATTTTACATTTCAGAGTCGGTCATAGCGTTGAAGAAGTTCTAACAGTCTGGTCTTATTCTGTCCAGAGATGAGATACCTTTCAGATGCCTGAATATTAACTGATCTCTAAAGCAGAAATATAAACTGATCTCTAAACTCCTATGTATATCCTTCAGTTTCTTAGCCCGAGGAAATACGAAGTTTTCCTGAAGCTTACGCGGTTTAGAGCATGGAGTTACTGTTACAGAAAAGGAAACATTTTTGACCGTGTATACAACTACAACATACTGATCATTCGGTTTCCTTACAATCTTCGTATCTAACCTTAAGCTGCCAGAAAAAGGGGTTTCGGTCGCTGCTCTAACGCTTGTCATACCGAAAAGCTTACTGTGTCCCACCATTATAATTCGATTCAACCTTTCGTCACCCTTGCCGATACATTTTTATTTTAATTTTTGACGGGAGTGTTACTCTTATTACTTTTTGACATCCATTGTAATTATGAAATCGATAATGTAGGAATAAACGATCTGTTCTAATAATGAGCCTGGCATTTTGACACCGATATACAAAAACTGCAATTTGGTTTTCCGATCAGCATTGGCTTTTCGAGCAACGTTTTGGGACATACACGAAACCGTTGCACCAGCACCGTCAATCGTCAGACACAAATCTGATCCAAGTGACCGTACAAGGTTATAACCACAACCTTTCATCATTAGAGGAACACTGTCGTGTTAAACACCCAGTTTCGCGAAACTTGTTTGTTTAATCAACGTTATTTCCCTACGTTAATCTATAAATGCTTCTCCGGGATTGTGCCGTCAATGTTCACTATATTTCATTTTGGACTAGAACTTGAAATGCACATAGTTTTGCAGCCATGGGAATAAACTACTTAGCTCTAGAGTTATTTCAGATTTAGTCAAAATTTGAAAATGAGGCTTGTAATGAGATTTACAAGAGCGCGCTTGCCTATTCTTCTCTGGGAAAGATGACCTTAGGAGTAGTGTCAGTAGAACGAATATATATGAATGTATTTAAATCTTTTATTGTAACTTAACCTATTTTAGGTAACATCCTGAATGTTCCATCGTCGACCTCATCTATGATCGTGGTCAAGGTTGTGATCAAGAGTTAACCCGTCTCAGATTTATAAAGGAAAATCCATGAAATAAATCTATTTCGACCTTGACTTTTGGCGATTGTGGAAACCTTCGTCGATTCAGATGCCTTTTTAACTCGACAGGTTTCGGTAGTGTGTTCTATCTTCTGACATTGGGTACACTTGACTAGAGGTTTGGGACAGTTGGAATATGGCCAGCTTCTTTGCAGTTATAACTATAAAAGCCTGATTTTTTTAAATTTGTGCTTTAAATTAGACTTCTGCGTAAGTAAAAATTCAAAAGTTGATCTTGTTTAACGCATCGTAAAGCTAGTGTGCTTAACCTAATTTTTTTTCGATCGCCGATACTGTGGATGATGCGTGCCGACCCGTTACTTTACACTGATTTAAAAGAGCAAATTTCTAACAAAAGTTAAATAAATAAACGCTTCACACTCAGGGCCCACATCAAGGTTTTCCCTTGTGTCGTGGGTCTCTCTGAATATACATAAAAACAAACAAACACCCATGACCCAAGAACATCATTTTTTTTTACACGAATATTTGCCCCGACTGGAAATCGAACCCAGGACCCGTCGATCAATTCAAACTCTCATACCAAGTCTTAGCGAGTCCCGTTAATTTTTGCATGGTAAATCGACGGTCGTCTTCTCATCCCAGCCATAAACCGATGCACATTTATTGATCGAATTTGACGGCTGAGATGGTAGCAAATCTTTTACAGACTTTGCAATTTGTAACAAGTAATTAGTTGAAAAATGAAGGGCTACATGACCTTTTATCCTGGTGTCCGGCGCTCGCAAAGTCCCGCGCGTTGCGTCCCTCCAGCCTAGCGCCATCGCTGCTTAGACCGCGCTGCTCGCTCCGTTGACCACACTGCTCGCTCCGTCGACCAAGCCGCTCGCTCCGCTAACCACGCTGCCCGCTATCTCGCGCCCTCTCCAGATCCCGTTCCAGCCGGCGTACCCGCTCCCGCAGGCAGCGGCTGCGACCGCGGCCGCTGACGCTCCCTTGGCTGCGAGCACCCAAAGTGCGGCAGGAGCCGCGCGTACTCCCTGCTGCCTGCCACGTTCTGAAACTCACAAAAAAAAAACGCAAACCTCCATTCTAACTGCTTATAAAATTACATTTACGTTACGAATGTATTCAATGTAGAATAAAAAAACAAAATTCAAACTAGAAAAAAAACAATCAAAACATATAAGGAATTCATAAAAGTAGTCATATCTTCAAAACGGCTACTCCTAGCGCAAAAATAATAAAATTTGAACCCCCTTTAAGAAGCCCTACACAGAGTTCGAGTAATCCGGTGCCACCATATTTGATTCCGTCAGTTACAGTTTTGTTCTCGATCATAGATTGAATGTAGGTAGAAAGAAAAATTCAAAGCACTCACAATTGTTGTTCAAAAATGTACATTTATATGTGGATAAATAAATTCCCAGGTACCGAGTCGGTATCTTAAGACATCGATGATGTCATTCTATGTAAAAGAAGGACTATTCTACCAATTCCACATAATAGCTGTAAAAATAGCACTGCCAAATTATAGAATTTTAAAAATAACTAAAAATAGTTAACCATCTACCTTCATAACGATTCCCTTTTATGATAGATCGGTTATTGCCGTTGTATCTAATTATTCATGAAATATCTACATCAAAAGGGTTTCCTTTCAAACAATTAAGGCGTGTTACTTACGCGTTTATGCGTTGTCCAGTCCCGCTTCAGAGGTGTAGAACGTGTATCAATCCAAAGGAAACACCAGTCCTCTTTAAACGTATATTTCCACTTCATGGTAATGTACAATTTAATTATATTTTAGATCCCACTATTTTAACGGACACTTCCGTAAACTACACTTTCTAAGGACATGACTACTCTCCTCAACTACCAGGCAACGAATGTCCCCGTCAGCCAAACTCCCCTTCCCTTTTTCAATTTCGCATGAAGTTAGCCACTAAACTTTGCTACTGTTTTGTCTGTCAGTAGTTGTACCGGAAAAAGTCATTCACCGAACTATTCAATTCAAGTTAAACACTCAAAAATATTTTTAAAAAGTGCAAAAATTGCTAAAATATGTAACGAAACCTTACACTTTAATACAATTGTTTTTGATCCTATAGTATTTGGAGATTTTAACATCGCAGTTTGGTGATCGGTTGAGAATAAAACCACCCTATTTCTTTCTCTGGGTGTTGTAAGAGGCGATACAAATGAGACCTGCCTCCCATTAATCCAACCCAGGCAACAACACCTCAATTTGTTCTGAATCTGAGGTGTCGTCCTATGGTCTCATGCGGTGTGGTAGGCTTTGCAAAGGGCCGTCTGGTTCGTGACCACCCTCCTACCGAAATCCAACCCCAAACAGCTTGCTGTGTTCCGTCGGCGCATAGGAGTACCAGTGCCTTATAGGCATTTTCTGGGTTAACTCGCTCTATCATCGACCTCATCTATGACCTTGGTCAAGATTGAGGTCAAGAGTAAACCTATCTTATAATAAAAAATAAAAACATCGACTATGACCGTAACGATAGTACACCAGTTTTAAATTAATACGTAATGTTAACGATTCTTATAGTTACAACCGTTTGTGTCCACGCGAGGTGGTTCTTAAACAGATGATTTTTTTGTCATTTTCCTTGTGACGCTGGAATTTATAATTCCTTTAGTTACCATATTTCTTTGTGACCTCATTTGTAGATATTATTAGCGGTTTACCCGTCAATATGCTCGTAGAATTAAGAAACCAGCTGCATATTTGAACCAGGCTGCTACGGAACCCTACAATGTCTTGGCTCTGAATCTTTAGGCACTCTGCAATAAAATAACACAGCATTGTTGAGAACCTTTCTCCGCCAAACACAAGAAATCATGGACAACATAATATTAGATTTATAAGAAATTATTTTAGCTTACTTGTGAAAAGATATGTTACAGCCACCATACGATTCACTTGAACAAGTGTGAACACAACAGCTTTTAACCATTTTATCAGTATTTTAATTTAAAAAACTGGTATAATCCTTTCCGTTACGAATTATTTTTATACGATTTAAAGCATGCCGCCATGTCATTACGATGACACTACGGGATGCCATTAGAGATAAATGGTTTGAAAAAAAATTACGTTTTCTTTTGGTAATTTAGGAAAAGATGATAAAGTTATTATGATTACACTTAATTTACATCAATTTGAACTGAAATTCATTTCAAATGCAACGTATTTCTTCGTTATTTACTTCGTTGTCAAAGCCAGACTTTTTTGATAAATGAAGTTTTTTTTAATTGGCAAGAAAAAAGAAAGAGACAATCCGCCTCGCTTATCTGTGTCCCTTTCGGCTCGGATAGAGGCTGTCGGAGAAGCAGTCGAAAATGTACCTTATTGCTATGGATTTATGTTTCATATTCCTTAATACGATTTTTCTAAGTGATTAGTCCTTTAAAAGAGAAAATACTAAGTCCATGGTATTTTATTCACTTTTTGCGTACTTTTTATGCATCATATGATAAGAAAAATAACTTTACTGGATTATAGAATAGTCACTGATGTTGAATTTTGGTTCATGAAAAATGGGTTATTTGCTCATTATTTCAAATATTTTTAATCTTTTCAAAATCGTCTTTTCATTACGAAAATACATAACACGACATATGTTTCATGGGGTACGTAAACGATACACTCCGTGGCCATGTTAAGGGGGAATTATCGAGCAACTATTTGATTTATTCTATTTTTTAGTATTTGTTTTTATAGCAGCAACCGAAATACATCATCTGTGAAAATTTCAACTGTGTAACTATCACGATTCATGAGATAGAGCCTCGGACAGACTTATCTGTAAAAACGAGCAAAAAATCACGTTTTTTTTGTAGGGAAGCCCCCTTTAATATTTATTTTATTCTGGTTTTTAGTATTTGTTCTTGTAGGACCAATAGAAATAAAGAATCTTTGAAAATTTTAACAGTCTAACTATAACGGTTCATGAGATACAGCCTCGGACAGACTTTCTATAAAAACGAGAATTTTCTATTAAAAAAATCACGTTTTTTTATAGGAGCCCCCTTAAATATTTATTTTATTCTGGTTATTTGTATTTGTTGCTATAGGGAACAAAGAAATACATCATTTGCGAAAATTTCAACTGTCTAACTATCACGCTTCATGAGATACAGCCTGGTGACAGACAGACGGGCGGACGGACAGCGTAGCCTTAGTAATAGGGTCCCATTTTTTTCCCTTTGGGAACGGAACCCTAAAAACCAGTAAGTCCAGTAAGCGAGACTTTTATTATTGAATATCATTGAATAACATAACGGTTTTAACAATCGAGACCCATTATTAGGAAGCCGAATTTTTTATGGGCCCCGACTGTTAAAATCGTTACGTTATTCAATTATATTTAATAACAAAAGTCTCGACTACTGGACTTAGGTACTTTTTTTTTCTTTTCAGTTTTTACTACGCAGTTGTTTTTTTTTATTCATATTCATTTATTGCTTTATGTGGTATGAATAGTTCTTAAGATTACATAGCTAAACACACATAAACCCTGTTAGGGCACTGCATTATATTGACAAACAAGAAAATATTATCTATCTATAGTGTAAGTAACATTACACATTTATTTACTTACTGTCTTTTTAAAAAAATTCAGTGAGGCCGTAAAAACATTTCTCAATTAAAAATTGTTTTAATTTTCATAAAAAAGTGGAACATTATCTAGATTTACTATACTAAAGGGAATTTTGGTAAATATTTTAATTTACATGTAGTATGTACTGACCGATTCTTATCTTGTAAACGGAGCAACTAGGTTGTCTTTATGACGTAAATTAAATGTCTTTTATGGAAATCTTTTGCTTGTGGATATAAGGGCATAATGTTTCTTGACAAAAAGGCAAAATGTACTATCACGTTCACATATGGAGGCAAAGTCAATACAAGACGCAGAAAACAAATCGCTTGCGGCTGCTCGTATACTCACACATGGACACAAACCCCAGTTCGCTTGTTGCTCTGATAAAAAGCATAATTTCACGACCCAAAGTATAAGCCTTGGTGGCGCAGCGGTAACACCGTCTGCCTGCTGAAGCGAGGCGCGGGTTCGAGCCCAACTGTCGCCTAAAAGCTACGACGTTTTGTTACATATATTTTGGTTTTCAAACATTTTTATAGTCATAGACCATACCATACAAAAATTGAATGCAATGAAGTTAGTTTAGATTCGTTCGGTTCGGTGTTCATGAGCAAACTTTTGTCATTGCTAGATCATTAGCGAAGGTGCTCGTGTGTTCTTACCGTATCGGCAGTTTACTGTGATTTCTTTTTTCGACATGCCGTCAACCGTCAACCGTCAAAATGGCCACGCTCGCCCAGCAGTTCTGCCGCAGAGGCTCAACAACAGCATCTATTCCGGTCTGCACGTCGTGGCACAAATGCACAAACCCCTCCATTCATGCAACGTTTTATGAACGTAATGGATCGAGTAATTTGGCATACGTATCATCTCCTACAGGCGATCTAGATACCGCAGCGGCCAGTGGTCGGCGGGGCACCATAAGATAGGGTCTGTGACTGTATGGGGCTGTTGCAGCAGGATGTGGAGTGGATAGGAGAGAGAGTCGACAAGAATACTAGCATCGAGCCAACGTAGGGAGGATAGATACTATACTTGGTGTGTAATATATGCAGGTAGGATGGGAGCTGCAGTGGTGTGGGTCCTCTTCCTCAACTGTTTGTTTTTCTTTTGTGTGCAGCTTCCTTTACCGGGTAGGTTGTTTTCGTTAATCAATCTTTGTTTGTAGAGTAGTAGTAGCCTGGTTTTCTTCGTCTACATCTTATCCTCCGTTGGTGTAGAATGGTTGATTTCCTGCCGCTCTTGAGATGCGTTTTTACTATTATTATTGTATCAATAGTGCTGATCTGAGTTCTTCTGCTACTTTGTAGATGTCTTCAGCTTCTTGTTTGATTTTTGTCGGTCCGAAGCAGTTGTTTTCCAATAAGATTTTGACGCCATTCCTCGGGTATATTGTTTGATAATGATAACCATGCATTCATCAATACTTTTGTGATTTGCACTAACAGCTCATGCGGTGTTACTTTATACAGTTCTGTAACTACTTGGTCAGTTCCAGGGACTGTTCCGTTTTTTTATTGAGCTCATTAAGTAAATCACAAATATTTTTGAAATTCGGGAAGTCTGGTCTTCGACCCAACGGGAAATGGAAAAAAGCTCCTGCTTTTTGTGCGAGCTGTGTTGTTTTTGTGTTTCTTGAGGTATTTGTAAGTAATTTTTATCCTCGTTGATTTATGCTGTTCTGGTAAATCTTTAAAGAAGATTTCCTTAGCTTCCTCTTCTTTTGTTATTTTGTTAAGATTAATATGTGCTTCTCGTACTCTCTGCCATAGGTAAGAATTTTCCGGGTATCTTGATTGAAGAAACAAAGCTTTCTTGATTTTAGTTAATGCTAGCCTGCTTTCGTGTGATATCGGAGTTGGCTTCACTAATAGTTATGAGCTGTTTCTTTCAGAATTTTGTTGATATCCGTCCAGTTCAGATTCTAATTGGAAATATCTGGCATGTCTGCTTAGGAGTTAGTTTGTGTTGCTCTTCTTGTAAGATTTTAATCTTATGGGTTACAAGCCCTTGGAATTTGTTTAATACGAATTCCCTTTGGTGAAGAAGCTCATAGTTACATTTACAATAGTAAAATTTTTGATTTAAGGTGGTAGGTGAGCTGTTTTATTACTCTGATTTGCTTGTTTGAGTTATGCGAGAGCACTAGATAGACGGATCGTTCCACATACCTACCAACTTGTACCTAATCACGTTTATTAATTTCCCGAATCAACGTACAAAGGTTTTTTTGGCATTAGTTGAGATATGATCGATTTGTGATCCTCTGTTCCCACAAAGTCACGTAGTTCGGCAAGTGGTATACCCCAAGTGTTGCTAAGTTTTAAATCGTGTTGCTCAATAAAACTTAAAATCAATTTACCGTTAAAGTTGATATGCTTGTGGTATAAGTGTTCTCCGGTTCTTTTAGGGGTGCATTGTCTGTCTTAAAACTTAGAACAGCTTCCTCCTACATTCCATGTGCCGGTTCTTAAATTTTTACAGGGGGTAGGTAGGTACATTGTGTTTTGTTTGCGGTGATGACCTAATTAGAGGCTGGCCAGTGCAATTATCAACAACACAAACGTGGCACGACACGTAAAACGTAGCATTTATTGTCAAACGTGGCGGGCGGGTCAATGTTTCGTTGGATTGCAAAAGGAGTTTTCCATCGTTTTTTATTTAGATGTGTGAGTTTGTTGCAGGATTACATCTATCATAAACATTTTCATCCCCGTAGTTGGATAAAGCTCCTTGATCGGTGAGTATCAAGCTACTTTAGCGGTTGTTTCCGAAGAGTAAAAGATGTTTCCGGGTACTCGTGCATCACTAGACTTTCGTTATAAACATAGACTATAATATTCAGAGGCTGCTTTAAATAAATTTATCTTCTCCTCCCCAGAATCCAACCTGGAGTTGTTGATTAATATTTTGTTCCATGCTTATGCTTAAGCGTTCTGTCCGTGAGGTTATTAAGTAGTGCTAGTTCTATTTGTCGGGTTTCCAGACTCGTAGGTTGCTAGATCCTTCCTAATCACAGCGTGGTCAAATGTTGGATAAATCGTAAGATTTATTTGGTTACATATGGATCTGTATAAGCAGTTGCCGACATTTCCGATGCATCGCAGAAAAAAGGTTGTATTGTTCTGGCTTGTCGTAGTTTTCGGGTAATTGCTGTCAGCCAGATGTTGACCAAATGACTGTGGATTCTTTTGTTTAGTATTTTTAAGAATTATACAATTGTCGTGCGCAACAAGATAAAAGACAGCAGGATATAACTTTATGAGCTTTCGTTTCCCAGGCTCCGATATAGTATTATTGTTTTATTAGACGTTTTGCACGTGTTTGGGTTCGAAAATGCCTTTTCTCTATACCCTGTTGTAAAACTTAGGCAAACTTATGGCTCTTCGGTCATTTGCTTGTTTTTAGTCGATTAATAAAAAAGTGCACTTAATGAAATAAGATTCGGTATCTTTCCCAAGTTAAGAGATTCCTACACGATGTGTTTTACGACTGGCTAAGTGATTAGTGATTCGTATGGCATATCAGTAAGATATGATAAATTTATTATGCGAATAAGTGTTATTATTATTAGGGTGTTAGGTGACCTATTGTAGTAATGTCTTTGCAGCACACAATCATCATATCAGCCTATTGCAGTCCACTGCTGAACATAGGCCTCCAAGTTGCGGTTCCTACAAGTTGCAATAATAATCATGTCTGCGTGCTGTGGCGGCTAGATTGGGGCCTTATGAGTTGATGCTGGAATAAAAATTATGTGCAAAAGGCGGCTGGAACGGATTTTTTGCAAAAGGCTAGAAATGTTTTACAATGGAACGAGCTCACCAGGTTCTCCACGTTCCTCAAGATATTTTGCATGTAACACACTGTTCTTAGCTCAAGTTTCCGTCTTGATCGTCGTTAATAAGTTCCACTGTAAACTGCACTGGATGTGTGGATGACGCACGCGATGTGCGACGTAGGCATTACCGAGTTGAACCGGAATGCACTTTTATTATATGGGGTACAAAAGTCACTAGTCGCGATATAGTTTAGTGAGCCACAAGTTATTAGAAGCTAGATAGAAGAGAAGTTTTCAATATGATCAATCGCTTAAGTCACAGTACAAAGATGAAAACGGTACACAGTATAACAATAGCCGACCGAACTTGGGGACAAAGGCGCGGGCGCGGGTGTCGTAAACTTCGTCAACATTTGGGATATCAGGAGAGCACGTGCAGGGACGTCTGCCCTCGACCGCTTGCCAAACAAGACTCCTGTGATTTCTTTTTTCGACATGCATACAAATACATATAAGTTTGCAGAAGAGGCAGCGTATTGTTGTGCTGCACAATATAGGATATAATATATCCCAAATTGCTAATGAGACTGGTCTTACTGTGAGTATCATAATGTTTACTTGATATTAACACTGTTTTTAAATTTATAATTTATTTTGAGAAAATAGTTTAGCTAACCATTAGATGTCATCTAGATGGTTAGCTAAACTATTTTAATGCATTTTATTAGTGGTGCATAGCTTTTGTTCCTTATTATATTAATCTTGTTATTTTGGTTTTAGTGCAGGACCGTGCAATGTTGGGTGAATCGTTACGGAATGAGGGTAATGTGTAATCTCAGCCGCGCAGTGGACGCTCGCAACTTATCAATGAATCACAGCGTATGGTGCAAAAGTATGAAAATAATGGATTCATACGGAAGATAAATGGAGTTCATCGATTCTAAGGCTTAACAAGTTTAATTAAATATTGTTATATATGAAATTGTGATATTTATCTATATTTATTCTTTAGTTATTATAAACTATGTATCTACTGACTTTGTAGTGCAAGTTGAATTTAAATCTTTGTTGAGGTTTAGCTTCAATACTCTTTTCTTCACGAAAACGAATTCTTAAGCTATAACCTTAATAAAACTGTAAGTGATCAAGTTAAAAAAAAACAATTTTGTTAGTAGGAAATAAAATTACCAAGTGGAATTTCATATTTGTTTTATTCAAATACTTTATCACTGATACAATAATGTAATATTATTATTATTAATGTAATATTATGTGTGAAAATAGCTGTTAATGTTAATGCTTTAATAAACAAAAATAAAATTCAAAAAGAAACTCATCGCCTGGGAAAAGAACCGTAAACCTTTCACCCTGCTAGGACAGTGCTTATCCACTGGACCATACTTAACGCTAGTAAGATCGACAAAATAAGGATACACTAGGTCATGCTTACATTACCGATTGTTTGATATGACTCAACAGCAGCAGTGAGTAGAGGACAGTGCAATGTTGGATGAATGCGTCCTACAAAAACTTCACCGAGGCAGCATGTCGCTCAGCAAAATGATGTTCTTAGAGGAGGCTACAAGCTTGTGTGTGTGAGAAATCGTTTGAACTATCTTCAGAGGAACATAGTCCCCATTGCAACGCGCTAAGTGGTTTAACTTTGACTCCATTATTGAACGACACTGTACATAGAAGTCAACGAAAGTATATTTTGTTCCTTAAAATTAGGTCTGCAACTCTTCCTTTCAGTGATATTCACCAAAATTCATACATATCTTTTCTGTAATATGAAAAGTTGGTGATTATCTGTCCCATTACCCCACAATATCAATTAATTTTTATTTTTAAATTAATTTATTTTATTTTACACTTTTTAGTTAGGGTCAGATGTTTATATATATTTATATACAGGTAATGAGAAAATACAGGTATTTATATATATATATATATATATATCACTTGCATAAAATTTGAACAATTTCCGTATTAACGCCTATATTTAAGTGAAAATCGTTACTAACCAACTTTAAATCGATATAGATCCTTAGCGGTAATTCTGATTCAAAAATAATGTGAGAAACATAACAATAATTTTCAAATACCTATTCAACGATGTCTTACTTGACATAGTCCGTCGACATTCATTTTTTCATTTTCACATTATGGCGTCCAAAATCGGCCATTTGGATTTTTTTAAATGTTTATACTTTCTATGACATTTTGCACCTTTATAACAAATCCAACGACGTTTTATTTATAAAATTCAGCCCACGCGTTTGGTCTAAATAGTGTCACCAAGGTACAAACATACATACATACATAGGCTGATAAACACATTACCCTCATTTGCGTCGCGCAGTCGGATAAAAAGCAACAGTTGTGCCCCACATAAGGGATATAGCGTGAAGATTGAGTAATCGTTATAACTTTTCAAAGGTTCATTTACAAGCGTGTTAACAACTTTTTGGGCATATCTGTGATATTTTCAGGAACAATAAGTTCTAAGTTACTACTAGGAAACCGCCTACAAAGGTCGCTTCTTAACGTTAAACGTGAATTACTCGTAAAAAAGCCATTTTGAGTGGATTTTTTTGTATGTTTCGAAATCTGAAAATTTTCTGAAGTTTTCAAAAGCTATTTTTTTATTAACTTGAAGTTTTGAAAAAATTCCACTGTAGTTAAATTTAACCTATGTTGCGTAATACCGAGGGACATCCATTTTTTTAAATGGTAGCTGATATTTCCCTCGTTATCTATCACAAAGATTTTTATATAATAATCTTAAACATCCAAGCTCCAGGAATGAAATGGGGTTGATTATTTGATTAAAGTTAGATTAAGTTAGATTTAAGACTAAGATAGTATTCCAATTTGATTATTTTAGTGTATTAATATAATTGATTAAAAATCTTAAACATAAAGAGAAAAAAAAATTGATACTGGGTAAAAAATTTCGAAAAATTGGTTAAATGTGTAATAACTTCTAAACTACAAAAGATCTCGGATCATACATAGGGGTGATCTGAATGCCCCCTGGCACGGGGCATCCAAATTTTTCTTTTGGACGCCACCCGCTGGGCCATCCCGTAGACACAAGCGACGTGGTACGGAAGCGCGGCGATCAAAGCAACGTAAAATGAATCTTAACAGCTACGGAGCAAAGGTTTTTTTCCGAAAATAGAAGCACGAAGAGACATTTGCTACCCTAAGACGGAGCGACGGAGGTTCATTTACCGTTGCTTTGACCGCTGCTCCGCCGCCCGTGCCACGTCGCTTGTGTATAAACAGCGCCACCTCTCACGCCATTTATGCACACATGATGTGCAAAATTTGTATCGCACGCGGCGTAAACAAGCGCGTGACGGGTCAAAGAAATATTATAAGATAAAAGGAAATATTATTTTCACTCACTGAGAGTCTACAGATATTTTAGTATCAGAATTGCTGGCATTTTTCCTGTACTGGAAGCTCCATGGTCCGTCAGTGGTACATTTAAATTTAGAAACTTGACCAATTTTCACTAACGTGGTTAAAAGTTCCAGTTTGACAGTATCTGAGGAAGAGATTAAAAACTTGACCAATTTTCACTGACGTGGTTAGAAATTCTCGTTCGACAGTGAATTTGTAGAGGGAACGAGATCAAATGGCATCTGATTTGAATTACGCTTATCTCGCTGAATTTCCTTTCCACACCTATGCACGAAGTAGGTTTAGTGGGTTCCGAAGGCCATTGGTCTGACCAAGCAAAAAGGTTGGCCCTGTCAACCACCTACTTAAAGAGAAATCCTTACTCTCTACGTAGTCTGGTGACGTCTGAGACTATTAGCGCAAAAAAAAGCCAACGCCAATCAGTGATGTTTGAAAGCTCCTATATTTAGACAGAGACATATCGCCCGGAAAGATCTCTCATATTCAGGTCGCTAAAAATCGTATGTGACGACAAACAAGCAAACTTTTATCGTTTTTGACGGTATACTTTCGCCAAAAAATAAAAAAACATGGTTCAGCAAGCAGGATTTTTCACTTTTCGAGCACATCAGATATCAGCTCCTGAAGGGTTTTCGGGATTCATTCCTGATCAAAAAGGAATGTGACGCACATGTGACAGAAATCTAAACTAATTTCATCCATCGTGATGCAATACTTTTGGAGAAATCTTGAAAAACAATGGTTCAGCCAGCCTGATATCCGGCTGGCTGAACCGTTTGTTTTTCATCGATTTCTCGTTAACTAATGCGTTTCACGCTGAATTTTTTTGATTAAAGGAATATTATGGGAATGTGACAGGATACCAGCAGGATTAAACACCCGTAATGCATGCATTTTTGAGATATTCCAGAAAACCTGTTTGTACCACTTCCAAGTGCGCTACACAAGAGAAAGCAAGACCAAAGGAATGTGACAGAGATGATAAATAAAACGTTTCGATTGTGATGGCTCAAAATACACCCCAAAAAAAGTTATAAGCAATTCTTTTTTTTCCATACATTGATGAAACTTGGTGGCCATGATTTCAGTATTGCAAGGACAGTTCTGAATTGAATTAATATTGATAACAATTAATTGTTAATATATAACAATTAATGTTGTTTCACGTAATGTTCACTTAATAAAGTTCTTTCTATTCTATTCTATTCTAATAAACAATAAGTCATCCTTCAATATCATCTAATTAATATTATAAACACGTTTAATAAAATATGATTTATAAAGAGCATCCAACCTAACTGGTATACCTAAACTTTAAGGTGACCACCCGAAGGAGCCCCACTATGGAGAAATGAAATGTTGGTGGCCACTGATGAAAGTTACGGCAATCAATAGAAAAAAATATTACAAAACGAAAGTGTAAGTTGGTAAAATGTCGAAAATGATATACTTTCGGAGATATAGAGCTTTGAAAATGAAAAAAATATTAACTAACAAAAATATTATTTTAAGTCTTTACCTTCCTTACAGCATTACATAACTCTATAGTACAAGTTTGAGCATGGAAAAGCATTTTTTTTTTATTATCATATTTGGATAGGCACAGTCAAGAGCACGCTCAGCTTGATACTTTAAATCTTATCCTATATTAGATATTTGAAAATAAAAAAGTATTTTTAAAGTAATAATGTGTTAATTAGATAAGTAGGTACAGTCAAGAGCACTTCACGCTTGACACTACCAGTTTAAGCTGAGCTCTTATTTGTACCGCGCGCCATACAATGCAGGGCCACTCCAAAGTCCAAAGTTTCAAGCTTGACGTGCTTTTGACTGTACCTACTAAATAGATCTTTTCAGTCATATTAGGTATTATTAGGAATATCGCATATTTAGGAAAAATATAAGTAGGTAGAAGGTATGTATTGCAATCGGACTACGGGACGTAGTTACGTAAAAAGATCCAAATCCACAACCCGACCGAAAAAGAGTTATCGGTTTTAAAATTCTCCATTTAAGCTATATTTTTGGTTAACAAAGACACAAAAGCAAAATCTTGACGAATAAAAGTAAAACATGCATAGAAAACCATCCTATCAAAGTGCAAGGGAACGACCATTAAACACAAGTAGCTGGCTTAGACTGATTTTATTCAAACCTCTTTCCACGTACCGACAAATAAAAAGATAGTAACATTTTGCATATACCTACAATCCCCTCATTAAAAATAAATTAATCAAATTAAATAATTATGAAAATAATAATTCTACGGCTCTGGTATGGCAAGGGCATTGAGATGTTTTAGTGGTTATTTAGTCTAATAATTTATTAACAAAGCATTTAAATTTAATATTTATAATACAAAATATTTCATATCACTAATTCATTATAGATAATTAACTCAATATTACAGTTTTAACTATGGCTGATGCATAGCAAAATTAATTGTCACTACGTGCAGAATTTTAATTTATTGTGATTTGATATACACACATCGACACGGTCTAAGGATATTGCACGATGTTTCATACAAAACAGATCTGTTTGAGAAGCTATAAAAGCATACTCGACATCCATGGAGGGCTATAATTTTCAAACCAGCAAGTGCTAAACCTTAATTTTAAATTCTAATCAATAAATTTTGTTTTACTTGAAATTTGTGAAAACGTTACGGAAACGAAAACGAAAATGCACTTTTTGCCTGCATTTTGTATGAAAATGGTTGAATTTACGCAATTTTTTTTTCATTTTTGTCACGTTTTTACAAATTTCAAGCAAACAAAATTTATTGACTAGAATTGAAAATTCAGGTTTAGCACTTGCTTGTCTGAAAATTATAGCCCTTCATGTATCTCGAGTATGCTTTTGTACCTTCTCAAACAGACCTCTTTTGTATGAAAAATCGTCTAATATCCCTAGAGCGTGTTGATGTGTATGTAAACATGCTTATATCCCTTTAAAATACAGGAAAAAATATAGTAAATAAAATTGTTTACACGTGCTAATTATTCTATTTCATAATATTATATATTTGACAATTTTTATTTTTTATTTTAATACAAATAGAAAGTCATTATTAATTATAAACAACGAATTCATTGTCCCATTTTCTAATACAAATACATGTTTGTTTCATATGAAATTTTGTTAATTTAATTAAGTAATAAGAATTCATATTCATTTATTGCTATTGATTTAATTTTATTGCGAATTGCATGGACACGTCCATCTGCAACCGTATCAAACCAAATGATTTCTATAAGTCTCTAAGGGGAAATGAGCCTATTGAAGACGGTTAAGAAGGTTTTGGCGAAAAACCCGACTTTGACGTCGAGTATTCAAGTGATTTAGAAGAAAATTTATTCGTTAGATTTATTGATTCGTTAATTAATAAAAAATTTGCTTAAAATAAGCTTTTTACTATAAAATTAATTTTATTTTCCACTGAATGGTCTACTGGATCCTTATTGCTAAATGTTACAAAGAGTACGTACGTTTCATTCAACAAAGTATTTAGCGAAAAGGATCCAAAGCCACATTTTCCTAAATAGCTCACAAAATAGTGAGTAAAATAACATCTAACCGAAATGATATTAAAAAATAAAAATATAACTATACATTACTTCAGATACTTGAAACAAAAGAACAATCACGTCTCAAACTTCAAATTGAAATATCTTAAAAGTCACTTACTGTGGTTTAGATCCTCTCTGCTTAACTACGTCTGTTTAGATTTATATAAAATACCGAAAATAAATAAATAAAATAGGCATTCAAATACAGGATCATTTTACAATCATGTGTTTTAAACTTAAATAATAGACCATACTACTTCCGGGGTGGTGCAAAAGTCACGTCGGGGTTGCAATAAATAGGTTATAATTTTTTTGAATCTTAATTATTACGAGATACTACAAATTAACACTCTTGGAGATAGTTTTGAGTTAGGTTTAAAAAATTGTTTTTTTATATTTTCTGTGATTGCATCACGTAAATTACCACCATTTAGCCTTACATATAAACCCAGGACTTCGTCATGTTCGGAGAAAAGTAATGATAAATGCTCTCGAAAGAGCCCGTTATTGTGAGGTGGTCATTTACGTGATGGTAATTTTTAAAACCTATCACAAAACTGTTGTTTGGTTGTTTTGTTATGAGTGTTGTTTTTATTATTTCACTAGCTGATACCCGCAACTTTGTCTGCGTGTTGTGTGTATTTTTATAGACAGAGTTTGTACATGAACACAACTACAGATACATGAATTGCCGTTTTTTATTTAAGAAACTATTTCGTTCATATTTTCGTTTATTGCATAACTAAGGAACAGCAATTTCTAAAAATATGTTTTACTTGAAAACTTGGCTAAGTGTATCATATTAGGTTGATACTTAATACATTACTTTGGATCTGAAAACAAAGCTCAAACATAGTTGTTTCATCTATCGCTTATATTTTCTATACCGTTGTCACACTTGCTGCTTTTGATAGATTAAGGTTCGTATTACAAAACGTGACTCAGACTCTGATCTATACTTAAGTAGCAGTCGTTTTTGTTATTTTGTTAGTGAGAGAGATAGACAATCAACACTTAACTCAACACTTGAGTCTCCTTTAGTGGTGCCTCTAAAACATCTTTAAAAAAATTTATGTTATCTTAACAATCTCACAAAAAATGGTTAATATTGTATTTCGCGTTTCTGTGAAAAACATAAAGATTTTATTATTTTATTTTCCTAAAATAAAAATATGAGGAGTAAAACGAAAGGTAAATAAATGACAATAAATGACACAAGAATTCCTAAGTGCTAATTGTGGACTTATTTTTAATTTTCAGTGGAAATACCTAGAAGTTTCTAAAACAGGTCATCTATTTCAGTATCTAAGACAACCCACGTGCATAGATTTCAGCTATCATGCTGCTTTTATTATGCCTTGCGATAATTGTGTAAAAATGATTAAATAATACTTTAAATGTAAGTTAGAAATGACTAAGCTTTTCCCTTCAATGGACATTTGTAAAAATAAGCAAAGTAGTCAGTGCTTGATTCAAACCAAGAAACTTATAGAATAGTAATATTATAATATTTATCCATGGCTTATATACGCAATAATACGCTTGATGAAACTAAAATCAAAAATCAATAAATAGCCCTTATTTCATGCCAGAACATCAAAGCTATAGATAAAACCTAGAATCCATAGATTCCTTTGCTTAAAAATAAAAATAAGCCATTTTATTGTTTTCAAAAAGTGACATCCTTAAGATAGAATAAGATCATTTAGTTTCTCCGACAGGGCCGAATTAAGATTGTACAATGTAGTTGCTCTTTAAAATTGATCGGCAAATTTTCTCGCCGTCTTCAAATTGGCACAGCTCCACCTTAACTCCAAAACGCGGAGTCTTATCATTTCGAAGCACGCACAAGTAGGATGTGAGGTCAACTTTTTCACACATGACTAAAGCTATTCACTGCTTTGCTTGAAGAACTAAACGTAAATGAACATCACATTAGATGAAACAGTGTCATGTAATATAACACCTCTATTGTTCCTGATATTTATTTGAACATGTTCAAACTTATTAAATTTTTCATTAAATGTTTGTATTGATTTTTGCTGTGCTAGTATTACTTACTTGGTAATTTAAAACTAGAGAATATAAAACCTCATTGTTATGTTAGTAGATGGCGGTATTTGTTTGAACATGTTTAAACTAGTTCATGACAAATGTATGCAGGTGCATTGCATTTAGTTACTGTGTGATTTCATATTTCTAGTCAAATAGAGGTAGTTATTTAAAATAAAAAGACTTTAATTTTTTTACTTAACTATATTTATTACTATTAAAATAAAAACGATACATTAAACTTAATTCTGATGTACCTAAAACTAATGTTTATTTCTAAATATAACATTAAACGTACCCATATTAAAACAAAACCTTAATAAAATATGCACTGGCTATAGCTATAATTTCTAACTCGATTAAGGAAAGGGGGTTGGCAAAAACAATCAAACGGTTATTTATATTCTGAAAAGCTGACAAAGTTGCTTTCTACCTTTTTAACAAAGTTAATTGCTTTGATATATTCGTTTTCAAGTTGAGATACTCTCAAGTTAATACAATCAATAAAACGAAATATCGCTTCACTTACGAGATAACCAAATTGTAAAGAACAATTTTTATCACTATATATAAGCACAGCTAAAGATTGTTACACAGCATTTTTTTTATCTGTAAAGTTCACAGTGTCAAAAGAATTATTATTATTTAACATCTCACACACTAGATTCCATTCATTGATAGAGAAAAATAAACTTGCTTCCTCGTTGAAAATATGAAGTTGAGGCATGAAGTAACCCTTTAAAACCCTGATTTTATATTAAACAGGTGGAGTACCCAAATCGAAAGTTAGATAAATTTTAGCTCAGGATTTTGATCACTAGTTTAATTCATTCCCAAAAAAGCTATTTACTTTTAAATTTACAGATCATTGATTTTAATATAACACCCAATAAATTACCCATTAAATCCGTATGAAAATTCACTATACAACGATCCGCACAGAGTTATGGAACACCAAAGACGTTTTTCAGTATTTTTAAAAGTGAGATAGAAATAGATTTTGAAAAGTATTCAATTTAACGTGAAACATATTCCATACTGTTTCGTGCGTGGTTTTGTCGAATTGTTCAACAATTGCATTTGATGGATCCACTCGAATCATGGCCAGATTTATTGTAGCAATTGTCATACTATTTGCAGACTAATTGACAGCAATAAGCTCAATGTGACCTGTGCTCGACGTCTCCTTCGATTGATTGTTTCGCCCTTATTGATTGAATATTAACGCTTACTAGGGTTGGCTCTGCTTCATGTAATCATATTGTAATTTCATAGTGATTTTGTAGTGATAAAAATCTTATGCCAAAAGAAGCTGATAAGACAGAACAACTGGGTAAGTATAATTTATAATTAATAATTACTGTCACCTTCATTACTTCTGTATAAGAACTTAATGAAAATGCATGTAGTAAATGATAGCCCTGAAATATAGAACAATTAAAGAAAATTGACGCCTCAATTGAAAACTACTTCTACTGGTGGTATAAAACTCTGCAATGCAGTTTACTATTGAATCGCAGTCATCTGTCTCTCAAGGGATACCTTATCGCAAACAAAAATCCCAATGTTGATAGACGGACAGTATCACTACATCGCCATCATCCCCAAAGAATGGGAAGATGAGAAGCAACTGAAGCGGGAAAAAGCTATAGCCGATAGCTGCTTAGACCATCGGAAAAAAACAACCTGCATCCATGGGGCTGTCACTGAAATTTCATCGGCTTCAACAAAACTGGAATATTTCGACGCAAAGCTCTGGTTCAAGAAAATCAGTGACAAATCTTCAATTCCAAACTCAAAATCTTATTTTAGGATGTTTCTAAATCTGAACGACTTAAAATGTAAGTTCAATATTTTATTTTTATTTTTGACAACCCTGAGTGTTCATGCAATTTAAATGTAACATCTTACATCACAAGTATCATTCTGTAGCACTTGTCACGTCACTAACTAACGAAGTGCGTCCAATTGTTTTTGCAAATGAAGTAACATCCTTTTTATTTGTTTCAGATCTCGGTTCCAAAAAATATACATTTTAGGGAAATATCTTTAACATAGGCTTAAGCTTTGTTGTAACATCTAATTAGTTTAAAATATTTTTTTTATATTAATTATGTTGTATCATTTGTCTGTTTTTGGTGTTTCATAAGTAGAAAATATTTTTAAATCAAGATATTTCTCTTTGAATTTTGTTCCATAAATTCGCTCCAGAAAACTGAAGTGATCGACAGTTCATTGTAACGTGAAAAACAATCAATCAACGTCAATTATAGCAAGTGTGGGTGATAAATCGAAGAATTTTGTTGTTGCTACAGCATGTTGACCTGAGAGTCAACTGCGACTATTTATACCGTGAATAGTCTTTGTTCTTAGACTTCAAAACTGTCAATATAAACAATTAACTATCTGTGATGACTTTATTCCTGTTCTAGAAGTAGAGTACTGAACACGTATAGTGCTACAATTGACTTTTACAAGGTGCATTTGATAAGTGAAAATAAAAACAAAATTTATGATTAGTAAAATATTTAATAACGTGCCAAAAATAGTGTTGAGTATTGTTAACAATCACTTTTTGTGGTTACGCATGGCCACATATTTGTCAAGAGTTTTAGCAGTTTCGTGGACAGACTTCTGCAGTTTTTTAAGCAGCTCCTTCTCCTTATCTTGACGAGATTCGTCTTTTTGACTCGAAGATTTTCTGGAGCTCGAAGAACAAGGCGCTGGACCACTTACTTGAGCCATAGTCACGTAAGAGTTAGAAGGCGAAGCTACTTCCAGATGACATTGATGAAGTCGAGCCTGATTTAGAAAGCTCACTGTACTGACGCTTGGTAAGGCTCAAATTTTTGAAGGATTTGATGAAACCGGAGATTTTCTCATCAGATGCCATTTTGAAAGTTGCCTTGCGATCAGTCATTGCGGTTGTTTAAGCAGGGACTTGTTTGCAAGCTGAAATCCTATCCAAGATCGCTGTCACTGGAGTGATTCAGCCACGCGAAGTAATCACTGAAGAATAGCTCGCTTTCAGCGGAAGTCGCCAACTTTCTTGATCAGCACGAAGGAACGTGACGGATTACTTAGACAATACCAAATGTCAATAATGACTAAGATGAACTAGTCTGCTTGAGAACCGATGCCTCGTTTAAATAGCAATCAAGACTGACAAATCGTTGTGATACACTTACACTCTAACTACAATCAATCAAACAAGTCCACGATTGTCAATTGAATATCATCATCTCTAGTGTCCTGGAAACATTCATGAAAAGCTCTTGATTGAATCGCATCCTAAGACAACGTAAGGTTTCTACAAAGTTCTAAACAAAAGTACTGGCAGACATTGATAAGATATGTTGAAGAAACATTTGTGCTTGGTCTCTAATTCATGGGACAAGTATCCCTCGGAACTCATAGGGTTGGTTCTTCATAGTGAAATTCATGCCCACTATCAGAAGACTAACAAGATAGAAGGAACAAAGATTCAGATTGATAATACGCGTGCACAGTGTTCCCAAAGACCTTCGGACCCGACATTTTTAGCTGATCCCGTAGATCGACGTAGTTAGGTGTATGAAACAAATCTCTCATACAAACCACCTACCAATTATCCATAGTTTTCTTGAAAAAAAATAGTTTTTTCGCTATTTTTGAGGGCATCGAAAAATGAAAAAAATTTTTTTTTCCTTTGTTATTGAAATCTTAATGCAGGTTGATTTATTTTATAATTACTAATAGAGTCCTTCGTTCAATAAGCTACACTGGGCGTCAAAAATAAGTAGTACACTTTTCAAATTGCAATTACTCCTAAACTATAGTAGTTACACTTATGAAATAAAAAGCAGTTTATAGTAAACTTAACGAAGTTTATTAAAGTTATATTTTATTTGGCATGAATAAAGTTTCAAACTTAAAATTAAGATAAATACTAAAAAGTATCAATTTTTAACGATATGTCAACCACTTAATTTTCACGTTTTGGAACTTTTTCACAATTTAATAACTTGTGTTGCCGCCTCGGGCTCTAATTACAGCTTGGATCCGGTTTGGCATGCTGAACACTAAGTTTCGGAGGCGGTGTTGGGGAATATTTTCCCATTCTTCTATCAGCGCATGTTTTAGAGCCCTGAGTGTGGCAGGAGGTGGACTGCGCCTTCTGACTAGCCTCCCAAGCTCATCCCAGGCGTGTTCAATCGGGTTGAGATCTGGGCTTCTCGATGGCCAAGCCATCAAGTTGATGCCAACCTCCTGAATGTACTCTTGTACGTGGTGAGCAGTGTGTGGCCGGGCGTTATCATGCATTAGGATGGCTCCATCACCCATATTTATTAAATATGGCCCTGCATACTCGTTGAGGATCTCCGAGGCATATCTTTCACCAGTCAAAGTCCCATTTTCTATTACCACAAGCTCTGTGCGACTCTCTGAAGAGATACCAGCCCATACGTGTACAGAGCCCCCGCCATATTGGACTCTTTCCGAGATACAAGCTTGAATGTATCGCTCACCGGGTCGTCTGTAGACTCTCCGCCGTCCATCTGAAGTGTATAAAGAGAATCGAGACTCATCTGTGAATAAAACTCTAGCCCATTCTTCTTCGCCCCATTGTACGTGTTGACGGGCGTAGCGTAGTCTTGCTACGCGATGCTCTGTCTCAAGTTTGGGGCCATTTGCTGGTCTTAGAGGCTTCAGGTTAGCTTCAGCAAGTCTTCTTCTCACTGTACTCTCACTGATGTAGTCTGTTCGGGTCCGAAGAAGCTGTTGCTGAACCTCAACTGCATTAAGGTGTCGATTTCTTAACACAGTGGAAACAATAAAGCGATCTTCTCGGGTACTTGTGCACCTGGGTCTGCCATTACCTCGTCTCCTTAGATGGTTTCCAGTCTCTTCGTACCTTTGCTTTACTCGCTGAACCGTTCTTAAAGTTACACCCACCCTCCTTGCAGTACGACGCATACTGATGCCCACTTCGAGAAAAGCTAAGATTCTTGCACATTCTTCTGGTGAAAGAGGCATGATTAGTCAAATTTACTCTCTGAAGATACCTATGCTTTTCAATTACAATTGCTTTATCAGCAGCGAATGTGTCAAACACAAAAATCCTAAGTAAGACAACACCTTTCAACAGTTTAAAAAAAGTGTTTTTATTTATTCGTTTTTTTTAAAGTCAAGCATTATAAGTTCTTATAATGCATGAAGTTTTTATTGAATAAGATTAAATTTTCTTTTTAACCTTTTTTGTTTCAAAGGTCTAAGTTTTATAGTTTGGGAGAAATCGCAATTTTAAAACTGTACTACTTATTTTTGACGCCCAGTGTATATTACAACTGTCTATGTATACCTCATGTGAAGAAATAACGTAAAAGTCGTTTTTTAGTTTTCATTTTTTTAAAAGAAATGTGCACTGTTTGCGCATCTACTTTTTTATGGTAATAATATTTCATTATTATATCAATTCACAGAAAAAAAATCACATCCGTATCTCGCGTCTAACTCGAGATATTATTCGATTATACATTTTGATAAAAGTGCCTGCTTCAATGTTCATAGCAAAGTTCTTTCTTTGTTTATTTACTTTGCTAAAATGTTGCAAATAGTTATACCTTGTACTTATTTATATTAAACTAGCTTTTCATTCACGACTTCGTTTGCGAGTAAAAGTAGCCTATGTCACTCTCAGAGTAAAATGTAAAAAAAAAATAGTAATAATATATAACTTGGCGAAGGATTTGACGGCCCCACCGCCAAAGGTCCCCCTGTTGTTCGTTTCCGGAGTAGACTTGACTTGATTTTTCAGACTCTGAGAGTGACATGGGCTACTTTTACTCGCAAACGAAGTAGCAAATGAAAAGCTAAATTAATACAAATAAACATAAGGTATGAACATTTGCAACATTTTAGCAAAGCAAATAACCAGAAAAGGAACTTTGCTATGAACATTGAAGCAGGCACTTTATCAAAATATTTAATCACAAATATCTCGAGTTAGACGCAAGATACGGATGTGAATTTTTTTCTGTGAATTGATATAATAATGAAATATTATTACCATAAAAAAGTAGATGCGCAAACAGTGCACATTTCTTTTTAAAAAATGAAAACTAAAAAACGACTTTTACGTTATTTCATCACATGAGGTATACATAGACAGTTGTAATATAGCTTATTGAACGAAGGACTCTATTAGTAATTATAAAATAAATCAACCTGCATTAAGATTTCAATAACAAAGGAAAAAAAAATTTTTTTCATTTTTCGATGCCCTCAAAAATAGCGAAAAAACTATTTTTTTTCAAGGAAACTATGGATAATTGGTAGGTGGTTTGTATGAGAGATTTGTTTCATACACCTAACTACGTCGATCTACGGGATCAGCTAAAAATGTCGGGTCCGAAGGTCTTTGGGAACACTGTGGCGTGCCATACTTCGCATACATAACAAACAAATTTAATTAAAAAATGAAAGAGACACTCGACAAAAACCTGAGCCCAAAAATATATATAGGAGTCTTAATGCCATGTATTCAAACCACTGAATCGTGAGTAAAAACTGTTTTGATTGTTTTTAACTGATATTCCGTAGTAAGACAATGTAGCAATGTTTTCTTTGTTGCAGCCGAAATCCTTGCTGTCGATACATCTAGGATTTAGACGTAAAGCGTAATTAGTTATACTTCATACCCATAATCACTATTATTTAAAATCTCATACAGAACTCATAAAACGATTCAAAGGAACAGTTCAATCAAAGTTGATTGCTGATCAATTATCTCGATGACCATTGAAGGTTTATAAGGAATCGAATTCACTGGCTGGCGATCAGTCACTAACTTGCAAATAGAGAGACTGCATCAAAATGTCTAAGCATATTTGTCTGGTTCCAAAAGAATGGTTCAACTATTACACACCCGACGTTCTTGAAGTGATTCTCAAGAAAGACATCTCTTGCGATTTGGTAACCAAGAAAGTTAAAGGAACAAGGATCCACGTGAATGGTGTAACTGCCCAATTACGCTACCATCATGACCAGCCATGGCTACGGAAGGAACAGGACAAGAGGACCATACCAAATTACAAAGAGTGTTCTGGTGTTTACATGTCCTGCAATCGCTGTCGACACCCGTAAGTACAACAAGTATCTTCTTAATCGATTCTATGATAGGTAATCTCATAGTTTTGTATTGAGTTGAATGTATTAATAAGGTAACTTACGCATGATAGCAGAAATACATGTTTAGAACTAGCCAAAAATTGAATGTCGAGGTCTGACCTAAGTCTGGTCTAGTAACAATCTTTGATTGAAACGTCTCAAGTACCACTATCGCCAATTTAAGACTAATTTACTCAAGAGTTTTTGATTTATGAAGACCATGACTGTTTTGATGACATCACTTGGCAACTAAATTTTTAACATGGTACATCAACATTCTGCTGGGTACCATGTCAATGTTTAGTGGAGAAATGCTTATTCATTACTACAAATAGAGAGTGCATTTAAAGGTTCATACCATAGTAAAATAAGTTTATTTTGTTTCGGAAACCGGCCAATCTACTTATACTAAGTCAGTATATCTGAAACCAATTGGGAATAGTGCCATAAATTATAGACTTTTTAGTATACATGTACTTTATTAATAAATTATTTAAAGCTATGTTTTGTTTGACTTAATACTATTAAACAAAGTTTAACATTAAAAATATCTGTACAAAGAGAAATGCATAAATCAAATCTCAATTAACAGATTGGATACTTATTGAACAATCAATACAATTATGATACGTGTGGCTGTTTCAATTGATGAAATTGAACTTACAATTTGTTTCTAAGACCTCTCGAGTAACAATCATCAAGATGTTAGCCTCACTTTAGTTTTACAACTGTATTGACTACATTGTATGGTCTTTATTTTTTCTAACCAAATACATCGATGTGGTTAGCAACCACATGTTGTTTTCTATTTATATATTTGATACGTCATGGATGCTTTTTTCCTTAACTCGATAAAACGAAATAGAATTCAATTTACAGAACATTAAATGCTTATCTCCTAAACTATTTTGATTAGAATCCTAGACCTCTAAGTGATGTGTTTGAAATAATTCACAAGCACACCACTTAGAGGTGTCAGACTCTGACCAAATGGGGAACCGATCAATTTTCCGAAGAATTTATGTCCGAATTTTATTTGACTGAAAACGGTTAACCTACGTCTTTTTTGCTATATGTGTCATATGCCATATTTTTTAATCATCGAAATGCCGTTAGACAACAGTATCATTTTACCGAATTATGTTTAATCAATTTTTAAAATATTTTTTTACTGTTGGTCGAAGTTTCTTTTGAGCACTCACCTATTGATCGAATTCTCTTTTGAACTATTTACTGTTGGCCGAGGTCTCTTTTAACTATTTAGTTTCGGCCGAATTCTTTTTAACTTTTTTCATTTGCCCCCCTTTGACTTCATCGAAACAAAATTTTACGGAATATTATTTGACCACAACTAGGTTGGTATTTAATATCTAGGTAACTACGTATTTTGACTTCTACTGTAGGCACTATCTTCGCTGTTATAGGTGGGAATTTAATAAAAAAAATATTTTTGTAATTCAACATAATATTTAATATATAGTATTTTTTAATGTAGGAAGTTGATGTACTTATTAATATATTATTATTATTATTTATCATATTTATTATACATGCTTTATTAATAAAAAGTATTTTTTAAAGCAGACAACCAACAGAACTCAAACCAACCGTATAGGTTAGGTTAGGTTATTATTCTGCATGCCTGCTTGCTTGCATGCTATATGTTTGCATGCATGCTTGCTTGCATGCTGCATGCTTCATGCTTGCTTGCTTGCATGCTGCATGCTTGCTTGCATGTTGCTTGCTTGCTTGCGTAGGAATCGCGAAGAGGGTCCGGGGGCGAAGCCCCCCGCAAGCAAAACAAAACCAACAGAACTCAAACCAACGGTATAGGTTAGGTTAGGTTAGGTTATGATTATGCATGCCTGCTTGCTTGCATGCTATATGTTTGCATGCATGCTTGCATGCTTGCTTGCTTGCATGCTTCATGCTTGCTTGCTTGCATGCTGCATGCTTGTTTGCATGTTGCATGCGTAAGAATCGCGAAGGGGGTCCGGGGGCGAAGCCCCCGAGGGTTGGCTCGCGAGGCGAAGCCCTCAGCAAGCAAAACAAAAGTCTTGGACTCGGCGATATAAAATTTGACCCAGATGAAAGTGGCACCCATGCAGTATTACGTCATCGAAATTTGCGCGCAAACTGTTTATGGCATATTAAACAGGCATAAGGCATATTAAGGCATCAGGCAATATTGCGTTTTCAATGCGTTCAGTAAAATGAAAATATGGCAAATAATACAGTGGTATAATGAATGTTTGGAAAAAAAATTAAGGCAAATAAAACAGTGGTGTAATGAACATACTCGTATGTGAAAAAATCCTATGGCAAATAAAACGGTGGTGTTTTGAAATGGTGGCCTAACATTACTACGCTAAAAGTTTTTCGGCCAAATAAAACGATGGAGTAACGAAAAAAATCGAATTAATAATAGGTTAACTGATACAGTGGCAAACGTTATGTCGGCGAATTAAAAAAAAAAAAAGTTGCAACGTTTTCGGACAATTAATAATCGGTCAACATTTTTTCGAACATAAGATAGGTAACCGACCAAATGGCCTACTCGTAAATGGTAGACAGATGACAAATTTGTTTTAGCCGTTGTTTAACTCGATTATCAATTTTAGCGGGCAGGTGTACGCAACTGGAATGGAATTCAAATACTTGTTCTTCTTTTCCTGGAAGTTGGTGCCGTTCAGCTGGTTGACCAACTTGCTGTACTCTTCGAAGTTTTCGATACTTTGGTTCACTTGGCATACACCCTTCCTGAACTTGAAGCAGGTGGTTGGCACCGTGTCAAGTTGCTTGTACTTTTTTGGGTAGATCAGCGGACAGCAGGGAAAATTTGACTCTATGCACTGAAAGATAAAAAATAAATATTATACACACTGTAAACGGTCAAGCACTTCGAATCTGGTATCAAATACACTTACCTACTGGCTTTCCCAACGGTAGACAGACGTTTTGTTTTAGCGTACTTGGTGGAGCTTTGATGATGTATCGTGGGGTTCCAGACACTACCATAACCACCGTAATGGGAATCAAGATCACGTTGATAATTGCAACCATCATCCAGGATTTCGTCTGTAAAAAATGATAGGTATTAGCACAGGGAATAATTCTACTGCTTCAAGTAATCACATGTAACAAGAACGTACAAATTTTTAACTTACGTCCGACGCAAGAGCGAATATCCTTGAACAGACGTCGCAACATCTGCTTCAAGATCCAAAGGGAAAGTAAATCTCTGAAGCAATCGCCGCTATTTATATGAAAACTTCCTTAGGGGTGGGCGTCGATGCAATGAATTATTCATTTTCTTCTTGGAAACAAAAAAAAAACGAATAAATAATTATTAAAAAAAAAGATTAAAAACACCCCGGAAATACCAAAAAGTTCATTTGTGTTACTTCTGCTTCAATAAGTATTCATTGTAACATCAATATGTTAATGAGGGTTGCAGTATTTATTTGTAAGTACTATCCCATTAATGGCATTGTTGATTTATTTAGTTCATTTTTTTGCTGTCATTCGATTAACAAAGTCAACTTTGCGAGCATTGTTCCGAAAAAACTTCATTTTAAGTAATGTCAGTATGGACGAAATGGAAATGCTAATGTCAATTGTGATTATCTAATTCAAGTGACCACATCACAAATGATAATAAAAGTCAACTTTACACCCAGCGAACTTCCTGCTATAAAAGATCTACAAAATCATAACTATTTACATTTCTAACCTACAACGAACATTAGAATGCAGGTAAGTTTTTAAAATTAATATCCATTTAGCGGGAAAGATAAAACTTAATAGGTTCCGCTCGTAAAAGAAATGCCATAATTTAGGGATTAATTAAAAAATTTCATATAAATAAATTAGTGACTCAACATCATAAAGTAAATAATACCATAAACAATAAAGTCATTTTACGACCGGCTAAATGAGTAGGAGAATAAACGCAGCGTTTAGGTTAGTCAGAAAACTGCTATACCGACAGTAGAATTAAGTAGTTAACATATAGTAATAATTTAAACTAACCTGTAATCTTATCATTAAATTCGGTGTTTTTTTCTATGTAGAGAAAATTATCAACCAATTCTGTTTCTAAGTAATCTTCAGATCGATAACCTTATTAAACCCGTGTATTCCCGTTATCGACTTTATAAACTCTCACACCAGGGGTCAGAATGATAGGCAATCAGTATAAATAAAGCTAGGTTAACACTGAGCTCTACAGAAGTAATGGAAATAATGTCTAAAATACTAAGTCATAAGTTCTACGCATTTAAAATGGTTAAACAATATTCCACTATAATACTAACGTTGTTATAATGAAATATTATTAAATGTTCAACAATGAGTAATGAGTAACATTTTAAACAAAGCTTAAAAATAAGGAAAAATAAAACTCACACAATATGAACGACCGAGTGTAAACTCTACCTACTATTCGTGATATTGTGCAGTTAGTGCTTCACACTCGTCTTAGTGCTTCCCGTAAGTAGCGGGCAGTGGTTGGAGGAGGAGAGCTGAAGACCGAGCTCAGTGGCGTGCCATAGGAGAGGCCTATGTCCAGCAGTGGACTGATACAGGCTGATGATGATGATGATGATGATGACTCGTCTAGATCGAACTTCTTATTCGTATATCAATGAATAAATTGACTTACATTTACGTCTTCAATATGCGTATCATTTTTACGTTCAGTCTTTCAGTATTCAGTGCAACAGGTGAACATAGGAGGAAGGAAAGCAATTCCTTTGACGAAGAAATGGTGAGTTATGGTGATAACAACACTGTAATTGGAGGACAAAATAGCAAGTTACTGAAATTTGGCTTCTCTTAGGATGACAACGTGGTACCACCACATGATCCTATCTTTTGGTTCGTACGGTCTCCAGCAGAAGAGCTTTGGCTCAGGGAACTGGGAACAGAGTATCCGCGGATCGACATGTATGGACAAGGAGTGTCGAATATGCTTCAGGTGGGTTTTGTGGACAAAGACTAGGTAATTTATGCTTTTATCATGGTGCTTATCTTCTATTAACTTATTCTAATTCATGCTACTTGGCAGACCGGAGGATATAATTATGGTCGTACCCGACTGTCCACAGCGATTGCTCATGCAGCTCTTGGAAATACGGGAACGAATAGTTCGGAGGACTGCCATACGAATTGTAAACAACGCAGTGCAATATTCTGAGTCCTTCGGATTCTATTTGAACCATTTATTTGCAGAAGAACGGTCTTTGGAGGTAGTCTACGATCTCAGTTGTCTCTTCTCCAATGATACTTAGAAACAGCATCCCTATTGATGTCTTGAAGTAGTGATATTACCTACGATAAGTCTGAATCATTTGTCAATCTAGTGACCAAAGTTTTACTTTAGCTAAAATAGTACTTATAAGCAAATAAAACAACTTTTTTACTTACAATCAAAGTTTATTTTACCATAAAAAATATTAAGCTTATTAATAACATAAATTATTACTGTTAGGATAGTATGGCAAGAATTAATACAAACTTTTATCCTACGGCAAGTATCCTTGATGTGTTTAGATCCATCTTTCGTTTGCATATAAGTAACTACCAGTTTGATGTATAATATTTAGGTCTTCCTGATTTTGGCCCGACTCTTGGGATCTTGTCGATAGATCCACAGGACCATAATCACTATCAATGTCTTGATTTAAGTTTTCTGATCCTTCAGATTGAAAGCTGTCATCTATAGACAAACCTGAGTCTTCATAATTCGTTTGTTCGTGAAGCCATTTCTGATACTCCAACTGAAATGAGCTGCTTTTACCAATTTCATCTCTTAACAATTTTCCCAGGATATAATTATCTACTTGAGAATCCGTACAGATCTCTTTTTTATCACCTTTGCTTTTGGCAGAACAAATTACGCTGGAGTAAGAATCTGCAACAAAAACGTCACGGTCATCAAAGATCTAAATATCCTTAAACTCCACTTTCTACTTCAACTTCCGCTGATTTACGTTAAAGATTTGATTTACTATTAACAAAATTTAAGTAATAGAACACTGCCAAAGCTTTTGTAAATTAGGAATAAAAAACAGTTATTAAACTCACTTGTGCTGTACATGATTTCTCCCATACACAAATTCCAATCTTCTCCGAAATTTTCATAATTTTTAATTCGTTTCTCTGTGATACTCCATGGTTCATTCACACGAGGAAAAGCCACCAATACTAATGCTGATTCTGGATCCCGCATCCTGATCCAGGGATCTGGTACACAGTGGACACCATTCTATGAGTCACCGTACGATAGAAGTAATTTTACCATATGATAAATCCGATTCTGTCATGTCTCCATCTAGAAAAATTAATTGCAAATGTCAGCATTGCTCTAAATAATGATAAGTCCCACACGGAAAAATATGTATGTGAAAAACATCTGTAAAAATAAATATAAACATTTATTTGAAAATATATGTAAAAATATATACACATATTTTTTACATGCATATTTTTCTGTGCAGGGTATAGAGAAATTTCATTGCTAACTACGAAAAATTCAAGCGTCTGCGTACTAAGACATAATGAAAGTCCTTAATTAAAGTTGACTTTTATCAATGAAATAAAGATTATAAATATGCTTACCTCAACAAGCTGTGATTAACTCATAATTTACTCTAATGGTGTCATGATGTTTTGTCTAATAACAATTGTTTAAACGGCTGTCAAATTTTGTTGCTTTATATATATATGAAAAATTATTTTCAAAAATTATCCTATGCGTCTCGACGGGAAGCAGGCGAGCTGTATAATGAGCAAATGTCAAGTTTTGGCAATATATAGTATAAAGAAGATTTGGTTTTTCCTCGTAGATCGATAGGCATACACACATTTCATTGTTAGTCAGTATATTGATAACCCATGATCCCTGAATAATTGAAAGGGAATAATTTTTAATGATTTCCTTGTATTAATCATATGTACCTAGTTAACAGTAAATGAGGAAAAAAATAATGTATCAGTAATTACATGCCTAAAATGTATATTATTTATGCTTTCATTGGATCAACTCTAAAATATAATTTTCATAGTATTTTTCCTTACAATATATTCATCCATATTTGGTTCGTAGTGATGTCAAAGACTAAACCATGACAATTTACATGCAAGACTTACAATAGATTATGGTTTTAAACATTGGAAATGATTAATCCCAAATGAATAAGTCATATATTTTGTTAGAGTACCGATAAGTACAGTAGCGTTCTTTAATGGAGGCATAGTTAAACTACTTAGCGCGTTGCAATAGGGACTATGTTCCTATGAACACAGTTCAAACGATTTCTCACGCACACAAGCCTGTAGCCTCCTCTAAGAACATAATTTTGCTAAGCGACATCTCTTGGCTCCTCGGTGAAGTTTTTGTAGGACGCATTCACCCGACATTGCACTGTCCTCCACTCACCGCTGCTGTTGAGTCATATCAAACAATCGGTAATGTAAACATGACGTAGTGTATCTTTATTTTTTCGATCTTACTAGCGTTATGTATGGTCCAGCGGATAAGCACTGTCCTAGCAGGGAGAAAGGTTCACGGGTTCTAATCCCAGCCGAGTAGTTTCTTTTTGTAATTTATTTTTATTTATTAAAGCATTAACAACTATTTTCACACATAATATTACATTAATAATGATAATATTACATTATTGTATCAGTGGTAAAGTATTTGAATAAAACAAATATGAAATTCGACTAGGTAATTGTATTCCCTACTAACAAAAACACTTTTTTTTTCTGCAACTTGATCACTTAACAGTTTTATTAAGGTTATAGCTTAAGAATTCGTTTTCGTGAAGAAAAGAGTATTGAAGCTAAACCTCAACAAAAATTAATATTCAACTTGCACTACAAGGCAGTAGATATATAGCTTATAATAACAAAATAATAAGTTATAGATAAATATCACTATTTTACACATAACAATATTTAATTAAACTTGTTAAGCCTTAAAATCGATGAACTCCATTTATCTTCCGTATGAATTCATTATTTTCATACATTTGCACCACACGCTGATTCATTGATAACTCGCAATCGTCCACTGCGCGGCCGAGATTACACGTTACCCTCATTCCGTAATGATTCACCCGTCCTTCACTAAAACCAAAATAACAAGATTAATATAATAAGGAACAAAAACTATGCACCACTAACAAAATGCATTACAATAGTTAAGCTTATCATTTAGATGATATGTTTACGTTCTCAAAATAAATTATAAATTTAAAAACAGTGTTAATATTTAGTAAACATTAGAATACTCACTGTAAGACCTGTCTCATTAACAATTTGGGATATATTATATCCTATATTGTGCAGTGCAACAAAACACTGCCTCTCCTGCAAACTTATTATGTATTTGTATGCATGTCGAAAAAAGAAATCACAGTAAACTGCCGATACGGTAAGAATACACGAGCACCTTCGCTTATGATCTAGCAATGACAAACAGGTTGCTCATGAACACCGAACCGAATGAATCTAAACTAACTTCATTGCATTCAATTTTTGTATGGTATGGTCTATGACTATAAAAATGTTTGAAAACCAAAACATATCTAACAAAACTTCGTAGCTATTAGGCGACAGTTAGGCTCGAACCCGCGCCTTGCTACAGCAGGCAGACACTGTTTCCGCTGCGCCAGCAAGACTTATGCTTTGGCTCGTGAAATTATGCTTGTTATCAGAGCAATAAGCGTAGTGGGGTATGCGGTATACGTCATTTGTGTCCATGTGTGAGTACACGAGCGGCCGCAAGCGACTTGTTTTCTGCGTTTTGTATTGACTATGATATATATGAACGTGATAACTATACTTTGATTTTTATAACCTTTCAACTCTGAGCGTTCAGCAGAGTTCCATGCATTTTCAGAGGATGATTTAATGGGCCATGAACAAACCAAGAAACAAGAATTTACAGCAAAACTAACCAAATAAACATTGGACTAAACAGACTGGTAACAGTAACTTGTATGTTAGGAAACGGCGCGCAACTATGAATAATATTGGCCATCAGTCAGCTGTTTGCGCTTTGTGAGATCGTCAAACTTTACAGTGTCAAGGCCACCGAAAGTGAATCTATTACCTCATGTCAAGTATATGCATAGCGCTAACAGTTAAAAATATTATGCTATCGTAAATAATTTTCCTGGTTATGTTACGGTAGTTGTTATGTATTAAGGTCCAAATTTTAGGTCAAAGTAATGACCAAAGTTCTATATTGGCATGGCTTTGCTTGAGCCTGATAGCAAATAAGGTGTTTAAAATGAAAAACCCTTTGATATTACAGTAAGAGTTTATTGTACAGTTAAAAAATAATTTGAGAAATTACATTGAGCTTATTGATAATAATCTTCAGTGGTAGAAATAAGTATTTTATGGCACAAAATCAATACAAACTTATTCTACGCCTAAAACTAAATAATTTTTTAAATTCAACTAATAATTGCTTGATTACTTGAAGCATGGGATTGTTTAATACTTTTTTTAGACAAACTTAGCTGATACCTCATAGCGTTCTTGATAGACTTATTACTCGATGGACACCAGTGACGGGTGAGCCCATAAATGAGGACGAAATCCACAATAACTGCACAAGCATCGGCGTCTAGCTGAAGATTATTCGAAGTATGATAGGAGCCAACGTACAAACACTTTCTCAGAGCAGTTTTAGTAAATATATGTTTGGTCAAAAATCTCGCCAATTCGGTACATTTTTTAGAAAATTTTACGCAACGGTCAAACTCTGCCTTCGTAATGTAAACACCGGTATTAGGAATCAGCTCCATGAGACCAGGGGCATACTGATGGTGCTTCAATGTGCAGCGCTTGTTTCCTTCGGAGTTTGTAGACAAGCGCCTAGCCGCTCCATATAGATTGTTGAGACCCTTATCTTGACCATCAGAAGTTTTCAAGGTCTCATTTGTATTGGTGGACTTTATAGATAAATCCAAAGGAATTTCAATATTTATCGATGATTTTTGGCCGTACAAATTCGGTTCTCTGTAAAACCATTTGTAAAATTCCCACAAATAGGCACTTTCTTCAACCATTTCACTGCTTAACTATGAATTGATTCAACACTCACAAATCACGGTTGAGACCAACTTTTTGCACATTAACGTCGTCTCCAGTTCTCAAAACACAGCCGTCTACTTTGGCAACCGAATTTGTTCTCAATAATAGCTGTTTGTAAATTGTGTATTGACTATTATTGCCAATTTAGTTTCGTTAGCGATGTAGCGTATGTGATTTCGATCATATATAAACTGAAGAAATAGTCTAGGATAGTAAGTGCAAAATACGATTTGGTTAATATTAAATTGTTTATAATATCAGTAGTGAATATATGAAATGGACTTCATGGAAAAAAGTAATTATATAAAACCGAGTTATTTAATTAACAAAAACTTTTATCAGCACTCGATACTCGGTAAAACCGTAAACTTTGGCCTCGATAAATAACATTGGAGTTTCCCAAGTTCAAGTTACTAGGAATTACTCTATAAATACCTTATAAAAGTTTTAGCAACTGTTGTCGTTGCGTGACCAAAATAGTGAAAGTTAAAAAAGACGTAAGTGGTAAGTTAATCAGTAGCATTGTTTCCAAAACTGTTATAGGAAATTCTTTGCATGTTGATATGCTATAGACTATAAATTACCAGGGTTGTTAAAAGTTTACGACTTAGGTATTGCCACAACTATTTAAAAAGCCTGTGTTTCCGTCCTGGACATCATTTCCCAACCAGACGTGGAAATTAACGGTCACTGAAAATGAAGACAATTGTGTTCCTATTGGCGCTGACTATTCTGGCAGATGCAGCTATAGTCCATTCAATAAGGCACCTGTGGAGCCTGAAGCATAAGGGTTCATTGGACTGCCCCGTATTAGGATAAAGTGTAAGTAACCTCTTTAATTATTTTTTCAAACTGTTGTCATGTTGATGTTATTGTTTTTAATGACCAGACGTCAATTCTCAATTACTCACGTCTAGATATTTCAGGCATTTGCAATATTTTCATAGTAAGAGTTCTTATGATATCAATATTAAACTTTTATACTAACCAGACTTATTTTTCTATTCCAGTGTTCAGTGAAACCTTGCTGCTACTACGGCTTATCACCATTCCTCGGGCCACTTCACTGCTTCCAGTTCGGAAATAAATTTTGCAAAACATTTCGGTCAATTCCTAATCGAAGAGAATACTTTCGACTTTTAGGTCAATTGAATGGCACTAATTACAGAGAGATAAGTGATAGGTACTGGTTGTCTATAAAGCCTGTTCCGCCAACCCCGAGAACGACTCGTCGGCCTAGTCTGATATTAAGATTCGGACGATAGACATATTTTCAGTCTTAAGTATCTTTTTTAATCAATAGCACTGATAAATAAAAAATCTTGTAATGATCTCAATTAGGGTAAGCAATTATTGTTATTAGACTTGAAATACAATTTAATAAATCTGTAAATTGTTGTTTTCTTTGTGGTTCATTTGTTTAATTTTGGAAATATCTATTAAATTTATCCAAATAAAATGATGCGCATGACTCATTAACAATAGCTCAATAATTTAAAGCTTATTTCTTCTTTTGTCCTTACCATAGCGCCAACATAATTATTTTGGACATCAGCTGTTTTACTTTTGGTTCCATTACTTGTATGGTAAGAACGCCTATGTGTTATAGAACAGACACGTAGTCTAACCTCAAATGGTTGCGTGACTTTTAAAGCTTTACGCGCCATCTGTATCATGATAATGACCGTGAAATGCGAGCGTACTTATCGACATAAGAATATAGTATTTCTCGCTACAAAATAACAATAGGTATATGGTGCGATATTGTGGTTTGAATTCAAGCGATAAGGTAAATTTATTTGTGAGTTTGCATCCGTTCAGTGACTTATTATAACAAATGGGAAAATACTACCTGATAAGAATTATAAATAATTAAATTTGTACTTCATATTTTTATCTTATTTTTTTTATATAAAAAAAATTATACTACAGTAAAGTTTATTGCACATTATTACATCGAGAAAATTACGTTAGTCGCGACCGGAGGACACAAAAAAAACCGAAATAATTCTATTAATAAATTTAATTTAAGATAATGAATTTAAAAAAATTATAATTAAAAATGAAACTAAATTTAGGATGTCGACCCGACCGATGTAAGTATCAAAGTGGCGTGGTGACGTCGTCACGTAGCCCGCTGCGCAGAGGTCACGAGGTTCACGAGGCACGGTGTCAGCGTTTCCGCCAGTTGCAGAAAGTAGGTGCTGAGTCGGTAGTTGGGCCCGTGTGCAAAGTTTGGGTGGTGACTGCACGTCAGCATTTTCCCTATGGGTGCTCTCGTAACATCTCCCTCCCGTAGATTAGCAACTATTTTTTAAGTTTAATAAAAATGTTGCTGGGTGCTGACTTGTATTGGGAGCAGCTGGTATGTCGTAATGCCTGTTCTTCGTTGGAAGATCTGGAGCAGCTTGATTCTTGTGTTCGCGTTTCGTGAAACGGTTTGCATACTTCTTACAGATAAGTATTAAGGTGAGTACAGCTGCACCTAATAGTACCGCGTAGAATGGTGTGGTAGTATGGTAAAGGGATTCAATTGGTGTCTCGTTCACTTGTAGATGTGGGTAAGATAGAATCTTCTCCTGAATAAGGTTAAGTTGTTTGAGGTTGATTGATCCGAGAAGAACCGGAGTCATTGTTGCAGTTTTCATCTCAGTATCAACGGAAGCGTTGAGGATAGCTATGGACCGGCCCTCGATTTGGTTGTTGGCGTTGTAAATGGTGACTTCCTGTGTACGCAATCTGCATTGGTGAGGAATAGTTATAAAATAGCTTCCATGAAGGTTTTTATAGTCATCTCGCTCGCAGGTGAGTTCTACTTTTGTCGGTCGAGGGAATACCATAACATAATGCTGGTCGTCTAACTTTTCTATGCTTTCTTTCAGGATTTTAATGGTGGTGATCTTGCAGGTGTCGTCTAAAGTTTGATGAGTTAGTAGCCTCTGGGTACAGTCCGGTTGCGTCCTAATTTGCTGATGTAAGTTCTCATGACAGAGGTACCGAGTGTTGTATTTCGGGCATTCTGCCAGTTTGCACAGCATCCGGGCCTAAAAAGGATTGATTGGCCCCGGTATCTATAAGTAATTTAAGAGGTGGACTGTTAATTTGAATGTACGGAAGCTGCCTTTGTGTCTGAAGGTTTACCTCTATGTTGAGCCTTTTGAACTCGATGCCTTCTGAAAATTTTGGTCATCCTCCCTGGATGAGCAAGATGGCTGAGCAACCGGAGCACTTGACGGCTCACAGTAAAACTCAGGTTGTTCGTATTGCAGCATTTCTGCTTGCGATCTTTTTTATGTTCTCTTATTCTTTCCGGTCTAGTTTTCTTTTTAATTCAATATATTTCAAAATTTTAGAACTTGCTTGATTTTTGCATTTTGTTTGGGATTGAAGTTGTCAGGTGATTCGACAAAAAATTTTGGTTAAAGTGACACAAGTTTCCTAGTGAATAGTCTGTTTTTTTTAAATGAAATGATATAAAATACCCGAAATAATTACCCGGATTAGGATTGGAGCTATATTGGAAATAATTTACCCGTATTATTATTGGTGCTTTATTTAATTATCAAAATTTGCAGTGTTTTTAACTATGACATAAAGAAAGGCTGGGCAGCAGTATTACGCGGTGGGTACTGTCAGACGAATACCCAGTTTGCGAGCATCCCAAACCACCTGTTCCAGCCACTTTTCCATAGCGGATTTACCAGCGGCCTCAAGAAGACCTGTAGCTAAGTTTTAGTTCCATTACCCAAAATTTACCTAATTTATTTTTGACAAAAAGCCAATTGTGTCAGCTGTAGGTTTATCTGACAAGTAGGTGGGGTATTTTATTCGATATCGAATTATTATCTACCTATTTGTTACAGATAATAATTTGAGGTAAGTAATTATCCATTTTCTATTCCGTGGCATTGATTAATTTTTTTCTTTTTTTTTCTTGCTTATACGGTGAGCACGTTCCGTGCCGCTGTCGCTTTCATAATTGTTTATTGTTTTATTTTGTTTCAGATAACCTATAACCCACTGAAGCTTTGTCTAACCCATTGGGAATGTTGGACTTTTTAACCCCCCTACAACGTTCTGGTGTGACTTCATGCCTAATTTTAATTGTTTTTTTTGTCATGTGATATTTAATGTAAAAAGAATTTTACTTAACATAAAACTCGTTCTTATTTATTAAAATAAAGAAAAATTTTACCCGTTCCCCCATACCCGTAGTTAGTTGTTTAACGTAGTAAACAACGCGTTCAACTCGTTTCTTTTTCACCCTATTAGGTATTTTTTCCCCTATTAGGTATTTTTTCCACCCTATTAGGTATTTTTCCCCTATTATGTATTTTTTTCCCTATTAGGTATTTTTTTCCCCTTTTTGTGTTAACGATCTGTTCACTTATCGGTATCGATTTCTATGCTTTATTTCTAACATCAGACTCCACTTTGTCTAAAAATGTCGCTGAATCAGGACACTATTATTGATGTTGACCCGGAAGAGGCTGTTGCAGCTAGCAACATTATTTCTTTAAAATAAGTAGTTTTTATAATTTAAGTGAGTAACATTCCTTGCTGTAAAAGAAAGAATAAAGTGCGCGTTAGCTTGCTAAAGAAAAACCTCGTTTTAATTGTGAATCCAGCCCTGTGCATCAACAATACAGTCCACTGCCACCACTGGGACCAGGTCACGGATACGTAGACCTTCTCACATGGTCCTTCATCGCACGAAAAGAAGAATCACAATTGCGACAGCGAGGTCAAGCGGCGCCATCACTTCGACTATTCTCCAAGCAATTTGCCGATTTAACCCGGCCCGACTTCGTGGAACACCAGCGATCCACAAATTCTGGTGTTTCTGCGCGAGAAAGTCAGGCTGCAATCAAAAATTAAAAGCATTCAGTGATCCGGTAATCATCATAGTGAAACCTGTGTGCAGCCATTTTGGAAAAATCGCCGTCGTCATCCATCTTAGATCGTGCCATTTTCAAAATTCGCGCGAAAGTGACGTCGCAATCCCAGCGATCCACGGAAACAAGCAAGACAGGATATACCTAGGACACTGCAAGATAGAACGAGACGCAAGATTTCTCTCGCCCCGTTCTCGAAACAGGACATTCCATCTGCACTGCACGGCAGCGCGCCATACCGCCGCGCGCTGTGATTGGCTCGTCGTGAATAGCGCGGACCAACGGGCACGAAGAGTTCGCGGTTCCCGCGCTTGGAACCGCCGCCGCCGCCGCCACGCCGGGCGCCGGAGCTCCGAACCGACCCACCAACGCCCAACGCGACCGGGACGCCATTATTTTTGCTTGCAAGTTTGGAATCTCGTTCAGATTTTACTTTATCAATTTAATTAAGTACTTTTAGTTTAATTTAGTGGTGCTAAGCTATAGTGTAATTGTAAACACGAGTGCTTTAAGCTGTTCAACCGTTCATAATGGCGGAATTAAAACTTCTGGTGGTAAAGCGAGGCATTGAAAAGTCAAAATTAACCCGTGGCCTCAGTTTCGTAAAAAAAGACTTGTCACCTTTTTCAAGGGAAACCTTAAGCCAGAAACGCACCAGTCTAATAGATGCTTTCTCAGAATATGAAAGGTTATGTAGTGAAATACTACTAATCGACGCAAATGATTCGGAGGACATTGGCACAGTGGAAGACAATGTGTTTATAATTATTGGGGCGCTAGATAAAGCATTAGCGTCGGCCTCGACAGCACAACTGTGTAACACAGCCGCTAAATTGAAATTACCACCTATTTCCATCAAAACATTCGATGGTAAGTTCCAAGATTTTATACCATTCATTAATCTTTTCAAGTCTATGATAGATAGTGACAAAGCCATGGACCCTTTGCAAAAGCTGTATTATTTAAAGTCATTCCTTAAGGACGAGCCATTTAATTTGATAAAAAACTTACCCATGTGTGCTGAGTCATACACAGAAGCATTATCTCTTCTTGATAAAAGGTATAACAATAAACAAAAGATAATTAGTCAACACATAGGCAATATATTAGACCTCAAACAAATCAACAAATCAACAGCACAAGCCTTAAGGGAATTTTTAGCTGAGGTTAAGCAAGAATTGGCCGCCATTAAAAACCATTATCCTAACATTAAACATTGGGACCCTATGTTATTGTGTATTTTGTCCCGTAAACTAGACTTGTACACTGCGAGAGCGTTTCAACTCGAGAGGGATGAAGCTAGGGATCCAACGCTTGAAGAGTTCCTGTCATATTTGGAAAAACGTGCTACGGCGCTGGAAACTGCAGGCCCCCAAGCTTCCCATGGGTCTGGGAAAGTAGCCGCAGCCGCCACCACCGGACCTACATGCAACTATTGTAAGTCCTCTGACCATAAATTATTTAAATGCAAAAAATTCAGTACGATAACAGCAAATGAAAGGTTACAGTTTATTAAAGAAAATAAAATGTGCACGACATGTTTAAATGCACACACACGCAAGTGTAGATTCCACTTTCGATGTGCAGAGTGCAAAGGCCCTCATAATACTCTGTTACATTGCGATTCACAAACTGAACCTGTCACCTTGACAGGCAATATTGACAATAACGTTCTTCTCCCTACAGCCAGAATAAAGGTATTTGGCAGAGATGGAACCGAATATCATATCAAAGCCCTTCTGGACTCGGGCTCACAGGTATCATTTATATCCACTAAAGTTGTCCAGCGATTAGGTTTGACCCCAAGACAGATTGAAGCAAATATAATAGGCATCTCGAATTCAAAGGCCAAGGTTAAATATTGTCTTCCAATAGACATTTACTCTTTGAAATCTCCGTTCAAAACAACACTCACATGCCATGTAGTGGACCAGATAACGTGCAATTTGCCACAGTATAAGTTTGACACGTCTAACATACAGCTGCCTTCTAACATCGACCTAGCAGATGAAAGGTTCAATGAACCGAGCGAAATACACATGTTGATCAGTTCTGATGTGGTATTCCAGGCGATACTCCCTCGCACGACGCCGCTGAGTGTGGGTCGCAGCTCGCCGCCGCGGAGTGAGCGACCTGCCCGCCCCGGTGCCGTCTCTCAGCTGCAGCCTAGCTTACAAATCATCGATACGGTATTTGGTCATATAGTTGGAGGTAATGTTCCCATTTTTCAAGCTGTATGCAACAAAGTTGCTTTAAAATGTGAAACTTTAGGTAGCACAGTATCTTTAATTAATAACAAAACATTAGTTAACACGATGGATCAATTTTGGTCCCACGAAAAGGTCCCAGAAATCTTTAATGAACAGACTTCAGAACAGGAACTTTGTGAAAAAATATTTAAAAAAAATGTGAGCTTAGTTGACAATCAGTTTCAAGTTGCTTTACCTTTAAAATTGCCTCTGGAAGATGTCAGTGATGCCTTGGGGGAATCATTTCATTTTGCATTGAAGCGATTTTATAACTTAGAGAAAAAATTACACTCAAATTCAGATTTATTCATGCAATACAAGCAATTCATTCATGAATATTTATCTCTCAATCATGGTCATTACGTTGACATTGAGTTATACGATATAAATAAACAGGCTGCCTACTTTTTACCACATCATGCGGTAATTAACGAAAATAGTAAGACAACAAAGCTGCGCACGGTCTTTGATGGCTCGATGAAGACGAATAGGAAAATCTCGCTGAATGACTTACAATTAAATGGGCCGGTGGTTCAGCGAGACTTATTTGACATCATTTTACTGTTTCGATTTGGTAAGTACACTTTCACGGCCGACATAAAGCGAATGTTTCGTAATATCAGAGTAGACCCAGCATATACCTCTCTACAAAACATTCTGTGGAGAGAAAATAAATATGACCCAATCAAATGTATTAGGCTAGATACTGTAACGTATGGCCTAAAAAGCTCCAGCTTTCTAGCAACGCGTTGTTTAGATGAGTTAGCAAATAGGTACATGCAGTCATACCCCCTAGCTTCATCCGTTGTTAAGAACAATATTTTTGTAGACGATGTTATATACTCTCATGATGACTTGCAAACAGTTCTCGATAGTAAAGAGCAACTGCGTGATTTGCTCAAGTTAGGAAGTTTCCATATGCATAAATGGGCATCAAATAATTCCAGGGTTCTGACAAATATCCCCCTTGAGGAACAACATTTTGATAGTATTGACTTACAAAAGGAAAATTTCTACATGAAAACCTTAGGGTTACAAATCAATGTAAAAGATGATCAGTTTGTAATTTCCTCCCCTGAATTATATGATGCAGAAAGTATTACTAAGCGATCCATACTTAGTTATATAGGCAAAATATATGACCCCATGGGATTTGTGGATCCAATTGTGGTAACCGCCAAAGTCATCATGCAAAAATTATGGAATTCAAACACAGACTGGAATGACAGTCCTACTCCAGATGTTCAAAAAGAGTGGCTCGAGTTCACATCTGGTCTAGCAAGTATGAAACCAATATTATTGAATAGATATGTAGATGCTTCAGATTCTGTCACAGCTGAACTTGTAGGCTTTGCGGACGCCTCGAGCACGACGGCCTACGGGTGCTGCGTGTACCTGCGACTCACAGATAATACAGGTAACGTACGAACACATCTACTCTGTTCAAAATCGAGAATAAATCCCATTAATAAAAAAGGAATGACTACCCCGCGCCTAGAGCTAAATGCTGCGCTTTTATTATCGAAACTGGTAGTGAAAACATATGAGACACTAAAATTAAAATGCAACATCACGAATGTGTATTTATTCAGTGATTCCAAAATTGTCCTTGCATGGCTTGACACCGAAATCACTAAGTTACAAGCGTACGTGGCGAATAGGGTAGATGTGATTCGTCAAAACACCAGTAGATGGCGCTGGCTCTACGTCAACACGAAGGAAAATCCTGCCGACCTGATCAGCAGAGGCGTACATCCAGGCGAGCTCAACGAGTGCGACCTGTGGTGGCATGGCCCACCGTTCCTCAAAAGTAGTGAGTACAAGTTTGCTTCTTGCAATATTCCCTTACTTCAAGAGCACGACTTACCTGAGGTCAAAACGCGCTTCCTCGCCAGCAACGTTGTGTGTTCCAGCTTGACCCCTCTCGAGTATGTTATCAATCGCTTACATAACTACTCAGATATTAATAGAATGGTTAGGATTTTCGCATACTTACTCAGATTTATAAACAATTTAAATAAAAATAATAAGAAAATAAATACTAATTACTTGCAAAGCTCAGAACTAACACGATCGCTAAGGCTTTTGATAAAACACGAGCAGCATAAATTTTTTCAAACTGAAATTCAGGCTTTGAAAAAGGGTGATATTGTAAAAGGAAGCCTGTTAAATCTGCATCCTTTTCTCGATGAACTAGGCATATTGCGAGTTGGTGGTAGGTTGCACAATGCTGACATTTCGTACGATCAGAAACATCCTATCATACTTCCCAAAGGCTCTCATATCACTAATTTGCTTATCAGAAGCGAGCACGAAAAGCTATTGCACGCAGGGCCAAAGCTATTGTTAGCTAATCTAAATCAGAGATTTTGGTTAGTGAATGGTGTACAAGAGGTAAAAAAAATCACTCATAAATGCATAACTTGTTTCAGGCAAAAGGCCACTGTTGTCAAACAGCTAATGGGCTCCTTGCCAGCAAGTCGAGTCACAGCCACAGCGCGACCTTTTCAAAAAATCGGTGTGGATTTCGCTGGACCGATTGATGTAAAACTCTCACGCGTTAGACGATCTGTAGTCAGTAAAGGATACATTTGCGTTTTTGTTTGCTTCGCTACAAAGGCGGTTCATTTGGAGCTAGCTTCAGATTTATCCACAGAGACTTTTCTAGCGTGTTTTAGGCGATTTATTTCTAGACGGGGGTTGCCCAGCGAAGTTCACTGCGATAATGCAAGTACATTTAAATGCGCAAGGAGCCAATTAGTTGAGCTATACACACTCATGACCTCACAGAGTCACCAGGCGAAGGTGCATGATTTTGCCTCACAAAAAGGTATCGATTTTCATTTTATACCTGCCTACTCGCCGACGTTTGGTGGCCTCTGGGAGGCTGCAGTCAAAAGCACTAAGTACCACTTAAAAAGAATTTTGAAAGGCCACGTATTGACTTATGAACAGCTTAACACAGTACTTACTGAAATCGAATGTATGTTAAACTCCAGGCCGTTATTACCCATATCGTCAGATCAGAACGATTATTGTTATTTAACCCCTGGTCATTTTATCATAGGAAGCGCCCTAACTATGTATCCAGAAAATAATTTAACGGATGTTTCTCAAAACAGGCTTAAGTTCTGGCAGTTATGTACGAATCTCAAACAAAGCTTTTGGAAAAGCTGGCATAGGTATTATTTAAATGTGTTACAAAATCGCCCTAAATGGCATACTGAAAAATGTAATGTTAAAATAGGAAGCTTAGTTATTTTAAAAGAGGACAACGTCCCTACCATGTCATGGCCTATGGCACGAATTGTAAATATATATCCAGGAAATGATGGTAAAGTAAGGGCAGTCGAAGTCAGAACTCCTAATAATAAAACACATGTAAGAGGTATACATAAGATCTGTTTATTACCTATAGATACCTAAGTTAGTATATAATTTTTCATTATAAAATTAGTTATTTTGCATTACTTGTGCCGGCTAGGCGCAACCTTAATGTTGGTAAGAATTATCTTCACTTGAAACGTAATGTTTCCAAAAAAAATAATAATTTTGTATTGTATTGTTTGTGCATATTATTCTTAGGGTCAGATTGTACCATCCCAAGAAAGTTAAACTTCTCGTAGGGCTAAGAATAATACTTGTATAGAATTTACAAATAAAACTAGGCTAAGATACTAGTTTCTCTCAGTCTATTAAGTTGTTACTTTTGAATTTCATTTTTGTTATTTTATCAATTCAGTTTGCAATAAATACTGAGCACATAGTTTGATGTAATATGTTAAACTTGGTTGTTGCAGTTTCTTTTTAGAATTTGTGAATTTAAATTTTGATTTGCAATTTTATTAGTTCCTCAATCTCTTGTGAGGCGGCAGCATGTTGCAGCTAGCGACATTATTTCTTTAAAATAAGTAGTTTTTATAATTTAAGTGGGTAACATTCCTTGCTGTAAAAGAAAGAATAAAGTGCGCGTTAGCTTGCTAAAGAAAAACCTCGTTTTAATTGTGAATCCAGCCCTGTGCATCAACAATACAGTCCACTGCCACCACTGGGACCAGGTCACGGATACGTAGACCTTCTCACAGAGGCCGCTTACGAGCAAGATATTGGAGAGACACCTTATCGTGCTAGTCCTATTTTGCAGAGAATAAATCAACAGTCTGTTTTTACTCATGAAGCTACGCGACTCAAACAGCTTTTCACCCGTGACGTTAGTTTGTCAAAATGGAATATTTGCCTTGACGGTCAAACTTGCGTGAAGGATTTCTTACAGCTCTTCGAAGAACGGATGTTCGCTTCTGACATCTCATCATCGTATTTTGTGCGTCGGTTCCACGAACTTGCTTCTGGTTCGGCTCTTTTATATTTCAGGACAATTAGAGTACTTTTTTTAACAAAAGAAAAACGCATGCCATTAATGTTTTTCTGTTATCACCGATCATATTGCTTTAAAATGGTTATTAACTCTTGACAACCCTTCTGGTCGTCTAGCACGCTGACATAATTCATAGAAAAGGTATTCATAACGTTGTACCTGATGCATTGTCACGTAACCCCATAAATGTGGGCATTATTTCTTATAATGGTGGAACTCTTAACACTTCTGATCCCTGGTATAAAAAGATTTATGATAGTGTTTCTAACAATCCTCAGATGTTTCCAGCTTATGTTATTAGTGACGGAATACTTCTCCGTAGGATGTCTTCTGATTTTCCGTTGTCTGAAGACCCATGGCGGATAGTATTGCCTTCAGAACAGTATCAAAACGCAATTTCTGAGGTACATAACGAGTTACCTTCTATTCACCCAGGTGTTAATAAAACTTATTTTAAGTTAAAGTCCCTTTATTATTGGCCAAACATGTTTCATATTGTCTCAGAAGCGCTTAGAGCTTGTGAGACTTGCAAAGCTTTTAAGATCTCAAATACTCAACCCCGAGGCCACATGTTATTTCCTAAAGAGGTTACGGCACCGATGCAATCGATCTCTCTCGACATTATTGGTCCGCTACCGCTGGCGTATTATGGTTATCGCTATATTTAAACTATAGTTGATGTATTCACTAAATACGTCTGGCCAAATCCTTTAAAAAGGGTTAATAGTCAAGCGATCGTTACCATTCTTGAGAGGGATATCTTTTTGTGCTATGGTGTTCCGCCTACGTTGTTATGTGATAATGCAACAATTTTTCATAGTAACCAGTTTCGTACATTTTTGGCTTCCTATGGTATTCCTTCACCTTATTATACCCCTGATTATTCCCCACAGGCAAACCCTGTGGAACGCTATAACCAGTCAGTGGTCACTTGTCTCAGTATTTTAGTTTAAAATGACCAGCGAAGTTGGGCCAAGGTATTACCTAAAGTGAAACTATATTTGAACTCATGTATAAATATGGCAACTGGATTTACCCCCAATTTTCTGATGTTTGGAAGGGAAGTTCATTTAGATGTCAGTTCACGGCGTGTAGGCGAGACTCGAGGCGTTGATTTAGCTGAGAGACGCGTTAAACGTGCGGCTGCACTCTCTTCTCTCGATTAGGTTTTTGCTAAGGTTTCAGATAGTCTTTCGTTGGCGTTTTTACGGAATGCGAGTTATTATAATAAAAGTCGTAACCCCCTCATTTTAAATATCGGTGATATTGTGTGGCGTAGGAACTTCTCACGTTCGTCTGGTGCTGACTATTTTTCGAGTAAATTTGCACCCAGATTCACTAAGTGTCGTGTAGTTCGAAGAATTTCCCGCCAAGTCTGAGTTACAGGAACTCCTTCCACAGGTACTTATCATATTAAAGATATACTCAAATAACGTATTTTTTTCGTCGTTGGTCAAAGTACTTTTTTCTTTTCCTTTTTGGTCGTCTTTGGGTCTATATCTTTTTACCCTAAGACAAAGATTTTTTTTTCTTTTTTCATTGGTCGGGTGGGCTGTACAGCCATTGTTGCCTGTCATATTTGATTTTTTCGATTTTTGTCTTTGAGGTCAGTGTTCTTTTCCAAATACATTTTTATTTTTTTTGCTTTGACAAATTTTTTGCTTTTTGTGGTCTTATATTTGTGCACGTCATAGTTGAACTATATTTATGGTATGGTTTTGCATGGCCATTATGGTGGCAACATAGACATAGAAAAATAATTTGGTGGCAACCATTATTTTTGACTGGCAAGTCAGAGCTGACTGACAGTCCATTATTTTCTTTGAAGTCTAGGTCTGTTGTATTTGTTATTTGTCGTCAGTTGTTGACGTTTTGAAAGTTTTAGGAAACTTTTACGTAAATTATTACGTATTAGGTATATAATTGATAGCTTTTAGTGTTAGTTATTTAGGGCTAGTTTTTAATGTTGAGTCGTTTCGTTTGGGATTCCCGGCTGAGTTTATTTCTCTTGTAACTTCTAGGTATTGCTCGCGTGTTGTTCTTAGTTGGTACTTGAAAAATAGCTTTGGATGTTGTTCCCAGTTACTCTCCTTTTAGGTTAATTAGTTTGTTGTGATGTTTTGTGACATTGCACTTTTTGTGAATTTCGTGATTTTAAATTCGAGTTAGTAAACTTTGTTGTCATCGCGTATAAGTAGTTTTAATTAATGTTTTTGTTCTACTTTTGTTAATGCGCGATTATTTGTTGTTGGTATTGTGCTGTATGCGTCCTTAAACGCCTAATTATACTTATTAAAAGAAATAGTTTTAATGTAAGAGGATCAAATCTTTTTAGAATTAAAGTCTCGCTTTTTCAATGAAAGATGAAAAAGTAAAAAGAAAAATGACAACGTAGATGGGGATTGTCAGAAAAAGTGAAAAATTTTGGGGATTTTTGAAAAGAAAGGAGAGAATTCGTTTTTTTTTTTGGTAGATAAGAGGGAAAAAATGTTTTTTTAAATAACTTGAAGTAATTGGGGAAATAATTTTTTTTTAGGTTTGGGATGTGGAAGTCTGTATTCGTTATCTTTTGCAAGGTTCTACCGGGTCCCTTAATTGAGGACGCTTTCCGGGGATCTTGCGAGGATAGAGAATGCAATTAGCCAAAAAGGCCAACTTCTGATCCGGGGGAGATTAAGGGAATCTATAAGAGTGGTAGTCTCGTTGTTTTTTTTATATTTTTCAGAACTACTTTCCTAATGAAGAGGGCTTGGATGGAACTATAAGTTTGGAGGAGCAAATTACCGTGGTCCGAGTGTAAATCAAGATATATTAGGACACAATCAGATATATTAACATATAGATAGGATAGAAAGGTTGCAGAAGCGTTTCACTAAACACCTTGCGTATAATTAAACATGTGCAGAAGATTAAATTAGTATAAAAAAAGACTTGAATTTCTTAAAATTTCATCTCTCGAATCCCGTCGACAAATGCTTGACATGGTATTTCTGCATAAATTAATCACAGGAAAAATTGACTGTCCAGAGTTATTATCAAAAATTAATTTCTACATTCCAAGCAAAATACCGCGACAAAGCACTAAGAAAAAACTATTTGGGTCTGGTCCCTGCCGCACTAACCTAAAATTGCATTACTCTGTTGTTAGAATGTATAAACTGCATGAGTTGTATTCAGATATTTTAGACTTAAATGTAGATTCAGAGGCTAAGATTAAAAATAATGTATTAGATAAAAATGCTGCTTTATAAATTACTTTAACGAATTTGTACTTTCTACTGTCGCTATGTATAACTTTAGTAAAACTTAACTTCATTGTTTTTAGAACTTATGTATTCATGTTTGTTTAAGTCGCTTAATATATAAACTGTGCATGTGGTGCTGTCCTGTAAGTGGTAAGGCACTTAGTTCTAAATTACGTTAGCATAAGTAATACATGTATCAGTGTTCTTGCTGTTGGTCAGCCAAATAAAAATAAATAAATATTTGAAAGCAAAGTACTATTGGGACGGTTTTACAGCTAAGTGGACAGTTTTTATCTAATGTTGTTAGTCAGTTTCGTATTGCGCGGGGATCGTTGTAAAGAAAACCCTTAAATAGAATTAACAGGACAATGAAAGCAGCAGATTTAAATTTTGCTTAAAACCCTAAATTCCATTTACAATCAGAAAATCGCGAGTGACATATAAATAAATTGTGAAGTGTCAGTGAGAGCAAAATCTATAAGAGGGAAGCCCTCTAGTATTAAATAAAATGATAGTGCGTGTGAAGGATAAGGGAGGAAAAACTAACTTATTATGGAGTAAAAATAATGTAATAAAAGGAAATAATACAATTTAAGAAGAACAACCGAAACCTAACGTGCATGACAAACTGAACGACAAGTCCAAAGACAAAAATAGTAAAAATACTATCATGCCAGCCTGTCGGCGACATAGCCCTCCCCGTGATGCAATGCATCACCAACAAACTGAACGACGACAGACTGACTGAACAACATAAATAAAATTATTTCTTAAGTTAATGTAGTACATATACATACCTACGTCTAAATTACGTCTTAACGTATTAATTTCCGGCAAGGACGCCAAAGCGTTCCGCCAGAAGTTGCAACATCCGCCACCCTTACAATATTATCTTTGCCGGGATAAGTAGCCACAATGCGGCCTTTAGGCCACACACCCCTTGGAAAATGTTCGTCAATGATTATGACAATATCTCCCACAGAAAAATTTGAGTATCTATTATTATGGCCCTCCTGACGTCGAGGTATCAACACCGGCAGGTACTCGCGCAGCCATCTTGACCAAAAATGATCCGCCAGTCGAAGAGCCTTTCGCCAGTTCTCTCTTCCAAAAAAGACTTCATCTCCTAGTTCCGACGCAATTCTTGGCAATCCTGAAGACGATCCGATTAAAAAATGATTCGGTGTTAGAGCGGGTTCATCATCAGAGCCAACAGGAACGTGAGTCAATGGACGAGAATTAACTAAGTGTTCTGCCTCAGCTAACAAGGTTGTCAGGATCTCCTCTTGTGGCGCTTTGTTCACCAAGGTCCAACTCAAGGCGCGCTTTACATATAGCTAAAAACGGCGAAGAAGATGCTCCAAAAATCAGGGATGACATCCTGAATTCCCTGACTGGACCTTTGGGACCATCAGGATACCATAAATAACGCTGACAATCGCGATCCGACTCGCGAATTTTTATTTGCGGAAACATCTCGCGAATATCTCCTGACAAGGCAACTTGACCCTCGCGAAATCTAAGCAAAACTCCCAATAAAGACTGAAGAAGGTCAGGTCCAGTAAGGAGCAGAGAATTTAAGCTGACTCCAGAGGTTTTTGCTGCAACAAGGTGTACTATTCGCAACTTACCTGGCTTGTGCGGGTGAGTCACCCCAAAGTGAGGTAGATACCAGCGTCTACTGTCCCGCGTAGGATTGGCATGTGTATCTACACACTCCTCAGCATAGTCCTTTTCAACGTATGCTTCAATGTTTAGTTTGTAAAGATGCCCATAAGATTTATCTCTAGCAATCCGACGACCTAAACTCAGCAAACGTGAATTCGCGTGATGGTAACTATCTGGGATCTTAGTGCTATCGTCGCGCCAAGGCAAACCAATCTCAAACTTGCCATTTGGCAATCGCTTTGCTGTAGCCTCTAAAATGTCGACCGCTCTCTGCTCTTCAGCAGAAAAAGGTGATAAAGGCTTAATTCCTAGGCTATCTAAATCATAGAAGGATCTAATTAAGCTGTCCAGGTTATCTGTGGTGCAATGGTTAATAAATTTAATCGGTTCCGTAGCTTTTGAGACACAACCGTAGAGTACCCAGCATAAAGCTGTCCGAACCGCCGCAGGTTGAGATCGCGTCCCTATGCGGTTCTCCCGAGCTAGTAAGTGCCAATCGAACACACCAATTAAAATCTTTGGAGTGGCGTCCTCATAAGTGAGGTGCTCTACTAAATCGCTTAGGTGAGGGAGAGAACCGATCTCCTCAGAACTAACTGATTGAGGAGACAAAGAAAGGTTCGGAAAGGTTTGTGCACTCTGAATATTATAAAGCTCGCTACAGTTCTTACCACGAATACCAAAACCTACTGTTTTCGAGTGAACTGTACCTCGTCCACCTACTATATTTTCCACTCTCATTGGTATCTCAGACCCCGACAACCCCAATTCTTCTGCTAAGTCTTGGTCGATCATGGATGTTGTTGAACCATCGTCAAGTAGGGCAAAGGAGTTTCGTTGCCCGTTAGGCCCCGATACTATTACAGGAATAACTTTTAAATATACCTTTCTCCTTTGCTCTTCTTTACGAAGAGAACAAGACACAATATCTTCAACGTTCCGATTCCCAATAAGTTTATTAGTCAAATTAAAACTTTTTGCAGAAGAATTTACTTGACTAGAATCTTTTTTATCAAAATGCTTATGGGACGAATGATTGATGGCAGTGTCAGTCGATTGATGGGTGACGGTGTCAGTCGATAAGTCATTCATGATGTTTGTGTCATTTGATGATTCGTGCAACAATGAATTATGAGATTTTTTACAGATTTCGCATTTTGTTTTGCATTGCGACCACTTATGACGTCCGCTCTTTAAACATCGCGGGCAAATCTTAGCGTTCCGAACCCACTTCCACCGATCAACGGTAGTTAAAATAGTGAACTCAGAACACTTCCGGATGCTATGAGTGGATGCAGAACAAAATGAACATACATGCTGTGAAATGGGGTGCGATTGCGTCGAGGATGAAGGCAACGATTGTTCTACGGCGTTGTAGACCGGCGCTCGAACGTTATGCTGATGACGCGAAGGCGCCACGGGTGGGCGCAAGTTCGATGCAAGTTTCACCTGTTCCACCTGTGGCCTCGATGCACTAAAAACATTGGTTGGGCCAAAACGTGACAAATTATTGGCCTCTTCCTCAAGCTGCGGGGCACCAGGAACGCACCGGCTAGCAGCATAACCGCACCACTTACTCTGCAACAGAGGTGTAAGCTTATGAAGAACATTCTCTAAAAGTTCAGGCGAATATATGTATGCTTTTTGATTTAATGAGTTTATAATACAAATGGTAGTTTTTAATTTAGCTGCTAAATTAAACATAGATTCGGGGTTAGTCAACTTGGGCAGGTTCCGTATCTGTACCACTTCGCACTGTACAATCTTCTCAGGGCGAGCGAAGCGCAGCTCTAAAGTACGTATTACGTCTTCCAGGTCATTGCAAACTAATAAGAGAGACAAAACTAAGTCCTTTGCCTCCCCGGAGAGCGCAGTACGTAACGTGTTCAGGTTTTCTTTAATAGAAAAAGAACCCTTCGTATCGTCATAGCATCGCTTGAAAATGAGCCACTCTTGAGGCTTCCCGCTAAAGGCGGGTAACTTTTCTGTATTTTTAGGTAAGGCAGACAAAGTCGCTATTAGCCTATTTAAGCTACAATCTTGTGGGGGGCTAGGCGCACCCACGATCTTGGGCTCATTATTTTTATTGTCGTGAATATTACTCACCTGTAAATCCTGTAACTCAGGTCGTACATGAAGGGGAGAGTTGTCCATCCATGCGGCCGTGTACGCAGTGCGCCTACTTACCGACGAGTGCTGACTAGCAACACTCTTGGCGTCTGTCGATGCGGCGGCCAACTCTCTTTGCAGAGTCGCTCGTGCGACCTCCTCCTCCGCAGCTATTTTCTTGAGCTGCAGCTCCGCCATCGTCAATTTATACTTGGCTTTGGCCGCTTTCACACTTGACGCGTGAGATCGATGCGAGTTAGATCGACCGCTGCGGGAAGATAATGGAGCGGGCGCGGGCCCCCCCTCCGCAGCGGGCTCGCTTTGAGCGGCTAAAGACTCCTCCCTTACCTTTGAGCGAGTAATCATCGCTTACGATATTATTAAAATTTTGAGTTTCAAAAATTTGAATTTTGAAAAATTTGTTTAAAAAAAAAAACTTTAGGACGCTAGTAAAATCGAAGGACCAAAATGTGAAGGATAAGGGAGGAAAAACTAACTTATTATGGAGTAAAAATAATGTTATAAAAGGAAATAATACAATTTAAGAAGAACAACCGAAACCTAACGTGCATGACAAACTGAACGACAAGTCCAAAGACAAAAATAGTAAAAATACTATCATGCCAGCCTGTCGGCGACAGTGCGAATTTAACCCTTAATTTGGCAAAATAAAAAAAGAGGATTTTTGAGTTTTTGGTTAATAACGCTTTTAGATATTTATGTTGTGTCTCGAAAAAAAATATATATTAAAAAATATTAATTCATATTAGCGAAATAATGATAGTCTATTACAATATACATATCGGTATCGTCAAGAAACAACACTATAACAGATATGTATAGCCAGCTCTACATTTAGGTTAAAAATCATTTAATGCGCTGTATTTGGCTTAATATTAGAATATTTAGTTTTATGAAATATAACGAAAGGTAAGCGAATAAAAACACATTAATTTTATATATTTTTAATTTTTAGTATGAAAATTATAAAAACAGTTTCTTTTATTGGGTATGAAGCACAGCCTCATTTGGCATTTGGTGCAAAACACATTCGTTTGGCCCTTTTTGCAATACCTGCAACGCCCATAAGAAGTGCCAGCCTGACTGTGGCCAATATTGTCAAATCGCACGTCATCACATGGGCGACTTTTTTTAGGCTTAGAAATTTTTCTTGAGCTAGGTAATTGAGGCACATTAGCAGGAAGTGCCATGCGTCCATACTTTCGCAGATCTTCGCTAATGTCCATGCGGAATTTCTTGAGGATCTTTGTTTTAGTCCCGGTTCTTTTCAAATCTCTTTTGTAGGTCAGCCAAGCATTGTTGACGCATATATCTATCATTTGCGAAAATATTGAAAGGTACCATCTGCGAGTTTTCATTTCCGTGCAGTACAAAGCAATAAGCATATCGGCAAGATCCACACCGCCCATGTGTGCGTTATAATGCTTCACTATTTGCGGAAAATTGACTAGAACCCTGCTCTTGCTATTTTTGTCGTATCTAAGGATTTTTTCCACAGGGTGGGAGTCAACATACGAACTCACTAACGTGACGCACTTGTTATCGTACCATTTCACGATGGCAAGCTGTTTATTGTTGCAAACTAATTGCGCAGAGGCACCCCGTCCTTTTTTCATCAGGGTCTTGTCATCGGGCAATAGTTTTTGGCCATCTTTTAGACGATTTGCCCTAATAGTCCCCAAGCTAAATATTCCATATTTTTGGCGTAATAACTGTATTAGACCCAACGATGAAAAAAAGTTGTCAAAATAAACAGCACAAGCTTTTTTTTTGATGGTCTTACATAGAGCTAGCACTGCCTTGCCACCCCATCCGATGTCAACCTCATCTTCATCAAAAGATATATTTTTGAAACTTTCCTCTCCACAGTAAAGAAAGAAATCATAAACTATGCCAGAAGCTCCTGCGCGGACTATGTTTTTAAACCCCCACTTCCGAGGCTTTTGTGGATTGTATTGCTTCTTCTTCCCTGCTTTTTTCCCTTTATAGGGTATAATCATTTCGTCTATACTAAACCGATTTTCTTCCTCTACTTGTAAACAATTATATCTAACTCTTTCTATAAAAGGCCTTATTTTGAAAAATGGATCATTATTGAATGCAGTATTATCTACAAAGTGAAGGTATCTCCGAATTTGTTCGTAGCGTTTTAAAGGCATAGTATCTGCTATAAAGGAGCATCTTGTTCTAGCAGTCCAATAGTCCAAATAAGAAGGAGCTTTGATTATACCCATCATCAGTTCAATAGCAATAAAATCGCGAATCTCATCTTCTGTTACGACTATGGATCGCCCTGTTTCTTGAACACTGTTAAGATTAGTATTATAAACTATGTCATCTATTATATCTTCTGAAAAAAAGTCAAAAAAATACTGTAATGCAGATTTATCGTCAGGTATTTGGTTTTCAAAATTGTCTTTAGGTATTTCTGCTCTATGCAAGAAGTGCCCTTTTTTCCATCTGTAGACTATTGGTTGGGTTTTTGGCTTAGATTTTTTTGGAGCCAGGGGTGTAGTGTGCAAATTTTGTTTGTTTTGTGTTCTCTTGGTTCGGCGCTGGATCGGAACACTAGATAATGGTACAGAATTGTTAATTCCTGATGTCGATGGTACAGCAGGAGAAGAAAAAGGCTCTAAAGAGTTTATTGTGAGATTTGATGGCAGCGGTACCGAAGGGATATCACGTATCAGAGATAAGAATGACGGCGATGGAGATGGATGGTTTTCTTCTGGAATTTCATCTTGATGCGAAATAGGTGGAGATTGATGGCTTTGCTCAAAATTTTTACGTTGTTGCAAATTAGATGGAGACGGATGGTGTTCTTCTGCAATTTCATTTTGTTGCAAAGTAGGTGGAGATTGATCGCTTTGCTCTAGATTTTCGCGTTGTTGCAAAATAGATGAAGACGGATGGTGTTCTTCTGAAATTTCATCTTGTTACAAAATAGATGGGGACGGATGGTTTTGGTTTGCGTTGTCATCTTTTTGCAAAACAGGTGTAGGAGATTTATGATTTTCTTTGAAATGATCTAATAATATGTTATCTTCCTCTTCGGAAGATAACAAGTGCATACCAGACATTTCCGGATCCAGTGACGGAGCATCTGAAGACGAATCCGATTCTATCTCTGGGCGTCGGAGTAAAACCTCTTCATCGTCCTCTTGAGATGATTCGCCACTTACATCTGAGTTTTTTCCATTCAGTGGCACGAGCGCTAGAATTTTTTTTGTACGTACTGAAGCACAATGCTAGAAAAAAGAAAAACCACATGCAAGAGCCACACCATAGAAAATGCAACATAAACAACTTATTTCTAAAAAACACCCTTCTTTTTAAAATATCACATTAGTATCTTTCACGCTGGACTGGGAGTGAAAGAAAAACATAGAATATGCCAGTTGCCTACCTTTCTCAGGCAAACTGTAAAAGCCACTAAGTGAGACGAGAGGGTTTTGCTGTAACATGGACCAAAGGTTGACAACCTCTCACCATAACAAACACATCATGCATATTCCATCCAATGACCCTAAAAAATGGTGTAACGCGACATCGAGCGGTTCGCGGGAACCACTGATACTCTGCCTACCCCGTTAGGAATAACAGGTGTGAGTGTATTTATGTGTGTATTTATTAGTAAACATCCAGAAATGTAAAGCCCTCTATACGTTTTATAATTTCTAATTACACGGAAAACATCAATAGAAACAGATATTTCCTAAGATATTATTACATATAACGAATTACTACTTGTATAATACTTTAAAGAGCATGAGATATACTGCTTTTGTTTGTACGATGCCAACTGACTTCGCATAGCACTTTTAATACCATAGACACTCGATTTTTTCAAATTATGGGATTCCCCATGCATTTGAACGAATTTCACTATAGCAGTGGTCGCTTTAGTACTTAATCTAAGATCCCGCTGACCCTTCAAATTGTTAATGTACAGACACGTTCTCAAAGCGGACTCGGAAAAAATATGCATGGTTAGCAGTCTTGCCAACCAAGTGCACTTCTGCGAATATTTCAGACAATTTTCAAGATCTGCCCAGTCGATGTAGACACCAGTATTGGAAAAAAGTTCAATAAGTCCAGGTTTGTACTCTCGATGTTTCAATGTCCAGGATTCGTCGGTATCACTGGAAGTTCGAAATGAGTTATAAAAAGATTTATGCAGACGTTTCACAGATAAATCTAAAGGAACATCATTATCATTCCTATCAACTTCTTCATCTGATGTATCAGAATCTAAACTGATAACTTCGCCTGTTCCGTTGACTATTGACAATTGTGAATCATCAGAATTCGGTTGCCTATTCAACCATATGTTGGATTCTGGCCAAAAAGTCTTATAATTATTTCCAGAGCTCAGCGAGGTTTGGAATGATGCAAAAAAATTAGGTCTTTCATTTTTTGAGTAGATCATTTCGCTATTGTTGGACTCATCTACACTAGGCTCCTGCACCTTGAGACCCCGAATTGCACTGTCGTAGGAATCTGCAACAAAAACATCATTGTTATCTTATCAGAGAGTAAAATAAGGATTTAAATACTGTAAAGCCTAAAACTTACTTGTGGTATATTTTATCTTTGCTAAATACGAATTCCAGTCTTCTCTGGGATTTTCGTAGTTTTTGACCCGTTCTCTAGTGATTTCCCATGGCTCATTAGGATACGCCACCAACACTACCTACTGTAGATTCTTGGTTTTCTACTCTGATCCAAGATGCTGGTACACAGTGAATGTTACTTAGTAAATTGTTCAGTATTATAGGAAATTGGACGATACAATAAACACGACTTTCACTTGTATCCATCTGAAAAAACAAACACACGTGATCAAAATATAATCCATCTAAGCACATTCTATTAGCAGAAAAACGAAAAACAAACTTACTCTCAAAATCGCATGTAATCCAATTCTAAGTATAAACCAACGTTTTGTTTTGTGACAATTTTCCTGTTATAAACTTTGCGATTAAACGTCACCACATAAACTTATAAAATAATTAAATTAAATACCATAGCCCGGCAAAGAGCGTCCAGACAGGAAGCCTGCGAGTAAAGGACTGAATAATCCTTGGCAGGGAGAATGTATTTAAATTGTTATTTTTAGTTGAAATGAATAAGCACGTCTCATTAACGCAACTCTGTTTTGTGATAACCTCTGATCTCTTAGTCATAGTTAACTATTGGTATTAGAACAAAGAATTATTCGTGATATATCTGATTGTTATATAAATTTTAATATTGAATCTGACTGATGCTATATGATATTAAACGACTGCAAAGTTTACAAGGGATGACGTCGTTCAGAATAAAAAGCACAATGATACTTAATAACAGTGTTTATTGCACAAATCGATTTCCTTAAACTATAGCAGTAGCTTCATGCTGTCATTTTGACATGATCTTCAATCAACTCCGGAAAATGCTTTTTCAAAACATCTCCTGTAAAAATATAATCTTCAGTATTCGGTGCTTCATGGTGTGGAAAACTGAGCCATCAGTACAATTTTTCATTAGATATTTTCAAAATAGCATCCTGATTTCCAATTGTCACAATAGCAAATCGCAAGTCTGTTCTATCTTTGGCAACTAGATCAACTTTGCAGTGTAATTCATCAATCATTTCGTTGATGTTTGATGCATTATACCACACCTTCGGTATTATCATCTCATATCTTAGCAGATCTTCAGTATCTACCAAATATTCCTTATGGTCACGCAGGTCGATTCCTTCATCATTTTCAAATAATCTAACCTCGAACTCCATAACATTCTGGATTTCTTTTTCTAACTCTCTTCGCTTCTGATGGTCAGTATATTCTTCTATTGTAGTAAGTGTGGAAAAACTTCACTTGTCAGGTTCCCACTGTAGAAATAATCTATAGGATTTGGTACGGTATCGCCTTCTCGGATGAAACTCCAGCACAAATCCAGATTATTGATTCGGATAGTTATTTTTGTTATCTCCAATTTGCAGCTGTGAGCCATCGAATGCTTTACCTTCCTTACGGAGCTTTTTTATGTGTTCGGAAATTTCATCGAATATCTGATATTATGAAAAATGCATGTACCACTCCTCAGGGATTATTACTTTATAGTTTAGCACGTAATCAATCTACAACAAATAAATTATAAATGAATAATTATCTAATATAACAAAACAGAAACGTAGATGACAATTTTCGAAGAAACGATGAAAATTTTTGAAGAAACATTAAGGGAGAGAAGAAGATATCAGTCAAAAACTTGAATTGATATTAAAAATATTTACCTTGCTTTTGAGATTGTTGGTATTGAGTCGAATGTAGAGATTATTTATTTCAGGTTTAATTAAATATTTAGATCAGTATAACCCACGACAGTTCACTCGCAAGCCTCACAATAGACTGTGGTGACAAACAGTCATCATCATATCAGCCTATTGCAGTCCACTGCTGAACATAGGCCTCCCCCAAGGTGCGCCACTTTGCACGATCCTCCGCTGTTTTCATCCAGCCACTACCCGCTATCTTCTTTAGGTCATCTGACCATCTGGCTGGGGGGCGTCCTACACTACGTTTGCCAAGACGTGGTCTCCATTCAAGAACCTGTCTACTCCAACGCTCGTCGGTTCTGCGACAGACATGGCCAGCCCACTGCCACTTCAGCTTGCTACACTTTTGGATAATATCCATCACTCCGGTTTTCTGTCGAATGACCTCGTTTCGGATTCTATCCCTTAGCGAGATCCTGAGCATGGAGCGCTCCATTGCTCGCTGAGCGACGTGCAATCGGTGGGCCAACCTCACTGTCATGTTCCACGTTTCGGCTCCATAGGTCATGACTGGTAGGACGCATTGATTAAAGACCTTGGTCTTTAGACACTGCGGGAGTGGTGACGAAAAGATATGACGCAGCTTCCCAAATGCTGCCCAGCCAAGCTGCACTCTTCTGGTGATTTCCCGCTCGAAGTTGTCTCTACCTAACTGCAACGCTTGCCCGAGGTATATGTATTCCTGAACAACATCGAGCGTAACACCGTCAATAGAGATCGGCTTGGACACGACATTATCATTGAACATGACCTTGGACTTGTCCAAGTTCATCCCAAGGCCGACACGTCTTGAGGCAGCGTTAAGGCTGTGCAGCATTTCTTGCAGGACTTGTGGTGTTTCTGCCAATATTATTATGTCGTCAGCGAAGCGGAGGTGCGATAGAAATTTGCCGTTGACATTGATGCCCAGTCCATTCCAATCTAGCGTCTTAAAGACGTCCTCTAGAGCATTGTTAAACAGTTTCGGGGATATGACATCCCCCTCTCTAACACCTCTGAGCAATTGGATTGGTCTTGTACGGTGATTTTGTACTTGGACTGTCAAACACTGGACAAACAGTAGAAGCAATATATATTATACTTTGTTAGAGACCGATAAGTACCTAACTATACTGTTGTTTTTATAACCTCTGAGCGTTCAGCATAGTTTCATGCATTTTCAGAGGACGATTTAATGGGTCATGAGTCATATGTTACATTGCTTTACAAGAATTTATAGCAAAACATACCAAGAAACATTGGACCAAAGAAACTGGTAACAAACTGGTATATTAGGAAACGGCGCGCAACTATGAATAATATTGGCCACCAGTCAGCTGTTTGCGTTCTGTGAGTTCGTCAAACTTTACAATCTCAAGGCCACCGAAAGTGAATCTATTACCTCATATCAAGTATATGCATAGCGCTAACAGATAAAAATGTTATGCTATCGTAAATCATTTTCCTGGTTATATTACGGTAGTTGTTATGTATTAAGGTCCAAATTTTAGGTTATAATAATGAAAAAAGTTCTATATTGGCGTGGCTTTGCTTGAGCCTAATAGCAAATAAGGTGTTTAAAATGAAAAACGCTTTGATATTACAGTTAGAGTTTATTGTACAGTTGAAAAATAATTTGAGAAATTACATTGAGCTTATCGATAATAAACTTCAGTGGTAGGAATGAGTATTTTTTGGCACAGTATGAGTATAAACTTATTCTACGCTTAAAACTAAATATATTTTTAATCGCTTGAGTACTTAAAAGATTAGATTGTTTAGCATTTTTTTTAACAAAGTTTTTTGATACCATATGGCGCCGTGGATAGACTTTTCACTTGACAAATGCCATCCCCGCATCATACCATAATTTAGGACAAATTTGATTATTGCAGTAGTAGCTTTCGACCTTAACTGATGCTTATCTAAATTATTTCTGGAGTCATCATTCTCATGATGACTAAGTGACGATGCAGTGATACAACTCTAGTAAGGATTTGAAAACTGTAAAGCCTAGAACTTACCTGTGGTGTATTTTATCTTGGCCCAGTGCAAATTCCAGTACCCTCCAGGATTTTCGTAAATTTTGACCCGCTCTCGAGTGATTTCCTCCAGCTCATCAGGATACGCCACCGACACTTTTATAGATTCATTATTTTGCCATCTAACCCAAGATGCTGGTATACAGTGAACGCAGTTCATGAGATTGTTATGCGTTGTTAACAATTCCACCACGTGATAAATCCGATTTGTGTTCATCTGGAAAATCAAACAGAAGTGTTCAAAATATAGTATTTCAAAAATCTCAAAGTCAAAAGTGTTTTTTTTTTCCTCTTGCGAGGTTGTTTGCGCACCTGGCCTTTGGATTACCCCGTACAGCCAATAGAAAAAAGTTTAGTATGATGTGAAGCCTTGTTGCTAGGCAACAATCGCTAAAGGGCGGGGCGTTGCTAAGCAACGGCTGCCAAAGGGTGGGGCGTTGCTTGTTATGATAAAAAAAGCACAACTTACCGTGAAAAATGAGTAAAATTCAATTCTTAGTATCATTCACCGTTCTGTTTGCAAAAGTATTCTTTATCAACTTTGCGGTCGTAATAATATTCCATACATTTTGAAACGAATTAAATTAAATACGTTGTTACCACGCAGTACGTCGTGATTGGAAGCTAGTGCGAAATACAATGAGCTTATTTTAGTTTGTTCAATTTATATGTGTAAACATTGTTATTCTATTCAGAATAAATAGGTATATTAGTCTTCTGTGAATCACTGATATTAATTGAACTCTGACCAATTAGCTGAAGCCACGATCTATGTTCCCTTTAAATCTGATATGATATGAGTAATCATGTTTGGGATAAACAACAATTAAAGATTCTTTGAAACTTATCAACTCTTATTAAGAAAAATAGTTTAATGTTCATGATAAAAATTACAAAGTTGCTTATTTAAATTGATAAATTTAAAATTACTTATTATTTATTTTCAGCCCATGCAACTGAACCCTTAAGGCACCTTCAATAGATTTTTTGCTGAACTGTCGCCAATTTTTCATGCGTCCCAGCGGTAAAACGAAATCCATGATAGTAGAGATAGCGCGTTCTTCTAAATCACGATCTTATCTCAAAGCAGTTGTTGAAAAAAAGTGCTTCATCAGTAGCCGTGCCAATTGAAGACAGTTTCTAGAAGACATTACGCAGATTTCAAGCTCAGATATTTCAATGTACACTCCGCTATTGGGTACGAGCTCGATGAAGCTTTGGGCAGAGTTTCTAGTTGATATCTCTGAAGTTCCATCAGCTCTGCTCCTTTCAATCTTTATTTCTTGCTCTGCATTAGATACCATATCTTTAAGAATTAAAAAATCTTTCATAGTCCTTATTTGGAATGGATTCTGATTGAAAGAAGATGGAAGACCAGTAACCCATTTTCTAAGCTCCGTCAAAGTGATGTCATTTGGTAACTCACTATTTGGTGGCACTGAAGAACGCAAAGGTCCAGGTTGTGGTGTCACTAGTTCAGGTGATGAACGTCCAACACACTCCCGTTCGTTGATGCTGCGAATCATTGAACTGTAGTTATCTGTAACAAATGACCAAATTTGTTGAAATTGTGCGTTTATCAAAAACAATATAAACATTTCAAATTAATATACTTTTATTCTGATCCGCCATTTATTATCAACAGTAATTGTTCCACCGCTTTTTTTATTTCTTCACTCATTAATTTAGTAGCAGTATCAAAGTCTATATCATTTTTGCTGTACAGGTTTGTTAAGCATTGCATTTTGGCCTCCAAAAATTTGGCTTAAGTCACTGCCTGCACCTGCAGATCTTCATAGTGTTCATTTCCCTCGAAAGCTTGAGATAGGTTGTCATTGTTATCGATTAGGTGAATGGAATAGAGAATACTATTAACTAAAGGATGAATTATGTTGAATTGTTCCATCAATGTAAGCCTCCTAGTAGCTTCCAACGTGCAAAAAAACGACTCGTTAACAACAGTATTTTCGATGCTGATAGACGATGAGATGTCTGCAAATTGGATTTATTTTTCCGAGATATGTAGTGCGATGCGTAAAACATCGCATCATCAAAATCATCTGCACAAGAAAAACAAAATAAGGGGGAGAGTTTGGTAAAACCAAATGTGCATGCCTTAAGCGCTCGTGCTATCGAAATCTATACTAACGCCCTCTTGCACGTTTTAGTCGAAGTCGCAAGTCCACACTAACTCTGTTTATTATATTTTTTATACATATGGCTGACATAAACAGAAAAATGAAGTGTAGATGTCAATCGAAAAAATTAAATTATAAATGAACAAATTCATATTAAGTTAAAATTTTGTACGTGACAGTTCTCATATTTATAATAAAGAGATTAAAAAAAAATAAGTCCTAAAATTTTATTTTCTAAGAGTTTGAAGGTTTTCGCCCCCATGGGTGACGCAAAGAATTCTCAATGAAAGGCATTGAAACCACTTTATTATGTTATTTTTTATGTTAAAGTAGCTATATTTAGCTCAATTTTTTTTTAACGATTAGTTAATGATTTCTTACTTATGATAAGGTGTTTTTACATTCTTAACATGCTGCAGCATTTCTGCTTGCGATCTTTTTTATGTTCTCTTATTCTTTCCGGTCTAGTTTTCTTTTTAATTCAATTTATTTCAAAATTTTAGAATTTGCTTGATTTTTGGATTTTGTTTGCGATTGAAGTTGTCACAGTCATTCGACGAAAAATTTTGTGGAGATATGATCATTTATTGTGCGTAAAATACTAGTTGAAAGCAATTATGTGAAATATTTAATAAGACATTCAACAACTATTTTTAAAAAAGGTCTTAACCTTTTAAAAAAAGTGGAAATATCAATTTTATTATCAAAATGTAAGTTTTTCACCTTTTCCTTTTTTTGTTCTCACACGCCTACTCTACCTTACCTACGCTATACAGTACACTTTTACAACTTCTTTTTCACGCTCAGACAAGTACTCTATCAGGCTGTTCTTGCAACAGATACGAGAATCCTGGGTCTTATGGTTTAAATCAAATCTGGTTATCATTTGACCTGGGGGGATTACTTCACGACCTGCAAGGGGATAATATCCTTCTTGTATAGGTTACACTAGCTAGACATCCTAACTATTCTAAAAATACTCATATATTTTAATTTTTCTTCCTTTTGGTGCTCTTTCGGGTATTGTGACCTTTGAGGTATCCTAGTCCAATTTGGAATTTTTGTAGTTGCAGTGGTTTAATCTATGACATAAAGAAAGGCTGGGCAGCAGTTTTCCGCTGAGTCTACAGACAGACGTGTACCCAGTTTGCGAGCATCCCGAACCACCTGTTCCAGCCACTATTCCGTAGCGGTTTTACCAGCGGCCTCAGGAAGACCAGTAGCTAAGTTTTAGTTCCATTACCTTAAATTTACCTAATTTATTTTTGACAAAAAAGCCAATTGTATCAGCACTAGTTTTATCTGTCAAGTAGGTGGGGTATTTTATTTGACGTCGAATTATTATCTTCCTATTTGCAACAGATAATAATTTATAGTGAGGCCTCGTGTTTAAATTTTATGTATGGTATTGTAACCGTTCAAAATTATCCAACACTTCATTTCCAAACAAAAATATCCGTACGTTAAAAACTGTTTTAAATGTTAGGTCTTCAAATTTGTTAAGTTTCTGTTTACACCTAAAAATTTAATTGTGCTTATTAATTTTCTGGACTGTGTCGAATTTGTGTTACTGTTTTTGTTTAATTAATTTTTTTTCTTTTTTTTTAAATCTCGTCTACTTTATTTTTTTTGTGTTTCGGCGATCTCCATTGTAAATTTATCGCTGAAATGCATATTATGAATTGTAACTGCAGTTTAACGAAACGGAATCGGTGGTTTGAATTTTTAGGCGAGAGTAGAGCATACCTACGCTCGCGCTTAAGGCATGAAATTGAAAATTAATGGCCTATCCTAAGTAATATCACTCGCTAATGAGCTTTCGACTTACCTGTTTGGTAACACAGTCTTGCCAAAAATGTTTTCCAGTGAGTATATGCCTGCAAATTGTCAATAATTAATTGCGTAGAACTTTGCTCTTCATTTGGAGGTGGATAGCGGATGAAGACATTCTTTCCTAAAAAAGACTTCAGCCACTGACTTGGAACACATTTCAAGCCCGCCTGATCACTGAGGCTCCCTATGAATTTGATTACCAAATATTTCTTCACTGACATTGTGGAGTAGCTCTGAAAGGCCCAAACACTTCAGTTAAAACAGAGTACACGTGTACTGAACTTGTAGCAATTTGCAAAAAAACTTACCGTATTCGTGGACATAATTTCACTTTTACTTAAATTTCACCAAAAAACGTTTGCTCCTGAGCTAGGAACAGGAAATGATGCTAGACAAAGAGGGCGCAATCTTTTATACATTTCCGAGGGAACAACTGCATGCATAAGTAAAATTCCCGACAAACAATTTAGGGTAAAGACACCAAGTTTTGAATCTAATATTAACACGGTCACTAGTTAACCTCAATGTTTAAGACAAAGATAAATTTATACATAGTTTGAAAGAAAGTACGAAAATTGATCGAAAATGTAAAAATTAAGAAAAGAATATTATTTTTGATATGACTGTTCAGTGTTGGGAGATCTTACTCTATATATATGCAGTGGCGGATTTAAGTTTGATGCCGCCCTAGGTCCTTTTCAAATTGCCGCCCCCTCTTAATATATTAATCGTAAAGCTATAACCCTATGTAATTTCTAAAGTTGAAATATTTTTTTTCTATTAAAACCATGGTATTACACAAAATTTTGCCGCCCCTCAAATCATGCCGCCCTAGGCCCGGGCCTCACGGGCCTATGCGGTAATCCATCACTACATATATGTATCAAATTCAAAATTTGACCGGAAGTGCCCAACTAAAGCACCTGTAAAAAATTCTATGAAAATCAAATAAATTGTCTCACCCTAAAATATCTCAGGAAATGCCAAAACACAGCTCCTATTAAAAGCAGAACTCAAAATTTTAATTTTCAAAGGTCCTCCACGGAAATTGAATTTTGGCACACCCTAATGTTATATATTCTATTGTAACTTCAATTGTATTCGTAAACATAATTTCAGGTTTCGAATTCAAATTTTGCCAAAAAAAGTGTTTTCCTAATAAGGTAGTAACAGGAAACGATGCTAGACAAAGAGGGCAAGTTTTTTCTAGACTCTAGAGGGAGGGACTGTATGCATAAGTGAAATTTCCGATGTCATTCACATATCACATTGTAATTTCAATTCTAAATATATTCATACAAAACAGGTGGATAGCTATGGCCAAAAAATGAAATTTGAAGCTACTTAGGCGGTAGTGTTTGTAGAATGTAGTGCAATGCTGATGTCACTCTCTCGCACTTATCGGGTAATTGTTTTTGCAAGTGTTTACCCAATCTTTCTTGTATAAATCGTATCCCATCGTCGATATTATCTGGAATTGATCCAACCGAAAAATTTAAGTGTGAAAAAAATTAATTAAGAGTTCAAAAAAACGGACTAACCTGTTTCAAATTCCACCGTCGCTGAGTAGACCTCTGAGATGTTCATACAGTGAGTGCGAAGTGAAACTACATTTTGCAGAGGACAAGCAACGAACACATTTCTGCCATCATAAGACACGATCCATGATCTATGGATACACCGATAGGAGAATTTATCAAACTTTTTAGATAAACTTACAAATTTGACTACTAAAAAATTGGTCTTGTCTTATTGAAAATCTAAATTATAATGAACCAAGTGCTCAGACATTTGTCCAAACAAACATTTAAATGCAATAACAAAAATGCTGCAGAGCGTCGAACTCATACAAAAAAAATCTCACCTTAACTTGACTGGTCTTTATTATATCGTTTCTCAAGGTGACGTCCGTCAAATGCGTCATTAATTCAATCATTGCATCATCAAAAGCCATATTAATTAAAACACATATAAATTGTACAGAAAATTCCTTAGTTATAACTTTATAAAACTGTAACCGAATAAGTTCAAAACTAACTACGTATATTATACTAGGAACAGTTTGATAGTGACTCATTGGTAACTACAATGTTCTATTTAAATAAAAATGATAACAAATTGTTGTAGAGCTCACAATGACACGTAATGAGTTGTGCTAAAGGTTATCGTTAAAATATTAATGTTCCTATGTATCAAAACTCACTGGCCTAACAATTAGCGATTAGATTGTCCTTGACCGATCGCGTGTATTTACATACTCATTAAGGGACTCAGTGTGATGTCACACATGCTTCGGCGGAAGAAAAATTTGTGACTAGATTTTTGGCAAGTAAATTTAAATGCAATTCAAACCCCAAGTGTTTTATAAATTTCTACTTGGAGAACTGTCCTAGTAACACCGTTGTCGTGAATATACACTCACATTAAAACAACATAATCAGTTAGATAGCTCTCGGTCATGATGAATTAGGAAGTAAAATTGTGTTGATTGAACTTAGAATGCAACAATATTTCTAATGTCCACTTTCCACTTTTTTATTTATCTTCCTTATAATTCCACATTCCAATTTTCCTATTAAAGATATAATTTCTTTGTCGTGGTCTGTTGTCATAAATTTTTGTAAAGCTAGCAAGTACTTTAATCTTTTTATTTGTTCATTCGGACCGCTCCATCTTTTTCTTTTAACTGTATTATTCATGGGTATTAGAGATATTACTAGGAGAAGAAACAATTTGACAATAGCCACATTAAATTACATTTTATTAATTTAAATAAGTTTAAGTAGGTACATCATAAAACAACTTTTGCTTTATTTGTGTTAGTTTAAAAATTGCTATCGTAATGTCCCCACGACAAGGTGCTGGTCTTATTACTCAATATAATTCGTTTGTCATCGTTTGCTGACAAAGCCACTTTATTTTGCGCTTGAGTAAAAATTTCGTGTTTGAGAGATTTGAATACAATTTTTTTTTTCTATTGGATTATTGGTTAACAGAACATCGTTATATTCTTTAAAATGTACATCTTTCTAAACATTTTTTTGCACTCCTTTTGCTTTTTTCACTTCATCCTGTTCTGTTTTAATACAATACAATTTTGATCTCAAACCCACAAACTCAAGTAATATGCTTCCTCCTAATTCGTCCTTGAATAAACCTGGCACCTTTTTGTTAACTAATGGGATACCGAAAGAATTGTTTTCTCTGTAATTACTCGTGTCAAAGTAATCTAAAAAGAAACGTTTCAAATCTTTATAAAAGTCTTTTGTCTGTATAGAGTATAAAAAGCTATCAGTATACCAAAGTTGCAAATTGTCACCATAGAACGGTTTCATTACAGAATAGTGGAAATTGTACATATGGCTTTTAGAAATCTCTAATACCGTAAACCCAATGTAAATAGGTTTGTCTAAAGTAATGCTTTCTGGTTTCATTTGGATTGCTACCAAATTCTCAGTAAAAACTGATAAACTGTGAAAATTAGGTCTTGCAATTAATTGTTCAGCTGTTATAATTTTCTTTGTTTTAAGTATTACTGCTGTCATTTCATTTATCGATTAATTTTACATCAACCCTTTTTTCTGTATCTTCCAAAATTTTTCCAAAAATGCTGTTGTTTAGCAACTTTAAAAAATCTTGCTCAAAACTAGACTTAGCCCTTTTTCGTAATTCAGTGTTTAAGTATATATAGTTCTTCAAATAAGGACTTTGCTTAAATTTAATGACTCGATGTATTTTTTTTTTAACTTTAACCCATGATCTAAATTATTTTTTAAATGAACAAAATGAATTAAGTACATATAAATATTTTATCATATAAATTTGGAATTAATTTAGAGGTCTTAGAACCTAGAGGTGTAAACTTTTATGCACAGAACGGAATATCATTGTGCAAGTCATGTAAGTGTTCCGGGTACTCTAAATCTACTTCTAGAATATAACCAAACTCCCCATCGCTAGGTACTTTCCAAAAGTCAATTTCTACTATTTCAGACTCTATCAATAAACTGAAATCCGAATATGGTAAATAAGCACACAAAGCGTCTCCATACAAGTTAGTACAGTCTATATACTTCAGATAATTTGTTTCCAAAGTCGGATCATAATCCATCAAATATTTATTGTTAGCCTTGGATTACCTAAAAGAACATAAGCAAATACCACCACGGATACCACTTTTGATCGTTTTAATTATTTCTAATTTATCAATCAGTTCTAATTTGACCCTTGTTTTTAACAACATCGCATCAAAACTTAGGCTCGGAGTCTAAGTTTTGATGCGATGTTGTAAAATGCTGGATCTAAATTATAATTCACTTTACAAGTTTTCCTAAAATTTTTAAAGACATCGGCTAGCAGTAACACGTCTGGTTTAAAATATAAATCAGTATATTCCCCCAAGTTATTCAAATTGAAATGTCGCCCAAATTGAATGTGCATGTTCATAGTCAGCTAGTGTGACGGTATTGTTTGTAATTGAACTGAAAAAATAGTCTCGCGGTGTTAGGCTTTGTTCTTCAAAAGAATCCTAACTTGTCATATATTCATAAGATTTTCGTCTCATTAAATCAAACTCTATCTCAGATGTAAGTAACTGAGGCAAATGTACAAAATCAGGTTTGTTTAAGTTACTAACTAATTTTTCTAAACTTGTACCAAGAAATTTAAAAGAATTCACGAAACGAACTGGAAAGTAGTCATCATCTTTCTGAAAAAAAAAATTGTAAAAGACATATAATTCTCTTTATTCTTTGCAATCACTTTTATCTTTCCAGGCATTTCACCTAATTGCCGAATGAACAGATGACTGTCGTATCCAGATAAATTATGAAAAAATACTGGAACAAATCTAGGTAGGTGAAAGCGAAGGATACAGTATGAATGTGCTGCTCTACGATAACGACCTGTTAGGTGACAATGGTCTCTGACCTTATCATCAAAAAGTATATCATTACAAAGAAAACAATTCTTAGCTTTCGAAAAACTTTCAGTATCAGTTAACTTCATAGGTACCTCAGTTTTCAATATATTGTTTATGAATGTTATGTCTGATTGTAGATAAAATAAGAATTTTTCAATACAATCTGACCCATGGTAAGACACATATTTATTTTAGGAAGCGTCATAACTACAAACAATGTAATATGCAAACGCAGCAAGAATGTTCTGTTGCAGTGATGTTCTGCTACTTGAGCTAGGTTCACTAACGGGCTTCAACAAAGATTTAAAGTCACCATAGATTACAAAGGGCATGTCTTGCATTCTCTTGTAGTGATTAAACTGAATGGAAGTTCCTGCGTTAGATAAAATCGTTTTAACACCGTTACATACATGTGCATCTAGTTTTTTATTTGTGTTAAAAAATATGAGTCAATCCTCGCAAAAAAAAACATTTTCTCGTGACGTTAGTTACTTGTCGGCGTAATGATTTTGAAAGATTTTTAACAAAACAGTAATACGAACGGGTGCCGTTATCAATTAAAAGTAAATTTACATGATTTTCTTTGCGACATTTGGTTCTATATAACGGTCCAACTATATCATTATTATTTCGAATACCATAAATGTTAATACTTATTTGTGGGTTGTTTTTTTTCAACGATCTGTACATCTGAAAACTGAACATGAAAAGTAATGTTTTTAGTATTGAGAACTGTGTCAAAGTGAGGATACGAAAATGTTCGCTGTCCATTATTTTTATCAGGAAACAAGGCAGCCATTACTGACCACAAGAAGCAGAAATTGTCCATATATTTAATGTTAATACATGCTCGTTTATTCTTGATGTTTTTAGGTAGATCAATATAACTAGAAGCTCCTAAGGGATTATATTTGTTAATGTTTACTTAAAGATACAAGTTCCCCATAAAAGCCCAAACACTATCTCGTTCCTCAAATGCTTCAATTTTTTTACTAATCGTTTCAATTACTTTTGAGAACAAACATTCAAAGTCTAGATTTTGATTTAAAACTATGTTTTCTGTAGCAAAGGATTTTATAGATACTGAATCATTTTTGGGAAGAACGAATTCAGCAAACAATTCGAAATTCGCTTTTAAACTAGAATGAGCTAACATTCGTGCCTCAATCAAACCCTTTACACGTGTTTTGAGAAATAACAAGTACCTAGCGGGCGGGAGTTCGCTTCGTTTACTCGAGACCCTGTAAGACGCAATCCGGCTGCGAAATGCGCTACTTAGTTTTTTGACATCATCATCTTCAAATACAGAATTATTATTTTTATGTAAAATACTTTTCAGATGAGCTGAAAAAGCATTGCTTTTAATTGATAGATCGCAAACTGAACAAAATATTGTCTTGTTACTTTTACTAGTAATTTTTCTCAAATAGGTACTATAACACCTATAACATCAAGATACTATGAGAACTAACTTAAACTTAAAGTGTGTGAGAAGAATAAAAAAATTAAGTATACTAAAATTTATATTTGTACCAAATAATTATTTAAAAATACCCAAATAACCCTCTTAAATTAAACCTAACCTAACCTACCCAGCTAAAAAGAAATTTATGAAGGAGAGCCCAAGATAAAAATAAAAAATTAAAATTAAACCAGCCTATTTTTTCTTTTTATCTTGGAAGAATGTACCTTCCTCCGTGAATTTCTTTTTAGCTAACTTTATAAATTCTTTAAGTTGTAAAAAGTCAGCTGAGTCTCCATCATCTTGCAAACGCACCCAGATGTAAGCCTTTTCGCACCGGTCGATCCCTCCCAAGTCCTTTACGTCGCTGCTCTTGTAGAGACGGACCTCCGCAATAGTGTCTCCGCTGAGGTAGGCTCGCTGACGTACGGTCTCGTTAGGAACCCTCCTTGGAAAGTATGAAGCTGTTTCTGTCGCCTTCTGGACGGCGATTCCGTCTTCACTATCCGATAGCCAGTCCTCCACCCTGCACGTTACTGTCTTTTTTTCAGCCTTCGTAGGTCTTCCACGAGTAGGTGTAGGCTTGATCTTCTTTTACTGACTGAAAAGATGTAACAATAAATAAGCACATTCAGGAAGAGAATATCTGAATGAGAATGTATCCTAAATGATAATGTTAAGAAATAATTGAAAAGTAAAACTAAAATTAAAAATTTTGAATCACTTCCGACATTCAATTGCTTATAACTTTTAAACAGCTAAACAGATTTTCACGAAACAAGGCTAAGAACACTCGGAATAAAATTATCTATGACACAAAAAAAACTAAACGAAAATCGCTTCATCCGTTTGGGAGCTACGATACCACAGACAGATACACAGACAGGTTAAACTTATAACAACCCTCTTTTTTGTCGGGATTAATGAATAAAAAAACACTCAAATTAGCACACTAAGATTTGTACCTTGACAAACGTTTAGAGGGTCGAGAAAACGTTTAGAGGGTCGAGACAAACAAACATCGCTTTTCTCACAGTTGATTGTTCTGACTGGGAATTTAACCCAGGATCTATTGTTCGAGAGGTGGTGTCGCTACTACAAGACCAATTAAATGAGCAAAGTTCAAAATAAATAAATAAATAGGTCAAAATAAATGTAAAGTTTAAAACATATACCTACTAGGCACTCTAGAGACACGCCCAAAACGAGTCATTTGTTCCTTCTCCGAAACAGAGGGTACAACCTTATCCACCTTGCTTGATACAAGCTTATTTTGTTCTTTTAAAAGAACAATTTCAGGAACGCTAAGTTCGAGCTTATATAAGCGTTGGAAAGGACGTATCTTAAAACCTGAAGATGTTCTTACCTTTGCAGTTCTTTCCACAGAATCTCTTCCTGAAAATATCTCCTCTATGACACCTAAAGGCCATTTTAATCTTTTCTCGTCCGTCTCAATTAACACTACGTCACCCACCTTCAAGATATCACGTTTTTCTTTACCTTTTTGTACCAATGTAGTTAAATACTCTGTTTTAAATCTTTGTCTAAAATCATCTCTCAATTTCTGAATGTAACGTAACCTCTTATTCAGGCTCTTCGCATCAATCTGGTCAATGTCTGAAACATTGGTTTGAGAAGTAGGCTGTAAAAAACACGAGGGTGTTAAAGGCTCTAAAGAAAATGTTTTTTCATCCTCAATGTAGGTCAACGGGCGTGAATTCATCGTTGCTTCGCAGTCACACAAGTTTGTTTCAAGTTCTACATACGTGACTGTCGACTGACCAAGTACTCTTTTCAGTAAATCCTTTAATATCTTGATCAACCTTTCCCAGAAGCCACCCCACCAAGCAGCCGTTGGTGCATTGAGTTTCCATTTGATGCGTTGTATAGTGGAATTACGTTGGATCTCATCCCAGTTCAAAGACGATAACAAGTTTTTGCTACCGATGAAGTTCGTCCCATTATCACTCATGATAACGTTGACTCTACCTCTACGTGCAATGAAACGACGTAAGGACATTAAAAATGCCTCTGTTGAGAGAGACTTCGTTACCTCGAGATGCACGGCGCACATGTGTACAGCACTATCCATACTTTCTCTCCATCGCGTAGAAACAGTGGACCCGCCAGATCGACACCTGTAATTTCAAATGGGGCAGAACATAGCGTGCGCTCGACTGGGAGAGGGGCTGTCGGCACTTGTGTAGGTTTGGCTCGGTAATGTCTGCAAATAACACAATTTGCGATAATAGACTTTACCAATTGTCGTGCACCTATGACCCAGAACCGGCTACGTAAATCGGCCATGACTGTACCAAGTCCAGCGTGCTGTAGCTGTGCGTATCGCTGCTCGGCCAGGCGCCGCGTAATAGTGCTCGTCGCTGGGAGTGCTACGGGATATTTCGTGCTCTCTGGCACATCTGTTAGTAAAAGTTTAGTTTTTATTTTAACTATACCTTCTTTGTCGTAGAAATAAGTTAATCCTTGTATCTTCTTCTCAATATACTCCTTGTTTTCTGACTAAATCAATCTTATTACTCTCTTTTCAGCTTCTTCGTATTCTTCGTAGCTCAGTTCAGCCGTGATTTTATTCTTATTTCTTGTGTTGTAGACAAAACGGAACATCCAAGCCACAGTTCGTATAATCTTACTGTATTTTGAAAAATAAAGAAGATTCTTTGTCATACCTTCAGTACACGTAGTTGTATTACATGATACAGCAGTTTTCTTCAGCTCTCGATTCGCTTCTTCCGTCTCACTTACGACGATGCTCGATTTTGGCCACTCCTCTGGACTCAAATACAGCCACGTCGGACCCTCCAGCCATTGAGAAGAAAGCAGTTGAGCGGCATCGCAGCCTCGTGAAGCGATATCAGCCCAGTTACATGTGCCTGAAATATGTAACCAATTCTTTACGTCAGTGTTTTGTCTAATTTCTTTGACACGGTTTCCTACGTATGTATTCCAAGGAAGCTCATTCTTAATCCAGTAAAAAGCTACACCTGAATCAGTCCAGCAATATTCTTCACTCGTAACATTTAGGTCTTTTCGTGCTTCCGCTAATAATCTAGACCCAATTAAAGCTGCTAGAAGTTCCAGACGAGGAATGGTTGGCTTTTCAGGGGGCGCAATTCGTGACTTTGCTGAAACGATTCGCACGGATATATTGCCATTATTTTCAGCTCTTAAATAAACACACGCTGCGTAACCCACTTGGCTAGCGTCACAAAACATGTGTAATTGAATATTACACTCATCGATCGGAGCTGACGTTAGTCGTCTTGGTATCCTACACATTTTCAAGTTATGTAATGATTCATACCAAGTAACAAATTTTTGTTTTAGGGTGTCAGGTAGTTCTTCATCCCAACCACATTTCCGACGCCACGCCTCTTGTAAAATTAGACGAGGTACTAGTGAGACTGCTGAACTAAATCCAATGGGATCGTATATCCTCTGCGCTATAGACAATAAATTTCGCTTTGTAATCCTACCTAACTCGCATGAAGAGGGCAAGTCTGCTAAATTGCAGCTTAATTCATCTTCTGCCGTATGCCATTCAAGTCCGAGCACTGAGATCATCAAATCGTTCTTTACTGACGAACCACCTTTCACCCACTGTCTAAGATCAAACTTCGCTTGTTTCATGATTTCTTTGGCTTCTTTCTCAAATTTACTCACATTATTTTCTTTATCTAAACTTGTTACGAGGTTATCTACGTAAAAAGAACTCGCTAAAATATCTGCAGATCCTCTTAAGTTACCAGTGATCTGGTTCAAGTGATGTTGAATAGTCGCAGTGAGTAAAAATGGACTAGACGTCAAACCAAATACCACTCTGCAGTGACGATAAGTAATCATGTTACCTTTGTCATCCCACCATAAAAATCTTAACATATCTCTATCCTTCGGTGAAATTGATATTTGTAAAAATGCTTTGGCAATATCCGCGGTAATACCAATCGACCTCTTTCTGAATCCATTCAGTAGTTTTGGAATTTTATCCAACATATTGATCCCTTTGTCGAGGCATAAATTCAAAGATTTACCTTTCTTGTCTTTCGCCGAGGCATCGAAAACGGGTCGTATTCTAGTGGTTAGACTTTTTTCTCTCACTACGGGTCGATGTGGTAAGTAGTGAGAAGTTTCAAAGTCGCTATCGGGATCCGGTACGACCTCTATAATACCCAGATCCTGCCATTCATTAAATATTTTACCATAATCGTGGTACGAATCGTTAGCCTGTAACTTTTTTGTTGCAGACTGCAATCTCCGAGAAGCCAAGTCGTAGTTATTTAATAAATCATCGTGACCTACCTTCCACGGAAGAACAACTTCATATCGGCCCTCCTTATTAATCGTCACATTATTCTCAAAATTCGCCAATACCTCCTGTTCGTTCTGTTGTTTTGTTTTCATTGCTATCGGATCCTGGATACCTAAAGCTTCCAAAGACCAAAAATTTGATAAATCTGTGGAACAAAACATAGTTACAAGAGTTGATTGCTCGTGAGCATTTGTGTGTGACAATCTCCCTTGAAGGGTCCAACCTAATTTGGTTTTCATTGCAACTAATGAATCTTGCAATTTTATAATATGACCTGTAAACAGTAAACCTGCAAAATCAGAACCTATGAGCAAACCTATCTCGTTTGAATTCTGGGTGCAATCGGAAAGAGTGATCTTGTGTTTGTTGAGTAAGTGTGATATTGATAAGTCAGTGTAAGTGGGAATATTACGGCTGATGCATTTTTGCCCTAGAGCTGACAAATTAAAAGAAAAATTATTATCTACATCCATTACTGTCAAGTTATAAACATTATATTGCTTAGAGGTTATCTCTACACCGCCAAACAAACAATGAGATAATGTTTCATTACCGACTGGAGTTATGTTGAGCTCGCGTGCGATGTCTTCTTTAATATAGGAACGCTGAGCTCCGCTATCAAACATAGCTCGTACTATCGCCTGCTTTTGGCCATTGCTTACGATTACTGACAGAGTCTGGAGAAGCGTCGTCGTTCCTGTGCTCTGCTTAGGACCAGCAGACATGCAGGCCGAGGTGTTGGCAGTTTCTTCTCGTACCTCGGTAGGCTTTGTCACCTTCTCTTTCTGACCTGTACATAAAACAACAGAGTGTCGCTGTCCACACACAACACATTTTATGAACGCCTTACAAGCTCTCGCATGGTGTCCTTTCTTAAGACATATAGGGCATGCTTTCTTCTTCTTCAACAGCTCTCGTCGCTCTTCTACGGTAAGCTTCTGCAACTTATAGCACTCTAAGCTGTTATGTGAGTCTTTATCGCACCATATGCAACACTGCTGCTTAACTTTTGTGTTGAGATTAGTCAAAAGACAACTCGCCGTAGGCTCCTTACTAACAATTTCTTCCTTCTCAAAAGTTTTCTTTGCGAGGGAAATTCTTTGTTCCGATTCAACCTCCTTTCTCAAAAAACACAGCAAATCTGAGAGTTCAGTATCATTATTTTTCTCATTCTTAGCTCTTTCCCATATGACTAATAATTCTCGGGGTAAGGCCGACTCTACCATGGGTAGTAAAAACGCCGCAAATTTATCCTTCGTCACACCTAGAGTCTCTAATGCGCGTAAATGGGCACTCAGTTTATCAAAAAGTACAGTGACACTAGAGGATTCTGTTTGATTTACCATCGCTAGTAGTTCTCGCACATATACTTGGATTAACAATTCCTCTCGCGCATACCTTGCTTTCAGCTGCGACAAGCACTCGTTGTACGCTAAAGGTGTGAAAGTTTCGACAAGCAATCTCGGTTCAGAATTTTCTTTCATCGCTTGAAGCAAATATTGAAATTTATCGCTTTCGTCAATGTTGACATCTGTATGAATTTTCTGAAATTGACCCCAAAATGGCAGCCATTTTTTTAAATTTCCGTCAAACATAATAAATTCTAACTTCGGAAGCTTGAAATTACGTTTCTCACTTTCTTTACACTGTTTCTTTTCTTTCTTTTCTTTCTCTTTATACAAACAGTCAATCGAAATCCATCTTGTTCTATATTCCATTGCGCATTCCATGTCTTTCTCTAAGTCTTCTTCATCATATTCGCGCAAAACTCGTCTCATATCTTTGTCCAAATCTACTAATTGACTTTGCAATTCACGTACCTTTATAATTATACTGGGTTGTAATCGATAATGAAACCCCATCTTCATCGGCACATTTTCGTAACATTTCTCCGAGGACGTTGACATTTTTTGTGAACAAGGACCTGGTTATTTTTCTCTCCCTTTTTAGAGATTCTATTTCCATCGAATCGCCATCAGCCACGGTCGCCATAATTTAACGGTTCAGACTTAAAAGGCACAAATTAATAACAGAAATACTAAAAGGGATTTATTTTCGAGAAAAGGTAAAAAAACAGTCATTTGTTTATCTTCACAATACAATCTGTCAAAAATATATTTTACATCAACAAAAGAGATCGGTTATCGACAGTTCTAGAAAAAATATAACTGCAGTAAAGCAGGTATAAATAAAAAAAGATATTTACCTTATGTCTTTGTTGGAGTCGAACGTCAGCCTCCGCTTTCTTCGAGCGCTTGTAGTTTGATTCAGACCTGTAAAAAATAATTCGCTTGAAAAACAGACCTTTTTATTTGCTTATACTAACTAACAGAGTATTCATTCGATTAAACTATTGAAAAAAATTTAAAAGTATATTTTATAAACTTACGAACATTATAATGGAGCAGCTGATGCGAATAGGAACAATTTTCTTGAAAGTGATGGTACCGGAGTGTGAAAGTCGGGAGAGGAGCAGGGTTTCCGGAGCACGAAGATCAGGAGATGAGTACGCGTAAAACTCGAGGAGCGATTGACACGATACGGTAGCAACACAGTCTCAGAGCGATAGAATGGAAAAAATCAATTTTGTGGACTTTTTATTGTAAAAAATCAGCTTATGATCAGGAGTTGCAAACCTTTGGATGAAAATGTTATCAGTGTCTATTTTTACTACTTCTGTAACGTATAAAATGTCCTTATTATAAAGCTAACATATTGTGTACATTCACTTTTCTTAATACTTATATTTTATCATTATAGTTACATTTATAATATGTATTTAAGTAAACAGTTACATTTATACACTTTTAATTTGTAAATGGTTAAGGTTATTAAATCCTTCAGGAAAGACATTAATTCAATTACTTTATAAAATATGAAGTAAGTTTTGTTTCTTTAATTTAAAACAAGTATATTCTGTAATTATTTCAAATACAATATGTAAGTTGCTTACCCCTGAATTATATGCGTATCAGCAATTCCCAGTAAACTTACAACTATTGCAATTCCACAATCCAGGTAAATTCACACCTACTGCCCACGATTCGGGTACGGTTGAAAGATGATATTTTGATTTGGGATCCTCCGGTAATGATTTAATTGACATAAATGGTATAGAACAGGTTCCGTATTTCATAATTCTGTAATAACTAATTGAAATTCACCAATAGAACACATTAAGCTTTTTGACATTAACCTTTACAGAAAATTGTAATTTTTAGAATTCTAAATAAGTACCTTAAGAAAACTTGATCCGTTTCATAGGAAAATTCACATCCTAAGGTTTCGGTTACTAATTTAATATAAAATCAATTTAAAGCACATTCAGTGTTATTACTACCAATTTCTGAGTAAACTCGATCTATCGTTGACCTCGTCTCAGTTCTTTTAGCCAAGTAAGATTGAGGTTAAGAGTTCACCCATCATTACGACCGGTTTGGTCGAGTGGTAGTGGCGCTGCCTCTTGATCGGCGGTCCTGGGTTCGATCCCCAGTCGGGGCAAACCTTTGTGTAAAAAGCAGATGTTTGTTCTCGGGTCATGGGTGTTTGTGTTTGTCTTTATGTGTTTTCCAAGGGACCCACGACACAAGGGAAAACCTTACTGTGGGCCTTTGAGTGTGTAGCGTTTATTTTTATTTTATTTTTTTATTATTATTAAAATCCTTTTTACCAACTCTTCACATACTGTTGTTAGATATATGAGGTGACTTAAGTTAGTTACCGAAACTTTAAGAGGTGATTCTCTCCATGAAACTGAAAATCTTTTCCAAGGAACCTAACAAAACAAGACATAACTTTGAATACTGATTTAAAGTAAAAATATAACTGTTAAATAAGTACAAATATCTAACAAAGTTGTGTTTAAATTACATATAATCATTTCTGTTAGAGATCAATAACTATTCACTTTACAATGTCTTTCGCCTGGTAATCGAAATCTACTCAACTGTGGTTAACCGATGAATTGAATAACCGGTTCGGTTTTTCAACTGTATCTTGACATCACTATTACATTCAGTACCGACTCTCGCATTTACAGTGTTAACTGTATAAGTGTTAGTAGGGTATTATTGGGCATTCTAATTCACTGTTTTCAAAAACCAGTTCACTTCACTCCGTTTGCTCCACTTCGTTCCGCACTCCGTTTCGTGAACTGGTGTTTTAAAAAAAGTGAATTCTTATTCACTATTAGAATTCAATTGTATTATTCTATTGTATTATTGGGCTTTCTAAAGCCCAATAATACAATTATGAAATTAACCTATGCTAACACTTACCACATCAAACGGCAGCGAATGCGTTTCCATACAGCAGCAAAAACAATAATTGTCTATTTCTATGTCTTATCACTAATTTTGCGAGAACACTCGAGGAATCATTATTTTCATAAAAACTGGAAATATTAGGTTTTAGTCACAAATTTCGCGAGATGCATGACTATAAAATTTAAAATAATAATTTTCATTAGAAATACCAACTAAAGCGTATTACTCATTTACGAGATTTTCATACTTGAATGAGGGTTTCTGATCAATCAAAACTGGATCCTAACGTTAATTGTTGAGGCTTTTCAACTGACCAGAACTGGTTCCTCTCAAATCAAAACCCCATGCTTTCCTCTCAATTTTAGTTGGTTTTTCTAAGGAAAACTGAATTACGTAAATATCTTCTATGTCAGGTACTAAGCACATTTTCAAGGTTTACATAATTGAATGAGGGTCTCTGACCAGTTGAAACTGGATCCCAACTTTACATGTTTAGGCTTTTCAACTGACTAGAGCTGTTTCCTCTCAATAAAAACCTTGTGTTTTTCCCACCCTAGACAAGTACTTACGCGTAAATATTAAATTACACAATCACAAATTTCGCGAGATTTCATGTAACTCCACAATCATGATTTTCTTGAAAATGCAAATCAAAAACGATATCGGCACACATTACAAAGATTTTTAATATTGAATGAGGGTTTCCGGTCAATCAAAACTGGATCCTAACATCAATTGTTGAGGCTTTTCAACCGACCAGAACTGGTTCCTCTCAAATCTAAAACCTGGTGCTTTTCCCACGCTTTTGACTGTATTTTCAAACGAAAACGAAATTTAGAAACCAACGCGGTTGGAGTTACGAATACACTAACGCTTTGCAGCTATGCTTCCCGAATCTGATTAGTAAGCATTTGAGTTACTATTTACAATAAAGGTTGTCACACACCACACGCGAGCGATAATTTATCTTCTTCACGCTTTTGTTTCACAGATTTTCATCATTTCTATTTATTTTCTACTAAAATTGAATTTGTGTAAACACTATAATCGTATATTAACATGTTCAATAATAGTTATTTTTAACAATTCAGTGGATTATCATTAGTTAACAAACATTATTTAAAATCTCTTAATCAAATAATACCTTTTATTGTCTTACGTAATATCAACAAAATAATCTCTAGATATTTAACTACCTATTTATGATAACTGTATAAAAAATAAATGTCACTAGTATTTTAAACATTTTCAATCAAACCCCCACTAAACCTTTTTTAAATATATACTAATAAAATAATTATTGTTTTCCTAATCATGATGAATATAAAAAAATATGTTAAAAAATAGCTTTATCTTAGTGTATCCCATTAGTTCCCAAGAGTCACCGAGAGTTCCACATACTCGTAAGTACTATAGCTTTACCTGTAGATTAAATTACTAAGACGTTGCAGTTAGTCTACAAACCCGCAGGTGGACAAATAAATAATAAGACTCAGTTCACATAAATAGTGAATACAGATATTTCAAAGAGGGTAGACAGGGAAATTTAAGACAAGAGAACATTTTATTTTTGTATGTAGTTTTATTCAACTAGTAAAAGGGTATGTTAATGGAATTTACACGTTTGAAGATAATGAAATTTGTAAAACAACCACGCATACAGATATTTTG
>OX465244.1:12374234-12473926 GCA_949987775.1 Aproaerema taeniolella
AGTACGGAGATTCCAGACACAATTGATTTTCAATTGTTATTTACCACGATCGTGGTCTTAGAGACTGGACGTATTAAGACAGAAAGTTGCTTAAGTAGAGACTGAATAAATTAATAACCGACTTGGTATTACATGGATCTCACAACTTTTTACCGCAGAACAACTGAGTTGCGAGACTTGGTTTTTTTGACAAGTATTGTTTTTGATGGGATCTCATTTCTTTTTGTATTTTGTAGACAGTTCTACTTTTTTCCTTTTCGGTACCTTCTACTTAATGTATGTAAAGAAAATTAGGTTTAGGTTTTGTAACTCATCCCAATGCGCTACCACATACTCAATTATAGCAAGTCTAATATCATACGACGACTCAATATTCCCATACATAGAGAATGACAAAGAATGAAATAAACACGAACCATCACCAGGTATAGGAACAACCCAGTGTGGACAAGGCTGATCATTCACATACAGTATTACTGAATCCATTGCGACTACCTACAAGTTAGATTGCAAAGTTATTTTTATGCAGAAATACGATTAGGTAATAAGAAATTTATAAATACTTAGGTACTTAAAGTATCAATATTTAATTTAAATTATTTATCCGAACAACGTCCAAATTGTAAGCAAATAATATCAGTAAACCAATGAGAGTAGTCTTTAGTCGTCAAACTAATATAGCAATCGAAATTATCAATGAAAATCGCAAACTTATGGGTAAGAATTCTGGGCACATCCGAACAGCATTGGGTCGCTCGCGCGTATGAGCGCGGCTGCTGCTCGCTCGGCGACATTCACCTTTCCGCGCGCCCCGCCACTGTCCCGCGTAGTAACGCGTAGTAACGGCCCGCGCTCACTCGCTAGCATCGCAGCGCGTGGTATAATAATTAGTTTACAACCTTACGCACTCGTAATAAGTACGAATACGCACGTAGGTACCTTTTTTGCATTAAATAATTTAATTTACACGTGTTTTCATGACGGGAATACCCATTTTTTGCTCGATTTGGCAGGGGCACTACCATACGCCTATATTTATATGGGACTAGCTTAAACCCGCGGCATCGCACGCAATAATAATAACTGCCGTAAAACATCGTTACGAATAAAGCCAATATTGAAAAATTTAATTGAAGACTTGGCTGTATGGGCTTAATTTTCTTTGCGGTCTTTTCTAGATTTTTTAGTTTTTCCTTGATTCATACACCAAACACTACTTATATTCCAAATTTGAAGCTTCTAGGTCTGCTAGAAGTGCCTTAGAATTTTGATGATCGGTGAGTCAGTGAGTGACAAAATTAAGAAATTTGACCCGTTATAATTCTTAAAATACTGGTTCAAATTGAATGAAATTTGAAATATACCGTGTCTTTAAATGCCTGCATGGTTACTGAAAATTTCAGTCTTCTAGTTTTATCCACAACGAAGTTACAGGGGGTCGAAATGGTCTGAATTGCTTCGAGAAAAGGATGGTACGGCCGTGACGCTTTTTTGCTCGACTTGGTGGGGGCACTGCCGTGCCCCCAGATTCGTTACGACTGATTAACTCGCGCGATCCCTCTGCGTCACGCAGCTATCGGAGTGCGATGTACATAGCTTGTTTTCGTTTTTTACGTTATGATTATTTTATATTGTAAAATGGAGTCTAGTCGATAGTATAATAAATAAGAAAAATTCCACGGAAAGATCATTCAGAATGACTGTATGTGTCCAGGGTTTCAGTTTTTGCTAAGCTGTCTTTCACACCGTTTATATAAATATATATTTTTTCTTTTTTATTTATCAATTTAAAAGGTCTATGTAATATTTATTCAGTTTAAGTTTTAGATTTTTCTGATTTAATTAGTTTTTTAGCGTTTTTGGGAGTTTATTAATTAGAGACGGTAAAGTGTAGTTTAGCCGCTGTTTTCCGATAAAATATTACATTAATTCGCAATAGGCTCTATTTTTGTATATCAGCCTTTCATCCTTTTAAAATGACTATATTTACGAATCCAACTAAAAAATTATATCGAAATACCTCAAAAAAGAAAAATGCGAATAAAGACCTAGAATTTTAAACAAAAATTTTAATAACTAAATGAACAGTTTCCATGATAAAGGTACCTGTAACAAATAAAAATATAACAGAATCCAACCAAAAACATCACCCTTATGTTTGTTTGTCAAAAAATTTAAATTAAATTTATTAGGATTTATGGTATATGCGAAGAAAATATTAATTAGCTGAACTGGTTAATAGTCGATTTTGATATAGTTTATGATCGCATACTTATGAAAATCTAAATAAACTTGTTTAAGTTTTGTACATTCTTATAAAATATAGCGGTTACCGCTTGGCAAAAAAGTAATAGGTATAAAAAATGGCTGACTTCTCGAACAATGCTGAATAAAAGGCAATAATACCAAAATGCAACACTTTTCGTGAAAAATTCAAGATTTTTTTTTAAATCTTAATCGCCCATTCCGAACTGAACATAGTGTAGCAGTGTTACGGTCTAAAATAGATTGAGGTCGCGTGGAGTGGCCCAGCCTGGCAGCCGTGATGACTTGAAATTTTGCAGATGTATATAATACCGATGACAATACAATAATTTGGTTCCATCGAGCTGATCTGATGATGACACGAGGAGACAGATGGTAAAAATCTTCAACGGTTACTATTAAACCCTTTGAGTTTGGGCTCATTTGATTTGATTTTTGTTTATTAATATAAGGGTAAGGTTGCCAAAATTGCCAAATACAACACAACTGTAACACAACAGATTTTATGTTTTTTTTACACAAAATATGTAACCCAAAATTAACACATTTTTTTTGTAAAGCGTGTTTCAAAATTATCATCATAATCATCATTATAAAATTGTTCCAACTGCAGTGATTGTTAAGTGGAAAGTTAGTTTAAGTTAATTTAATTTAATTAAAAGTTTTATTTTTTGCTTATGTAAGGAGTATCGTTGAATATGCGTCACCTATCTGGTCTCCCACCTATGTGACTCACATAGTGAACCTAGAATCTGTGCAACGCTGTTTCACGCGGCAGTTGGGTTACCGAATCCGCGAGGTTGGTGACTACCATGAGAGGCTCATTAGATTTGACATGCTCTCTTTAGAAAATAGACGTCTTGTCGCGGAAATGAAACTGCTATACGAAATTGTTAACTCTAAGCTCGATTGCCCGAAGCTGATTAAACGCATAGGCCTGCACGTGTGTCCCGCTCGCACTAGAAACATGCATTCTCTAAATGTGGGCGTCGCCCGCAATAATTACACGAGGCATTCTGTATTGCAGAGGCTTGTAGACACTTATCATAAAAAAATTAAAGATGCGGATCCTTCATTAACTTTATTAAAGGGGCGAATTTATTAACTTTGTTAATTAGCAACTACCTTGATTTCCCTTGGGTCGCCCGGGGCGCGGTGTCGGGTGATCGATCACATATACGCAAAAACACACACACATACACACAAATAAACAAACACACACACACACATATATATAAATACATACACAAACGCACTCACGCTAACACTCTTATTTAATTTTTTTTTAATTTTTCTTAATGTTACCTTTAATATGACAGACTATGTAATTGGCTTAACAAATTTTTAAATTTAATAATTTTAAGGTAGAATATTATAGGCTGTATAGTTTGCAATAAACAATTAAATTAAAATAAAATAAAATAAATAAATAAAACAGCATTTTTTATGGTTAACAACGGTGAGTAGAAGTTGCTTAGAATGTTTTTGGGCGTGCGGCTGGCGCATTTTCTTTTTTTTTTGTGATCCCTTTCCATTTTCTCCTGAGTCATTCTTTTTTTTTCTTTGTTATAAATTTTTACTTAACGTCTATGTTAACGGAAATGTATGAAATCCGTCATTCTATACAATTCCTGAAATCGCCCGGAAATGTGTGAAATACATTTGATACATTTCCAAGAAAATCTATACATTTCCTAAATAACAATTTGAAATGTGTAAAATATTTGATTTTGTCTGTTTATAAGTCATTCGACTTCTTTGTTCCATTGCGATAGACGAAACTGCGAAAAGAGCGCCCTGCCATCGCTTTTCCTCTTCAATTCGATCGGGGGAAGGGCAATAGGTCTGGGACGGTGCACCCTGGGCATCTGATAATAACTTTTGTTATGGTTCGCCACAACAATTAAGGAGGTGTCATTTGAGGGGGTTTAAGTTGACTGTATTTTCTTTGCTTCGATTTCAGGTCGCTAGTTTTCTTCAAATAAAAACACCGGATTCTTCACAATAAAAAAAATCTTCATTTATTTTCAGGTTCTTCAATTTCGGTTCTTCTTGTCGAGCGCTTCGAGAGAGAGTTGATTGCTTGAGAGCGAGTGAGCGAGTGACGATTGCCGTTCGTTCGTGGAAGTCTTCTCGAGCGCCGGCGAAAATCTGTCGCGGCCTATAAAGATAGGCCGGTTATTGGGACTGCCTCTGACCCTACCTGCGTGTAGGGTGAGGGGACTATTCTGCTCCCCCCGATAGGGAAGGGAAGAGCACACCTTCGGCTGTCGTAGGTAGCATTTTTGGGGACTCGGGCGGGCGGGAAAAGGCAACGCTACCATACAATGGCTACGCCGACAGTTCCCGCCCATCCGTTGTCTGTCAAGTAGGTCTGTCACTGGGCCCTCTCACACGGCCTTGTGGTTGGAACACAACGCGTAACGTGTGAGAGTGACCCATTCGTCAGTCATGCAACTATTAGCGGCCGTCGGCCCGCTAAAGTTACATGACCGAGTTGGAATGTCGAGGGAGAACTAAAGGGGAATCGACTTCTCATTTTAAGGGGTACCGTGCGGTAATAAAAAAAAAGGCGAAAGAGTGAAAGTGATTGTGCGGGCAAAGAGCTCTTTGCCCGTTGTGAAGAAAAAGCCTCCCTGTTGTTTTTTTTTCTCGTCGAGGGAGGGAGGGAGGGTTGCCGGCCGCGGGGGCGGTATTTATGGGATTTTCTACGCTCTGCGCTAAGCGCCTCCGGCGCGCATTAGCGGGCGTGCCACAGCCAATCACAAGAGGCGGGGGCGTGCGTGGGAGATGCGTATAGCGATATGTTTTGTCCTTCTCACGCGCGCTTATTCGTCCAAAATGTACGCTCTGTGATTGGTCGAGTTTTTCTATTTTTTTCCTCTCTCTTAAAACGCTTAACATTACAATATTTCTTATTTTCTAGTTTCAATTTACAAGATTTCTTTCAAACAATTTCAATTTAGGGTTTTATTTCACAAATATAAGTATTATTTTACAAACATAGAGTTATAAATATAAAATAAACAGATTAAAATTAACATTCATATAAGATAGCATTATAATTTCGAACAAAGTTATTTACATTAATATCATCATCATCATCATCATCATCATCAACATTAGCCTGTATCAGTCCACTGCTGGACATAGGCCTCTCCTATGGCACGGATTAATATCTTAAGATTACTATTTTGAGTGTTCGTTTCGCACTTTCACTTTTTGTATCACTGTCACTGTTCGTCGTCCGTAACATCCTCCCCCAGGCGGAGACTAATTCGCAGCCTCCTCATTGCCCTTTGCGAGAACGACGATCCTCGACGCTGGTCGTCGGAATACGCCTTGGGACGTCTTGACCGCCGCTGTTCTGATCTGACCGTCGGGGCCGGGAAATATGTCTACTATAACTCCCCTCTGCCAAGTATTGCGGGGGAAATTATCAGTTATTATCACGATGTCTCCCTTCTGTAGCTTTTCTTTGTCGTGGCTACTGGAGCCTCTTGGATTCAGTGTGGGTAAGTATTCAGCCGTCCATCGTTGCCAGAATGTGTCGGCGAGGGCTTGGACGGCTCTCCACGTTCGCCTGTCGGCTGGATGGCACTCTCCTGGACTGGGTAAACCATTAGATGAGCCCAGCAGGAAATGGTTTGGCGTGAGTGCTTCCGGGTCGCTTGGATCAACTGACACATGGGTGAGTGGTCGTCTGTTGATCATATGTTTGGCCTCCAGCAGTAAGGTATGTAGGAGTTCATCCTTTGGGATCTTCTTTTTAAGGGTGGCGTCTAGGGCGGTTTTGACTGTTCGCACCAGCATTCCCAAGCTCCTCCTTGGTGCGGCGCACCAAGGGCAATAAATTTCCATTTAATGCGGTTCTTTAAAGCTAATTCCTTTAGCTGTGGTTTCCATTCCTCTATCGCTTTCTTCAGCTCTGTATCTGCTCCTCGGAATTTGGTTCCGTTATCCGAGTATATTGTTGATGGCCATCCCCTTCGAGCTGCCATTCTTCGGTCGTCAGGCTGTGTGCCAACTCGATGTGCACCGCCCGAGTGGTGAGGCAGGTGAACAGAGCGCCCCATCTCTTCTCGTGTCGTCTGCCGACCGTGACTACGATGGGTCCAAAGTAATCTAGACCGCACGCAGTGAACGGCCGTTCTGTTTTCATTGTCCTTTGTTTAGGTAAGTTGCCAAAAGGCAGCACATGAGGTTTACCTCTCTGGATTTTGCATTTGGTGCAGTTTCGTATTTCTTTTTTCACTGTCGGCGTTAGGTGAATTACCCAATAACGTTGTCTTAAGTCGTTGATGACTTTTTCGTGGTGTTGGTGCTTGTTCTTCTCATGTTAATTTTTTATAATGAGTCGGGTGTATGGGTGTCGCCCGTCTAGAATGGGTAGGTCGTTGATTCTACCCTTCATTATTATTTCATTTTCTTTTAAGGCTGGGTCCAAGCGATATAATTTGCTCGATTTCGGTATTCTCTTGTTGTTTTTTATGAGGCCTATTTCCTCGCGGAAGCTTTCGTTCTAAGCTTGCTGGAGCCATATGCGTTCTGCTTTCTCTAAATGCTCAATGGTAAGCTCGACTTTATTTTTCATTTTCAACCTTTCGATGAATTGGAAGATCCTAGCCGTGGATCTTATTAGTTTTTCGTAATTGGAAAACCTCTTGATGTCTGGAAGTGGATATGTTTCCTTCTCGGTCACGTGGTTGACCACTTTAGTTTCAATTTCTTCTTCGTTCCTCTCAGCCTCTCCCCCCGTGGTCTAAGTGGATCTGGGTCTTTTTAAGAATGACGGTCCTTGAAACCAACGGTCGTTGTTGCTAATGTCGGGATCGGTCTAGTGGCGTCATCAGCCACGTTTTGTTTGGTGTCTATCCACCTCCATTCGTTTACGGAGGTGCTTTCCGCAATCTCTCCCAGGCGGTGAGCTACGAAGCGCGTATATTTCTTCGCATTTGTCTGGATCCACGTTAGGACCGTGGTAGAGTCGGTCCAGTATAAGGTCGATTCTATCTTGATGCGGTGATGTCTTTTGATCGCTTCCGCGAGACGCGTACCGATCACGGCCGCTTGCAGTTCTAACCTTGGGATGGACTGCGTCTTAAGTGGCGCCACTTTGGCCTTCCCTGCCACCAAGGTTTCCTCCATATTTCCTGCTTCGTCTTCCGTACGCCAGTATGCGACTGCGGCGTACGCTCTCTTGCTGGCGCCCCAGAAAATGTGGAGTTCAGGTTTCTTCATGTTGTAGTGTCTCTTGATTTGGACGTTTTCTAGCCTTTTAAGAGCTTTTAGCCATTTTCCGAAGGCGATGCTTTCTTCGGCGGGAATAGGGTCGTTCCAAACGATTTGCTTCTTCCATATATCTTGAAGGATGATTTTCGGTAGTACAGTGAAGTGGCTTATTAGACCGAGCGGGTCATATACTGACATCACTGCACTTAGCATTTCACGTTTCGTTGGGATTTTTATCTCTTCCCTGACTTCTCTGGGAACTCGGTTCATGGATGTGTTGAAGCCGAGAGTGTCAGTGGCGGAGTCCCACAGCAGCCCGAGAGTTTTGTCTGGCGATGTGCTTTCGTTCAGTGACTTGATGGTGGACTTCGCTCGCATTTGTTCTGGGAACTGTTCTAGTATCTCTCTTTTGTTGGAGTTCCACTCTTTTAGTAAAAAGCTGGCCTTTTTGTAACTCTTATCTACCTTACTAAGTGTGTGTGAGGCGGCTTCTTCGGTTTTGAAGCTATCTACTAAGTCATCCATGTACTGATTCCTCATTATCGTTTCAGCTGCCTCCGGGCAGTCGGGAAGGCATCGTTCACCTAGGTGGTTTCTTACGGTGTGAGCGATGAATGGTGAGCTTGCTGCTCTAAATATCATGGACGTCATTTTGAATTCCTTGGGTTTCTCTTCTCTGGATGTCCTCCAGAGGAACATCTGGCAGAGTTGATCCTCTTCTCTTATTTTGATGCGAAGGAACATCTCTTGGATATCCGCCGTAACGGCTATCTTTCTTTCGCGGAACCTGAATATAATTCCCTGAAGGTTCGCCAGCAGATCTGGGCCTTCTAGTAGCAGGTCATTTAGGCTTACTCCATTTGCTTTGGCTGCGGCGTCAAATACGAGACGACACTTCCCGGGTTTGTTAGGGTTAAACACCGGAAAGTGCGGCAGGTACCATGCTTTATTACTTCTCGGCCGGTTTGGTCGAGTGGTAGTGACGCTGCCTCTTGATCGGCGGTCCTGGGTTCGATCCCCAGTCGGGGCAAACCTTTGTGTAAAAAGCAGATGTTTGTTCTCGGGTCATGGGTGTTTGTGTTTGTCTTTGTGTGTTTTCCAGGGGACCCACGACACAAGGGAAAACCTTACTGTGGGCCTTTGAGTGTGTTGCGTTTATTTTTTTATTTCATATCTTCCTGGGTAGCAGCTTCGGCGTACCCTTTCTCGAATAAATTTTCGATTTCTTTTTCATACGTTTTCTTGAGGTCTAGAGATCTGTCCAGTTTCTTTTCAATTGTTTTCAGCCGACGCAGCGCATTGTTGTAGCTGGACGGGGTTTCCACGTCGTCCTTTTTCCATGGTAGTCCGACATAGTATCTTTCGTTTTCTATTTTCAAGGTTTCGTTCAAGATATCAACGGCTCGTCTATCGCTTGGTTTCATTTTCTGGTGGGTCGTGACCCCGAGAGCGTCGATATCGAAGTGCTTTTCAACGAGTGCTTCCAAGCGTTCAGTGCTTATGTGGAGGACTCTATTTCTTTCTAGTTCGCCCTTTGGGGCTGAACCATGGATAATCCACCCGAGCTCGGTGAGAGAAGCAGCGGGTTCATTATCCTTTCCCGTCTTGAGTTGACGTGTCGTGGTAATAAGCCAGTTGTCGGCGCCGATTATCAGTTTCGGTCTTGCCCTGTTGTAGGACATATCTACTAGAGGCAATCCTTGTAGATGTGGATAGCTTTGTAGTTCTTGGGCGCTTAGTGATTGCCCAGCCAGATTGAAGTTCCTGACTGTGCGCACACTAATTTCGTTTTCTTTGCCATTGCTTCCTTTAATGGTTAGGGAAGTCTTCAGGCTTTTCTTAAGTAGCTCTGAATTAATTCCACTGATATTCAGAGTGATGATTTCTCCTTTCAGTTTCAGTTTTCTCGCAATTTCTTCTTTTACGAGGGTGATCGTTGATCCTTTGTCTAGCAAAGCGCAGGTTTCAATGCTGCCTGCTGGACCAATTAGTGTCACTGGGCAGACTTTCAGTAATACTTTTCTATCGTTGACTTCAGCCTTTAATATTGTTTCTTCTTCAGCGATGACTCATGTTTCTCCTTTCTTTTTTTATTTTCTTCAGGTGTAGAAGACTGTGTGTGGTTTCCCGCAGTCATCAATGGGACAGTTCCTTATCCTGCAGTTGTCGCTTCTATGATTTCCTTTCAGGCATTTGAAACAAATTCCTGTTCCTTTCACAATCTCCCACCGTTCTGGAACGGTTTTCTTCTTAAACGTTTCGCAATGGACGAGATGATGTTTATTTTCGCAAGTGAGGCATTTTTCTTCCTTTTCAGTTGTAGTATTGTATACAGGTTTCTTTTAAAAGTTTGAAGCCGGCGCTGGTGCCGTTACTTTCGGTGATGAGTTGAAGTAAGTAGTTGCCATTGTTGCTTCATCCATTAAGAACTGTGATATCATCTGGAGTCGTGATTTAATACTGCAGATTTCTCTGTTCCTGAAGGCGTAATCTCCCCATCGTGATCTCACGTGAGGGCTCAACTTATCTAACACTTCGTCGGCGAGCTATAGGTTTGTGTACTGCCCTTTCTTATCCACACATTCTAGGACCATCACGATGTTTCGGAGTTTGACAGCGAAACTATTTATTTCGTGGGCAGAGTTACCCAGCCGTGGTAACTTGTGGAGGTCATCTACCGCTTTTCTGCCGAGATGATCCGGGTTTCTGAAGCTGGCTTCTAGGGCTTGCATTATATATTTTACTGGTCTAGCGGTCGCTAGTAATCCGCTGACACATTCTTTGGCTTCACCTTTGAGTGCATTTCTCAGTCTTGATAGGTTTTCGGCTTCTCTAAAATCATAGATTTCCTAACTAGATGTCATCGTTGTTTTAAATGGCAGCCAATCTTGAGGTACTCCGCTGAATATCGGTAAGTCTATGGCTTGTTTCAGTAGCGGGCGTTGGCGTGTTATTCTAGATAGCGCTTCTGCTAACTTGTCAATATCTCTATCTTTTCTTATTTCGTATGTTGGGCTTTCGTCTCGATAGAAGTTTCTTTTGGCTCGCTCTCTATACTCGTGCTCTCTTTCGTAGAATTCTCACTGTCTTCTAGCTTCAACGTATTCTTTATGTTTTTCGCTGTCTAAGTAGCGCCTTGTATGCTCGTTGATGCGCCTTTCGTATCTTATATGATCGTCGTGGTTTCTTAGAGGGTTACTCCTTTCGTGACGGGGTAAAAGAGGGGCGATCCTTTCGCCATATTCAGTGTTCCTTTCAGAGTGGAACTGTAGAAGGTCGGTCTCTCTTTCTCTTTCACTTCGATCGCTTTCGTGTGATGGTGCTTGCGACGGTGCACGCGAAGTCCTTAGCCACTGTTGGACTCTCTATCTGGGGTCTTCAGAGGCGTCATCAAGTATCCTCCTCCTTATATCAGCTATTTCAGCTTCGAATTTGGCCTGTAGTGCAGCTTGCTCTTTCTTGAATTGCTCGCGGCTGAGTTCAGTCATCTTGTCCAAGTGTAATGACCGCAAGCGTTTCGTTTGTGCTTCATCTTCAGCACTCACTAATTCCTCTTCGTGAATGCTACGTGGGTTCACTCTTGGTGTAGGAGGTCGGAGGGTTTCTTTCCGTTCTCTCCCCTCGTCTGATCTTAGAGGTTGAGGTTCGATCGGAGGGGGAAGCGCGGATGTCTCTCGTGACTCCTCTTCTCATTGGGCAACGAATCCGGAGTTGGTGACGACTCTCCCTCCCTTCAGATTTATCAACGAGTGAGTACGAAGATTTAGAAGACGCTGCAACTGATGAAGCGGCCATGACGATTATGAATGGCAGTGACGAACCGTTGACTATTGACGAGGCGTTATCTGGCCATGAAAGTGAACTCTGGAAGAAAGCGATAATAGATGAGTATGAGTCATTTGAAAAGAATAAGGCTTGGATTTTGACATCATTACCTGCAGGAAAGAAAGCGGTGAAATGTAAATGGGTTTTCAAGAAGAAGATGGGAACTGATGGTCAACTATTACGTCATAAAGCTCGTCTTGTTGCAAAAGGCTTTTCCCAAAAGTATGGAGTAGACTACAAGGAAACCTACTCACCTGTGGTAAGATATTCTACAATACGTACCTTACTTGCCCTGGCAGTTAACTTAGACATGCACGTTGATCACATGGATGTCAAAACGGCGTTTTTGAATGGGGATTTGAAAGAAGACGTGTATATGGAGCAGCCAGATGGGTTTAAAGTGAAGGGGAAGGAAAACTATGTTTTTAAATTGAATAAAGCAATATATGGGCTGAAGCAAGCATCGAAGGCCTGGTATGACAAGATAGATAAAGCTCTAACAGACCTTCAGTTCAGAAAATCTCTCAGCGAACCATGTGTTTACATAAAATCTGATGACAAAGGCAATCTTATAATTTTGGCACTTTATGTGGATGATATTTTAATATTCAGTAAAGATACACCAGAAAAGATGAAGCTAAAAGAAGAGCTAATGAGGATGTTTGAAATGAAAGACCTTGGCCGAGCTACACATATATTGGGAATGCGTTTAAGACAAGAAAAAAATAAAATAATTCTTGATCAGAAAAATTACATACAGAAAGTTCTGGAGCAATTTAAAATGTCTGAGTGTAAGCCTGTGAATACACCATTAGAAAATGGTATGAAATATGAAAAAGGGGATCAGAGTGACCCTAATTCAAGATTTAGAAGTCTTATGGGATGCATTATGTATATAGCAGTACACACATCAAAAAAAGTTTACGATCAGTAGCAAAATCAGGTGTATTCTTTAAAATATAAATTATTTAAAGAAACTGTTTACGTTTTATGATTTTATAATGAAAATGCACTAAGTAAATAAAAGAATCATTATTAATTATTTACTTTTTATTAACAAAAGCTAGGAAATGCAATTTTGGCTTAAATGTAATGTAATTAAAAATTTGAATTAATGAAAAAACAAACAAAATTTATTACGAAAAAATTAATAGTTAGTATAAAATGACTCCTCCCTGGCTCGCACACATGCGGAAACCCTTCTGGGCATGCTAAGAATTAAGTTATCTAGCATTTCTTGTGGTAACCTGTCCCACTCTTCAATAGCAGCTGCCCTGATTTCTGACACTGTTCGCGGAGGTGGCTGACGGTTCCAAACAGCTCGCTTAAGAGCATCCCACGCATGCTCGATCGGGTTTAAGTCAGGCGAGCCGGCAGGCCAGTCTAACCTGGTGATGTCGTATTGCTGGAGAGCAGCATCAACACGTCCGTTTCGATGTGCGGGCGCATTATCATCTACCATTATGAATTGGCGCCCGTGGTTGATGCGGAATGGTCTGACGTATCCATCGATTGCAATCGTTTTGTACATGGCTCCGGTCATGGTGCCTTGATACGGGATTAAGGGCGTCCTAGCCCCAATCATTATCCCGGCCCAAAAGGACACTGATTTCCCGCCCTGCTGAACGGTTCCAGTGGCAGTTCTCTGCCTTTCAGAGTCGCCAGGTCTTCTCCAGACACGGACACGTCGGTTATCTGGATGTGTACTGATCCGCGTTTCGTCAACGAAGAAGCAGTTCTGCCAGATGCTTTCGTCCTCAATTTCTTCATTTTGACGGAGCCTAGCCCATTGCAATCTGCGCCGCTTCCGTTGCTGTGAGTTCAGAGGTGCTCGCCAGGATCTCCTTGCTCGTAATCCAGCTTGGTGTAAGCAATTTCTAATCGTTTGGGTGCTAACTTCGCGGCCGGTGGCAGCTCGCAGCTCTGCTTTCATTTTAGTAGCGTTCATTGTTGGGTCACGGGCAGCCAGTAATCTGATATATCGCTTCTGAATTGCAGTAAGAACAGTTGGGCGACCACTGCGAGGTCGATCAGCTAAATCTTCCATGCCCTGATACCTCTCCAACGTGGTCACCACGCAGGATTGGGATACATGAACTCTGCGTGATATTTCCCTCGTGGAATAGCCTTCTCCACTTAAAGTTAGAATTCTGGCTCGTAAAACTGCAGTTAATCCTCTCGGCATCGTTACCAACTTAATTTTTTTTGAATAAATTGAAAATATTGATAAGTTGCGACTATGTCAGATTTCTGAATGAAAGCAAGCAAGGGTTGATTGTCTTTTTAAATGAAAAAACATTTGAATTACGAAATTATTTTATATTTAAATTTCATATTTTTAAATAAGGAATCAAAAGATAAAAAGTGATTAAGTTTTATTCTTCTACAATAAAAAATATTAGCACTTTTCCAAGTGATCGCAAACTTTTTTTGATGTGTGTATGTACAAGACCAGATATCGCTTACGCAGCAAGTTTACTAAGTCAGTTTAACAATTGTCATTCTGATATACACTGGAAAGCAGCAAAACGCATTTTGCGATATTTAAAGGGTACTATAGACTATAACATAGTGTATGAGGGATCCACATTCTCTGTTTCAGGCTATGTTGACGCAGATTGGGCATCGAATCAATTAGATCGACGTTCTTATACAGGCTATGTATTTAAAATAGGTAACGCCGCTGTATCATGGGAAAGCCGTAAACAGAGAACCGTGGCTCTTTCAAGCACTGAAGCTGAATATATGGCTTTATGTGAAGGTGCAAAAGAAGCTAAATTTATTAGAAGTTTTTTAAATGAATGTTTGGGTAAATATTTTTCTATAACACTGTATAACGACAGTCAGTCAGCTCAAAAACTATGTAATAGTCAAATACATCATAGTAGAAGTAAACATATAGACATAAGACATCATTTTGTACGGCAAATTGTAAAAGATAAAATTGTGATTTTGGAGTACTTATCCACTGAATTTATGCCAGCAGATGTACTGACAAAATCTTTAGGTAGAGAAAAGCATTTCAGTTGTGTTTCTAATCTTGGTTTAAAGACTGTTTAGTTTAAGGGCAGGTGTTAGTAAGTATAAACCAAACAGATTCAGAAGTCATAAATAAGTTGCATTAATTGTCCACTAGGTGGCGCGTTTTTTCATACTCCCCTAATTGTTCGTATTGCACTGTCTCTTTCATCTTGTAATTTGTCACGGTGTTATTGTTCGTAAATAAAATCAATTGTTCTAAACTCAATCCTGGTTTATTTTGCCCTTAACCCATCATTACCCTTCTCTTTTAGTACCTTTCGGTACCTTTTAATACGAGAAGTCGATTCCCTTTAGTTCCCCCTAGACATTCTAATTCGGTCATGAAACTGTAGCGGGCCGACGGCCGCTGATAGTTGCATAACTGAGGAATGGGTCACTCTCACACGTTACACGTTGTGTTCCAACCATAGGGCCGTGTGAGAGGGCCCAGTGACAGATTTACCTGACAGACAGTGGGTGGGCGGGAACTGTCGGCGCAGCCATTGTATGGTAGCGTCGCCTCTTCCCGCCCGCTGGCGTCCCCCAAAATGCTCCCTACGACAGCCGAAGGCACGCTCTCGCCTTCCCTGCCGGGGGGAGCAGAATAGTCCCTTCACCCTACACGCTAGTAGGGTCAGAGGCAGTCCCAATGACCGGCTTATCTTCATAGGCCACGATAGACTTTCGCCGCCATGGGGTCCGCTCCGATGCGGCTTCCCCGAGCGCCCCCTCCGGCGCTCGAGAAGATTTCCACGAACGAACGGCAATCGTCACTCGCTCACTCGCTCTCAAGCAATCAACTCTCTCTCGAAGCGCTCGACAAGAAGAACCGAAATTGAGGAACCTGAAAATAAATGAAGAATTTTTTATTCTTCAGAACGATGACAAGCCCTAAGGTGCGTCGAGTCCGGTGGGGGCTGCCTCGCGCCCTCAACCCTAGGGGAGGTCGAGCGAGGCAGCGTAGAGTCTTGATCGGTGGTCTTGATCTCTCTTGCGAGAGCTCTGCAGCGACGGTCCGGGAAGCGGGCGTGGAGGGAGAGTCGTCACCAACTCCGGATTCGTTGCCCAATGAGAAGAGGAGTCACGAGAGACATCCGCGCTTCCCCCTCCGATCGAACCTCAACCTCTAAGATCAGACGGGGGGAGAGAACGGGAAGAAACCCTCCGACCTCCTACACCAAGAGTGAACCCACGTAGCATTCACGAAGAGGAATTAGTGAGTGCTGAAGATGAAGCACAAACGAAACACTTGCGGTCATTACACTTGGACAAGATGACTGAACTCAGCCGCGAGCAATTCAAGAAAGAGCAAGCTGCACTACAGGCCAAATTCGAAGCTGAAATAGCTGATATAAGGAGGAGGATACTTGATGACGCCTCTGAAGACCCCAGATAGAGAGTCCAACAGTGGCTAAGGACTTCGCGTGCACCGTCGCAAGCACCATCACACGAAAGCGATCGAAGTGAAAGAGAAAGAGAGACCGACCTTCCACAGTTCCACCCTGAAAGGAACACTGAATATGGCGAAAGGATCGCCCCTCTTTTACCCCGTCACGAAAGGAGTAACCCTCTAAGAAACCACGACGATCATATAGGATACGAAAGGCGCATCAACGAGCATGCAAGGCGCTACTTAGACAACAAAAAACATAAAGAATACGTTGAAGCTAGAAGACAGCGAGAATTCTACGAAAGAGAGCACGAGTATAGAGAGCAAACCAAAAGAAACTGCCATCGAGACGAAAGCCCAACATACGAAATAAGAAAAGATAGAGATATTGACAAGTTAGCAGAAGCGCTATCTAGAATAACACGCCAACGCCCGCTACTGAAACAAGCCATAGACTTACCGATATTCAGCGGAGCACCTCAAGATTGGCTGTCATTTAAAACAGCGATGACATCAAGTTAGGAAATCTATGATTTTAGAGAAGCCGAAAACCTAGCAAGACTGAGAAATGCACTCAAAGGTGAAGCCAAAGAATGTGTCAGCGGATTACTAGCGACCGCTAGACCAGTAAAAGATTTAATGCAAACCCTAGAAGCCAGCTTCCGAAAGCCGGATCATCTCAGCAGAAAAGCGGTAGATGACCTCCACAAGTTACCACGGTTGGGTAACTCTGCCCACGAAATGGAAGTTACTTTGACAACCTAACCAAATTCGATTATTATAATATTTATAATTAACATATCTTTTGACATCCATTTATTTATTAATTATATTATTTAAATTGCATGACTAACTGAATATGACATTAATTTATTTTAACATTAATTTAATATTACTTATTATTATTAGTATTGCATGACGTACCGGTTCAGATTTTTTACTGTAGATAATGTAATAAGATTTAGTTTAATTGACATGTACTTGTTTAGCCAGATTATTTCATTTTATTTTATTTTACTTTCTATTTATTTTTGTTTGAATGATTCTAGGATTGAAATGATTGGTTTGTCCTCCTCCCTCCTACATTGCTGCGCCCAAACTGGGTCCATGATTGTACCACAAACCTGTATTTAGACCTAAAAGACCATGGAAAGCAATAAATTTTATGATTATGATTATGAAATAAATAATTTCGCCGTCAAACTCCGAAACATCGTGATGGTCCTAGAATGTGTGGATAAGAAAGGGCAGTACACAAACCTATAGCTCGCCGACGAAGTGTTAGATAAGTTGAGCCCTCACGTGAGATCACGATGGGGAGACTACGCCTTCAGGAACAGAGAAATCTGCATTATTAACTCACGACTCCAGATGATATCACAGTTCTTAATGGATGAAGCAACAATGGCAACTACTTACTTCAACTCATCACCGAAAGTAGCGGCACCAGCGCCGGCTTCAAACTTTAAAAAGAAACCTGTATACAATACTACAACTGAAAAGGAAGAAAAATGCCTCACTTGCGAAAATAAACATCACCTCGTCCATTGCGAAACATTTAAGAAGAAAACCGTTCCAGAACGGTGGGAGATCGTGAAAGGAACAGGAATTTGTTTCAAATGCGTTATCGCCCGATGCAAACATTCTGTAGAGGTTATGTTTTGATAGATAGAATGCACTTTTCAGTATTTTAAGGAATTTTATACTTTACCACATGAGTTTAGGTTTCGGACGAAACTGAAGCCACGGCCGAATATTCGGTTTCAGTTTCGGCCGAAAAACCAGTTTCGGTCGGACTTTAATTACTAGCGACTAATTATACTAAATAACCAAGCTATAGCTTAAAATTTGCGGGTTGCATTTGTGTTACACTTGTGTTTATTTTGTGTTATGTAACACAATAGTCAAATAAAACCGCATTCATACTGATCATAAGAGTGAATTGATAAAAGTAGTAATTTGCGTGTGACCTTAAATATGTGAAATGCAGCAGGCACCCACAAAATTAAAAACTAAGAATCCTGAAAAGTTCAGAGAGTAGAAGAAAAAGAATAATGAAACAACACTACTACAGTATAGACCCAAAGTAGAAAATTATAACGAAGAAAAAAAAGAATTTATAAATAAGGAGAAAATTGAAAAAGGATCGCAAAAAAAAAGAAAATGCACCGTCAACATATCAGCCGAACGCCCAAAAACATTCTAAGCAACTTCTACTCACCGTTGTTAACCCTAAAAAAATGCTGTTTTATTTAAACCCACTTCCCCTTAACAATCACTGCAGTAGGTACAATTTTATAATGATTATCAATATGAAACACGCTTTACCCAAAAAATGTGACACTTTTGGGTTACATTTGTGTAACGATAACACAAAATCTGTTGTGTTACATTTGACAATTTTGGCGGCCTTACCCTTATATTAATAAACAACTTCCACTTTAACTGACACTTTCTGATTTATATTAATAAACAACTTCCACTTTATATTAAACTAGCTTTCCACCTGCGGCTCCACCCGCGTGGACTATAGGTTATATCGTACCCAACTGTGGGGTAAAATGTAGCCTTTGTCATTTCCCAGGCTCTAATCTATCTCCCAAATACTAAATTTTATCAAAATCGGTTCAGTAGTTTAGTTAGGATTTTTTTAAACCGTGTAAGCTGCTGAACTGAGCCTGCTCGCTAACTTATCAGTATGAGGACCCCATTTAAACCCATTGAAGCTTTGCGTCAAGATTGATTCCTAAGAATACAGCAGATTCTACAACTCCCAGTTTTTAATTCCTAACCTTTACATTGGTATTAACCTGTTTGACGTTGGGCAAGGTAAATTTAATACATTTGGTTTTTTTCTTGTTCAAGAGTAGATTATTTATAATGAAACGATCAACCACATTAGTGATCGCAGTATTCACGTCGTTATGTTTGACTACATTCTGTAACTCAAAGTTATAAAATTGTGCTACCAACAGTGAATAACGAACTTTTTTTCGGTTCGGAAGAATTTTGCAATAATTAAATAATCCTTTATGATTGTCATGGTATTTTTCTTTTATTTTGTGAAGGACGATTTTTTTCAAAATTCTAAGTTGCAACTGATAAATGAGATTAATATGAGACTTGCATATGCGGCCTTAGATGCTTAATCCATATGAGGTTATTAATTCCTCGAGAGACTTTTATAGATATAACGAGCTGCTAAAGAGCATGTTACTTCTAATAATTAAAAGGGCTTTTCCGGAAATGTAAGGGCTACTAGTGCCTTTTTTTTATTGCACACTCACGCCACCTTGTTAGACGTGTAGGTAAAATATTTCCATCCAAACAATAGTTACTATTGCAGCTCAGCTCTAAAGTACATCCGTCTCGAGTTTATACGCCATTATCTATAATGCGTATTTAAAAAGAAAACTGAAAGTATGAGCTATTTTTATCGGTCCTGTATAATTTATTTCATAGTACAAACTCTATTAGACTCAAAGTTACACTTCACCATGGCAATGTTACGAGTATTTTATTTAAAAAAACTGATAGTGCAAGAAATCTACGGTCGGCTAGTATGGCGAAAGTGAAATAAATTGCAATAGCAGTAATTCTTTTTTTATTGATAGATTAAATTCCCGGCTATCATTTACCGTAAGAATCCAACTAAAAAAGATACAACATATATTTATTTTATGAGGTAAGTTCTGATATTTTTTGTAAATTTGTACAAAAATTTTAATAAATTACTTTCTGCACTATTAATCTGATATCATCCAGTTGTTTGAAAGTAAATCGAAATCCAATAATATTTATGATTAATTATGCTATTTTTATTAACTTAAATGTTGTGATATTAAAATAATAAGTAATTGTTGCAATAAAAAACGTAATAGGCTAATTTTTCTATAGTATAGCTTGAACGATGGCGATAGAAACGTAAAAAAAATGATTTTTTCTATTTCTGTAGTCATTTTGCGGACAAAATAGAAATAGCGATAATTTTGGGTAAACTTTGTAATTTATGTTTTAAACAATACGATAATTTCAAAATCCAACTAAAAATTTTACATTTACCATTTTATTTCAAAAATTATAAATTGTAAAAGTTGAGCGGGTGGCAGAAGGGTGCGCGGGCAGCGAGCGCGCCATCCTGTCAATCTTATGGATGCTTCCGTAATTTAGAACTTTATTATTTATTCGCCACGCATTGTTTACGTAAGTACTAAATGTCGGTTTTTCGTGTGTTCAATCCTTACTAAGATTATAAATGCGAAAGTAACTCTGTCTGTCCGTCTTTCACACCTAAACTACTGAACTGATTTTGATGAAAGTTGGTGCAGAGCTAGATTAGAGCCTGGCAAAGGACATAGGCTACATTTTACCCCACAGTTGGTTACGATATAACCTGTAGTCGTCGCGGGCGGAGCAGCGTCTGAAAATCTAGTTTAATATAAAGTGTAAGTTGTTTAGTAATATTAATCAGAAAGGCAAATTACGTAGGCTGCAACCGGAGGTTCGAAAAAAAAACTAAAAATTTATTAACTTATTTAATTTCAAAGATTGAAATTACAGTAAAAATGTACTTAAATTAACTTAAGAAAGTGACTACGCTATTCGATATATGAAGTAGGAGTGATCGAAAATGATGAAAATCGATGTATGGAAATTCGGTGCACGTTGTGCAGACTCGGTGACTCGTGCGGTCCATTGACTTCATTGCTGATTGGTGTATCTAATTGTAGCTGCTGTGTCGGCGGTCTTCCTTAGGGTTGCGTATGTAACACCTCCACTCTTAGAACGGCAACTATTTTAAAACGTTTAGTGAAAATGTTGCCGGGAATTTTGGTCGGGGTTGATCGTTTCTTTCATTATCTAGATCTAAATAGTTATGTATTGTTGATGTCTTCGGTTCTAGCTTCGTGACTTCTTAAGTATTGCTTTTACGGTAGCGGTGTATAATGACAGCGATGATAACTAGTGCACCTGCACTTAATAGAACAGTGTAGAAGGGTATTGTGGTGTGGTATAATAAGGTTTGTTCGATTCGATCTACTTGCAGCGGTTCCTGGAGCATAGCTCTGTCGTGGATTTCATGTAATCCGGTCAAGTTGATTGAATTTTGTCAAATATAACTTGAGGTTGCAGTGAGTTTCGTGCCGTCATAAGGGACTTTCACCAAGGTGAACGGTTGGCCTTTTATTTCATCGTAACTGTTAGTAATGGTGAACTCTGCGGTGTGGATGTGGCATCTAAGAGGGATGGTAACAAAGTAGCTTCCTTGTAGTAAGTTGAAGTCTTCCCTTTCGCAGCTTAGTGATACTTTGGTAGGTAGGGGGAAAGATAATACGTAGTGGCGGTCATCGAGCCTCTCCATGGCTTTTCTGGACAAAGAGATAGTTGTGAAGTGGCAGGAGTCTTCCAGAACTTGATTCGTGATGAGATGATGGATGCAGTCGTTTTTTGTGCGTGGCTGGTGGCTGAAAATTCCTTTACAAAGATACCAGTTACTGTACTTCGGGCATTCTGCCTCTATGTACATGAACATGTTCTCGGTTATGGCAAGATAGGGATGAAAAGAGATAAGCGCTTGTTGGTTCTTATTGGGTACTATGGAGAGCTTAAACAAATTATAAGTGTCTATAGAAACTATGGGAAACTTGAAGACCAAAACTATTCTTCTTTCACTGTAATAATATCCTGGTTTAATAATGTCATAATACTTCCTGTACTCTAAATTGAGTATTTGATCTTTATCGAAGATACTTTTTAATTTATTAAGCATAGTTTTCAAAACTTCTACGTCTGTCATTGAATGATGAGAGCTCGAAACATGTATAAAAGCTAAAGTATTTTCTAACCTAAGTAATTCTTGTACTAAATCCTCTACATTATCGCTAATTATTTCTAATAATTGCCCAAGTTTGGCAAACTTAATTAAACTACTTTCTCTATAAGCTTCTTGATCTAATATTAAACTGTACGGTAGCATTAATTTTGTCCTGATTTTCGACAATTTGGTTTAAGACATTGTTATGACGAGACATCCATTCCTTACTTAAACTTATATGATGGTTAAACTCAGATACTACTTTATTTTTATAATTTTTAGGTTTTTTATTGCATTGTTAAATTTTAGGGCGTTGGTATCATCTAAGTTTTCTGTAAGGCTTTTGATGACTGGACCTAGACCATCTACAAGAACTCTTCTAGCACGATTAGGTTTTAAAGAGCCTAGTTGAGTTAGAACATTACCAAGCTTTTTAGTAAGATAGTCTATTTGAAGCTCAAATAACAAGTGTGTGTCATTTTCAAGTCGTGAACTGTAAGTAGTAAGTTGAGTTTGTAAAAGTGTGATTTTGTCTTCGATGTCAGTCAGCTGTACGTATTGGAGAAAGGTATGGTAATGTGTCGTCATCTTTGTCAATCCAAGTTTATACGGCAGTAATCCCGGTCCGTCAGCTAAACTCTCAAGTTTTATCTCTTGGGGTCGCGTCGCGTGGACGATCAGCAACAGTGGAATCCTGCAACAATTTATCTCCTTTAGGGACGCGTTTCAATCGCGATTTCGCTACGGGACCGCGCTTCTTCAATGTATAGATATGTATCGGTAGATCGGCTAACACCGTGTCTTGGGTGTAGCGCGGTGCAGTTTTCTGGCGGCTAGCAAAGGGATTTTTAATAAATACCTGCTGGTGCGGTTCGTATTCTACTTCAGGCTCGCGGTTTTTATTCGTATTTTCGATAATCGAAGAGCGGTTGGCAAGGGATATCTATGTCCTGGGCATCTCGAGCATCGAAATGTCCTGTTAGAAGGTCAAATGGTTTACATTTTGTGAACCTATGGATAGAACTATTGTAAGCTATGAGTGCGTACGGCATCAGGTTGACCACTGGTTCATTTTTGTGTTGCAATTTAAGGATTCTAAGATGCTCTAATAATGTTGAATGGAAACGTTCGATGTTACCGTTATCGTTGGGTGAATGGGGTAAGGTTCGATGGTGGTTTACTTTATGAAGGCGAGTAAATTCGTTGAATAGTTAGTTTGTGAATTCTGTCCCGTTATCAGTAATAATGATCATGGGTAAACCGTGAAGATTACAGTACTGTAATAAGGCTTGTAAAATGCTAACAGCAGTTCCGTCGCGTAAGTGGTACGCCTGTCCGTATTTCGTGAATATATCCATGAAAGTAACATATTTTTCACTATAAACTATAAATAAATCCATGTAAACTATTTCGAATGGTTTAGTGGCTGGAGGCACGATGTTAAATTATGGTCTTATGGGATTTCTATCATATTTTGCTTGTCCACACACAGTATACTCGTTAATGAATTTAGAAATGTGCTCTTTCATTTTTGGCCAGTAGTATTTTTGTGAGAGGGTTAAGTAACTTTCGTTGATGCCGCTATGATTAGTCTTTCCATCACGATAGTGACGGATGATCTCCTGTTGACGTAAATACTCCTTGACGTTCTCAAACTCGGTCTTTGTGAGTACAAGATTCATTGAAGAGCTTTTGAACTTGTCTTGAATAATAGGAATGATTGAGTACATTGCAAGGGGTGGATGTATAATAATGGCTGTTTTAACTTTTGAATTGACATACTCTTTTATGGCGTTAACTACATCAACTTGGAGGTTGGAATCTGTGACCTGTACATCTACACGTGTGTGGGTGTCGAATGGTTTGGTAACCTAAGGCTTACGTTTTATATCGCCTACAACTGTGAATCAGATTTGCCTGTGAAATTTGTTAAGAGGTTCCTCTGTTTTTGGCACTTCTAATACGGGATGTTCATTGCTAGTGTGTACCGTTTCAGTACTGGAGTTTGCTTCGGTTGCTGGGTTACCTATTAATGAACTAAGTTCTTATAATTCTTTAATTATGGACTTAATCTCCTCGTTATGTATTTCGACCCGGGAAAGGGCATCTGCGTTGGTATTCGATTTTCCCTTTTTACAGACCACGGTGAAATCATATTCACTAAGTCGCAGGCGCCACCTAGTGAGACGAGAATTTGTTTTTTTTTAATTCATCCTCCACTGGACTGGTTTATGGTCTTTATAGATCTTGAATTTACGACCGAAAAGGTAAGGTCGGAAATACTTTGTAGCCCAAACTATGGCAAGAAGTTCCTTTTCGATGGTGCTATAGTTTAGTTCGCTTTCGTTAAGAGTTCTCGAGGCATAGCACACGGGTTTGTCTGAACCTAGAGGCCCTTGTGATAATACGGCTCCTATGGCGACATTGGAGGCATCAGTCGTGAGTATGAATTCTCTTTCAAAATCCGGATGTTGGAGTATGAGGTCATTTGTAAGTAAAGATTTACATTTCTCGAAGCTATTGATGTATTCAGAGTCTAGTGTAATCTTTCTACCTTTTTTCAGGCATTGAGTGAGAGGCTTGGTAATACGAGCAAAATCGGGAATGAACTTTCGGTAATAACCGAGAAGGCCTAGGAATTGTTTTATTTCTTTGGGTGTTTTTGGGATAGGGTACTTTTCAATGGCTGAAATTTTATCAGGATTTGGCTTTATTCCATCTTTACTGATGATATGCCCAAGATAAGCTGTTTCAAGTTTTATAAATTCGGATTTGTCCATTTGGATCTTGAAATTGGACTCTCTTTGACGTTGGAACACTTTTTCAAGGTTGTTCATGTGTTCCTGAAGGGACGTGCTGAAGACAATAATGTCATCGAGATATACCAAACATACCTCGTTTTGTAGGCCTCTGAGGACATTATCCATCACTCGCTGAAAGGTGGAAGACGTGTTCTTAAGTCCCATGGGCATTCGGAGGAATTCAAAGTGACCATGTTTTACGTTGAATGCAGTTTTCGAAATGTCATCTGGATGCATTTCTACTTGGTAGAAGCCACTAGCGAGGTCGAAGGTAGTGAAGTAGTGACACTTGCCAAGCTTATCGAGTACATCATTGATGTTAGGTATGGGATACTTATCGTCTATGGTTTTTTCGCTAAGCTTACGAAAATCAACCACTAGACGCCATTTTTGCTTCCCTGAGGCATCCGCTTTCTTTGGCACAATCCAAATAGGCGAGCTCCAAGCAGAGTCGGATGGTTGGATTATCCCTTGATCTAACATCTTGGTAATTTAATCTCTGACTTCCTGGCGGTGCACAAAGGGGTATCGGTAGCTTTTAGTATAAACGGGAACTTCGTCTGTTGTCCTAATACGATGTTTTATTTTGTTGGTGAATGTCAGTGCTTCGCCGTTTATGTAAAACACATCGGCATAGCGAGAACAAAAGGCTATAAGGTTAGCCTTTTCCTCTTCATTCAAGTGATCTGTACGCAGTCTCGATATGACGTCTTGAGCGCGTGTCATAGGCTGTTCGGTGCGCGTGCACTCAATATTGAACACTTTGGCATGTGCAGGTTGATCCAGTGAAAATATTACGTCATTAGGTGTCGGGTTCTCAACCTCAAGATAGCCGCGGTTATTAATGACGGTCGTGACGCAATCGTGGATTATGCAATTGCATATAATTTGTTCTGGGACAATAACGTCTCCATCCTGGGAATTAATAGGGATGCGAACTAATTTTGACGAATTGGCAGGAATAATATCTTCATACAGATTAACGTTACGTGAGTTATACATGAGAATAGGGTTGGTAGCAAACTGCGTAATTAGAGCCTCGTCCTTTAAATCAATCTTACCCTCCCATTTAGTTAGTAAATCGAGACCGATAAGTCCATCAAAATAATTATGGAAGCGATAAACGAATAATTTAATATTGTCAGTGTCATTGAATTCTGGAAAACAAGGTAATGTAATAGAATAGTCGTTCCTACTGGTAGCATGCACATTTGTAACTTTAAACGGATCGCAATTTAATTCAAAGTCGTAAAATAATCTTTGCACGGCTTCAGGGCTAATAAATGACTGGTTCGCACCGGTGTCTATTAGAAGTTTGAGAGGAGGATCTGAAATCTGTATATAGGGGAGCTGACGTTGGGTCTGTAAATTTAATTCTATTTTCACTTGTTTGATGTCGTGTCCGTCCGAAAATCCTGCTTATCTTGAGAAGATGTGCTGGCTTGCGGCTCACCGCTCAGCTGATCAGAAGCCGAGGCAAAATTGCTCGCTCCGGTGTCATATTCGAGCGGGGGATATGAATAATCTTAATCATATTCCGCGTAATAGTTGCATTCGGGCTCGTAATAATAGCCGGGGTCATTGGATTCGTCGTATGACGTGAATTCATTCACGTTCATTTCACGGCTTTTAAAGTAATTTGTTGGTGGTGGGTTACCTGATTTGCGCCAATCGTGACCTGCCATCATAGTGTGGGGAAGAGCTTTGGGTGTAAAATGTTGAACGCCACTCATTGGTTTAGGGCAATATTCTGTGGGGGTGGATTACCGTTCCTCGGCGGTAAACGGAGTACGTTGCTCTGCGGGTTATAATTAGGTGGAAGAGCACGGAACATTTGCTGAGTCCTAGTAGGCATTTGTGGGGAAAATTGACGCTGCGGTTGCGGTTGCGGTTGGTTAAACTTAAAAGGTTGCGGTGGCGGCGGCGGATGGAACGGGCGCTGCCCAGCCGGGGCTGGCCATGCGGGGGTAGTACCTGGGTAATTCACAGGCCGCGGTGGAGTGTACCCGGAAGGAAGCATGGGCATGACCTTTGAGGTATGCTGAGGCTTCGACGGTTCACTACGTTTTTGCAAGTACATGGTTTCCTTTCCTAATTTTCTTTTTTACTTTTTAATTACTTTTCCTCTCTTGTTTCCCGTATTCCTTTTACCTACTTAGTTGTTTTTTTCCCCTGTTTCCATCTCCTCTTTAACTATGTGTGTGTGTGTGTCTTATGTATCGAATAATTACATATAAAACTGTATTTATGTTAAACTGTATTATATTATATATATGTATTTATATTAAATATATGTTTATATTTTGTTTAATATATATTGTTTAGGTTTATATATTGCGCCCGCTCTTGATTTCACTATGCGACTTTTCATACCCAAAGGTTATCTGGAAGAAATCGCTTGAAGCGATAAGGTTGCCTATATTGTACCTTTTGTAAAGTTACTTGTAATTGTCTCATCTTTGTATTTCTTTTCAAATTGTGCAATAAAGTATATTGTATTGTATTGTACATGACGTTGAACTCTTCTTGCACAAACTCAAGAGCCTTTTCTACGCTGTAGGGGCGCATACATCTAATACGTGATCCTAAGGGCTCCTTTAACCCTCTTACAAAAGCTTGCATGATAAGTTTTTTATAAAGTGTCCGTTTTGCCTCAATCGTAGTAGGTAAAGTCTTGTGTAACGTCACATAAGTCATTATCGTACTAAAAAGCGTCTGGCACTGGTCATAGAATTCCTGCGGTGTCTTATTTCCCTGAGTTGCTATAGAAAGATCATTGTATAAGGTCGTCCCACTGATCAGAGAAATTATTATTAATTAGGGTTGTTCTAATGCCTGCCCAATTTTCGGGAATACCGCCTGAATTGATAATGCACGCTGCGGTTCCTGTGATCTTGTTAAGTATGCCATTTATTAAGCATAAGTTAGGCAACTCATTACCCTGAGCGGTACTTATATATGTCTGAACTAATTGGTCACAGATTTGTATAAATCGGGTGAGTACGTTAGGGTTCCCATCAAACTCTGGGACTAGGCGTAAGGCCTTGAAAATGGCATCGGGGGTGTTTTGATTAGGATTCATTTCTTCCTCAAATAAAAATGATAAATAAAAGTCTAAATTGAAATCCCTATTTCTATTTAACTGCCTACGGCGAGCCCTGCGCGATGCGGGGTCTCGGGGCTTGTGGTTTTCCAAAAGGTGGAAAATTCTGGGTTTAGGAACTAACTTATGGGATAAGGAAAGTAACACACGAACAGTTCAAGTGTACTCACATAAATTTCATTTTCTGGTTCTCTTCCGTGGATCGATGTCTGGATTCGCCCCCTGGTGTGCAGCTGGTTCGTAGGTTGTGGATACTCGTTCTGTGACTTGAGAGCCACCGGCGGCTCGATCAAGGGCGGAAAACTTCCTATATTTCACGAACCGACCGCGAGTATCCTACTGACTGCGCCAATTACGAAGGCTGCAACCGGAGGTTCAAAAAAAACCAAAAATGTATTAACTTATTTAATTTCAAAGATTGAAATTACAGTAAAAATGTACTTAAATTAACTTAAGAAAGTGACTACGCTATTCGAAGTATGAAGTAGGAGTGATCGGAAATGATGAAAATCGATGTATGGAAATTCGGTGCACGTTCTGCAGACTCGGCGACTCGTGCGGTCCATTGACGTCATTGCTGATTGGTGTATCTACTTTTAGCTGCTGTGTCGGCGGTCTTCCTTAGGGTTGCGTATGCAACAGGCTCAGTTAAAGTGGAAGTTGTTTATTTATATAAGGATGAGGCCGCCAAAATTGTCAAATGTAACACAACATATTTTGTGTTATCGTTACACAAATGTAACCCAAAAGTAACACATTTTTTGAGTAAAGTGTGTTTCATATAGATAGTTAAAATAATAACATAAATATAAGCATTATAAAATTGTACCGACTGCAGTGATTTTTAAAGGGAAAATTAGTAATAAATATAACAGCATTTTCTAGGGTTAACAACGGTGAGTAAAAGTTGCTCAGAATGTTTTAGAGCATGCTGCTTAGATGTTGACGGCGCATTTATTTATTTTTTGCGATCCTTATTCAATTTTCTCCTTATTTATTCTTTTTTTTCTTTGTTATTATTTTCTACTTTGCGTCTATACTGTAGTAGTATTGTTTCATTATTCTTTTTCTTCTGCTGTCTGAACTTTTCAGGATTCGTAGTTTTTCATTTTGTGGGTGCCTGCTGCTTTTAACATATTTAAGCTCACACACAAATTACTACTTTTATCAATTCACTCGTGTGATTATTATGAATGCGGTTTTACAGGACTATTGCGTTACATAACATAAAATAAACACAAATGTAACACAGCTGACTTGAAACTTGACCGTGCTGAGGCATGCTCCGCACCTCGAATTGATGTTCGTGGCGGCAGCGTCCGGTGACCTACATATCGCGAGTGACGCACGCAAGGTATCGACCTCCTTGCGCAATTTACTCACGGTGCGTTCCGATTCCTCGAACCTCAATACCATCTGCGCCTGATTCGCCTTTAAAGATACGATGTCCTTCAGGAGGCATGTGACGTCCACGTGGTCGAACGTGACGGGAGGAAGCTTGTGCAGCTTCTGGGCCACGAACGTAGGCACGTCGTCAGGATCGGTCTTCTTCAGCAGCGTGATGATGTCCTGTAGACTCTTCCGCGTCCCGTTACGCCGGCGAGACACCATTTGGTCCAGCTTGTTGGTGGACACGAACAAAAACTTCTTCCACTAACGCCTACATAACGAGACTTGACTCCAGATAGTGTCTAAACTATAAAGTAGATAGAAGTAGGCGTAAAAAGCACTGATATCATCGGTTTTGTTACAAAATTACTCGTAACAAAGCTATGGTGAAGTGAGACTTCATGTCGCACCATGTCACGAACGCCAACGTGACGTAACTGGAGTCCGTATGATCCCTAAACTATAAAACAGATAGGATTAAGGCATAAAAAGTACTAATATCTTCAGTTTTGTTAATAAAATACTCGTGACAAAACATGGTGAAATGTAACTTCATGTAATAGAGTTTGTACTATGAAATAAATAGTATAGGACCGTTAAAAGTAGCCCATACTTTCATTTTTCCTATTAAATATGCATTATAAATAATGACGTATAACTCAAGATAGATGTACTTTAGAGATGAGCTGCATAGTAACTTTTGTTTGTATGGAAGTACTCTACACGTCTAACAAGGTGGCGTTAGTTTGCAGCTAAAAAAAAAGGCACCAAAACTAGGCATTGTCCTTTGGCTAAGATTGCCCAAAGTTTATCACACATAGAATTAATATGCGATGTCCACTTCAGTCGACCGTCAATTATGATTTTGACAGATTAACTTGCAGATCATCAATGTTTTTATAAACGCTTCTTATGTTTTGGCATATTATGGTCAAATTATTGTCACGTTTAATTTGGATATATTTAAAGATATTTTGGATGTCGCATTGGTAAGCTCGAGCTATTTTTGTTTTGTCTATTTTTTTCATTATATTTAGAGCACTATCTATAGTGAGTAAAGAGCTGCGATTTTTTATTGTACGTGAAGTTTTATAGTTGCAGGTACTGATTACGTAAATCGAGGGATTTATTTTATGGCTAGTAAATATGCAGTAGATTTGTATTGTGAATTATGGTAGAGAAATGTTTGCGTAGTTAGATAAATAGGAGTATGTGTGTAGTATGTAAGTGTTGTGTTATTGTATAAGTATAGTATATAGAGTATGGATTTGCAAGGTTTTTTTAAGTCAGAGTAAATAGGCACATATCTGACATAATTAAGATTAATATCTACAATGGTATGTTTGTAATTTAACGAGTTCCAAAAGAAATAACATCTTCTAAATAACATGTTGATTATATAACCATTTATATAAAAATATTTCGGTCCAGTTAAAGAAATTGATAACATGTTAAATTATAATGCAAGATAAATTTATTCATTAACGGAATGCAATACAGTTGTTGACCTAAACTGGTCTTGAAGGGTAGAACTAGTCATTTCTGCGAGAGTTGATGTACTTGCGCCTCGCTGTGTATAGTTATAACCGGTGAGGTATCGTCTTTTCTAATGTACAGTACACTTTACCGTAGGCAGTCCAGCAGTATTTATAGTTTTTTGTTTTCGCAAGATCTCTCGCTAGGTAATGCAAACGCGATCCTTTGGCTGTCAATTGTTCTGCGATGAAAATAGGAGTGTGCTCAGCCGTCCGCAGTCCAAGGTGTTTGGCAGCAAGTTTACTATTGTTTTTGACTTTAAAAGTCTTGCACCTCTTGAGTAAGTCAGTCTTTATAAGTGTTGACGACGTTTCTACTACGATTGGGGTGTTTTGAGACATATATTTTCTTCCACGCACTATGTATATGTCCTTTATATCATTTTTACATAGGGAGCAATCGATATTATTGGCCAACGTAATCACCATGTCAATTAACACTTCTTTGTTCTCGTTGCTTTGTTTGGGTACGTTTTTCAATTCGAAGTTAGTTTTACGACTCCCACGCTGAAGATCTTCTTGTTTTTCTTCCATAATGATGATATACCGCTAGTTTTCCTTTATCTGCGACTCTAGTATCTCATTTTTCTTTTTAAGATCTTCGTTTTGTTCGGATAAAAACTTCAAGGTCTTTTTTATGTTTTCGTTGCAGTCACAGACCTTATTTTGTGTAGAAATGATTTTTTGTAGTTCCCTATTCTGTTCAGTCAGCACGGAAATCATCGTATTTTTCTATAAATTGTAAAAGATCAAAATTTAATTCGCTATCCCACGTATGTTTGTTTCGTGCGAATACATAATTGGGTGGAGTGGTTGTGACCCCTATCAGCTTCACATTAGAATCCGAGATAGACCTGTTCATAGTCTCTTCCATGTTTTCAGTATGACGAATTTAAGGGAGAAAAAAAATTCTTCCATTCAGTTGCAAATTATGCGGGGAACCTTAGATAACTAGCGAAGGTAGGCCTAAATGGAGTTTGCAGGACACTGCGCGCTTCAAGAAATGCGTAAGCGAAGTAAGCACGTCGATGGATAGCGTGATGTCACCGTATCTAATGATTGGATGTCAGTAAACAGGCGGGGCGTATTACAGAGAGCGGCGGTGCATGAGCAGCTAGTAGTTGTTTTTTCTATCACGCACAAAAAGTAGCACGACGAGTGCTTCTCCTTCACACACTGACTTCTCACTACTATGGGCTCCTGGTACACAGATCACTTGCCGTAGTTGCCGTACGGAGCTCACTCAATTGCTGTCAGGATGCTTGTAGTACCTATGTGCAACTAACCTCCTTTCAACCTATGCGGTCCTATTTTATTTGTTGATTTGATTTTGCAAAATCGAATTTAACGATAACTACTGTAGTCGTCTTTTAAAATAAAAAAATATTTAGAGCCTCCCAAAGATGTGACTTCCATAGGTCCACATAAATCCATATGGATCAACTCACCTGGTACCGTAGCCCTACTGTCACTCTGCTTGAAGGGTAATTTATGCTGTTTGCCTTTTATACAATCCTCACACTGTTTTATTTAACTTACATTCTTCACCTCATTTTCTTTTGAAATCTTTTTCACGTATTCTAAGTTCTGAAGCCCTAATTTCTGGTGCCACGACATGAGACTCAATGCCACCTCATCATATTTATTATTATAGAAGTTCGTAACGCATTAATTCTCAGACCGGCCGGCTTTTACTATACCATCTTGTATAAATTTACACCCACTACTAGTTGAAATCATAGTAAAACCCTTATCTAGGGCCCTGCTCACCGAAAATATATTAACTTTTAGTTCAGGTACATAGTACACATTATTTAATGTTATTTGGTCAAACTTTTTATCTATTTTTGCTTATAAATTAATTGATCCTATCCCTGCTACTTTAATTTTTTTATAATCTCCTATTACAACATTTTATATTCATTAAATTTTTCGTACTTACAAAAATATTTCCTGTGGCCTGTGACATGGTTGGTTGAGCCAGTATCCATAATCCATATTTCTGATAATTCACTTGTACTCATTGCAACAAATGCAGTTGCCATACTACTGTTACCTTCACTCTATTTTTCTGCTTCTTTTTGTATACGCACTCTACAGTCTTTAGTAGTATGTTCAATCCGATCACAAAAATATCAATTCCTTAAACGACAGTTCTTCCTATAATGTCCACTTTTTTCGCACTCAAAACATTTTCTTGTTAAATAATCATCCTCTTTTCCGGGCTGTTCTTTGTCCTGTCCGTGAAAAAGTCCAGTCCGTGAATAAGTATCTGTCCGTGAATGTCCCTCGTCCCCTGCTTGTGTTACCTCGACCTCTATAGCCTCGTCCTCTACCATTTCCTCGTCCTCTTGATATAGTCATGAAAGCCTGAGTTTCCTCTTCTTTAGATTTGTTCCACTCCTCCTCCGTTAATAATCTTGACTGAAATTCTTCTAAGTTTTGTTTCTCTATGGGCACACTCTCCCAGGCTGTCACAAAGAATTTATATTTATCTAGCAATGTCATAAGTATTTTAGTTATTCTCATTTTTTTCTGAAATTTCCTCCCCAAGTGTTCTTAATTGATGTATTATTGTTTCTATGTTTGCAAAGAAGGTACTCATAGGTTCGCTGTATTTTATGAGAATTTTTGTTGTAATAAATGTGCACTCACTTTCGATGATGGTTCATTTTTTTTTAATTCAATATTTCTTTGCTGGTTTTACATGTTATGACATGTGACTATATGTTTTCCTCACAACGTGTTATAATAATTTCTTGAGCAAGTTTTATCATCCTCTGCCTTTCCTTCTACGAAATCCCACACTTTCTTAGATTTCAATATTATTTGAAGCTGAAACTTCTAAGTTGGATAATTACTCCCATTTAGTTTTTTAATTTGGTTGTGATTTGTATTAGGCGACTCCATCTTGCCTTTGCCACAGCGTCCGCGTGGGGTTTTCAGTTTTGTTTTTTTTTTTAAATTTACGACTCACACTTTCTTTAATCACACACTTGTTTTATCTTTTTTACATGCCTGGTTGCAATAGGGACTATGTTCCTCTGAACATAGTTCAAACGATTTCTCACGCACACAAGCTTGTAGCCTCCTCTAAGAATATCATATTGCTTAGATACATCTCTTGGCTCCTCGGTGAAGTTTTTGTAGGACGCATTCACCCAACATTGCACGGTCCTCCACTCACCGCTGCTGTTGAGTCATATCAAATAATTGGTAATGTAAACATGAGGTAGTGTATTGTTATGGGCTAGGCAAACAGCATTTAATCTTGCTTTAAACAATTTTATTTATTAAAAACTGATCACGCTTACAATTTGCTCTCACACACACACGAGAATAGACAGAGAGGTAGGTGACGTTATTTGACATTGACATAAAATATAATCATTGCCACACTAATAATACTTAATAACTACTAACTTTTGAATATAGTGTATCTTATTTTGTCGATTTTACAAAGGTTTACGGTTCTAATCCCAGCCGAGTAATTTCTTTTTGTTGTAGTTTATTTTGTTTATTAAAGCAGTAACAACTATTTTCAAACATACCTAATCTATACATATAATAAAACTGTAGAGGTCAAATTTCTGTACATAGAAAAAAATGCTAAAAACCAAGTCAGGGGGATGTAAGAAGAGAAATAAAACAAATCCCGATTTTTTTAGATTTTTTTGTTTCTCTGTTTGTCTGTTTGCCTGTTTGCACGGGCTAATCTCCGTAACTGTTGGACCGATTTAAATGAAATTTTGCATAGGGGTACCTTATATCCCCAATCAACATTTAGGCTACATAAAATCTCGAAATTTAGCCAGTAAATATAAAACCAACAACAAAAACCCCTGAAAAAATTCAAAGCTAGGTGTTTTTCAGAACATTTTACTCATACCATAGAGATCAACGTATTTTTGACATATACATGGGCTAAAAGCAAGGACATGTTGTTTTTTAAATTAATCTCTTTCCAGAAAGGCAAAGGAATCTGCATCCATACAGCCAGGTCTTCAATATATGTATTTCTTAGCTATGTCTTCAATTTGTATTTCTTTACTTCTCTCATTCTCCGTAAGCCGATAGTGTTTTGTTTACGAAGAACTATGTTGGCGAGAAGCACTGCCGCTGGATCGGAGCGGATACACTGTATCACTTGAATTACTTTTTAACCGACTTCCAAAAAGGAGGAGGTTTTATGTTCGACTGTATACAGGGTGGAATTTTGTAATGCCATCTGAAGGGAAAGTACTCTTAATACTGTAGATAGAAAATTGTACTCAAAGAAAACATTCCTTTATTTTTGAAAAAAAAGAAAACTGCATTCAAGAATTTTCGAAAATTTGCTTGCCACAACCGGGAATCGAACCGACTAAAATCTGTTAGAATACCCTGTACTTTTATTGCGTCGATCGTTAGGGTCAATTATAAGGATGAAATCTTTGTAACAAACTTGGTAAATTAAATGAAAGGAAAACTACGAAATCTAAAACCATTGTATATCTTTATTTTATGTATGTTCACCGATTTCTCCGCCATTTGGACCGATTTTCAAAATTCTTTTTTTTTGTTTGAAAGAGTATACTCCAGAAGTGGTCTTATTGTCACCAAGCCAGGATCTGATGGAATCCCATCAAAATCAAGGGCAACCCTTGAATGGAATAGGCACTTACAATGTTTCTCAAGTTCTTCTATTATTTACGCCAAACATAGAAAAATATACACATCAATATTGCATGATTTTTCATACAAAAGAGGTCTGTTTGAGAAGCTATAATACCATACTCGAGATACACGGAGTGATATAATTTTCAGATGAGCAAGTGCTAAACATGAATTTTCAATTTTTATTAATGAATTTAATTTTTCTTGAAATTTGTGAAAACGTGACTAAAATGAAAAAAAAATTGCGCTAATTCCACCATTTTCATGCAAAAAGCAGAAAAAAGTGCATTTTTGTTTTCGTTTACGTCACGTTTAAAAAAAAACAATTTAAACATAATTCATTGACGAGAATTGAAAATTCAGGTTTAACACTTGCTCATCTTAAAATTATATCCCTCCATGTGTCTCGAGTATGCTTTTATAGCTTCTCAAACACACCTTTTTGTTTTAAAAATTAAGCAATATCCCTAGACAGTGTTGATATTTAACTTATTTTTTCTATGTCTATGAGTACGTAGCATTTGATAAAAGGACCGGATTGAGATTTATGAGATATTTTGTATAATAGATCCTTTCTTAATTTTTTGTCGGAAGTTTGGTTGAGTAGTAGAGTTACACAGCCTGTGAATCGACGGTTTCTGGGTTCGATTTCCGGTTTGGGCAAACAAACCATACGAGGGAAACTTTAGTGCAGAAAGTTACAGTGTGAAGTGCTAATTAATTGATTTTATGATAGATAGATAGATAGATTGACACTTTATTCAATTGACATAAAACAGCACAAGACAGTAACAGACAAATAACAAACATACAAGTAAACACGAATCAGCAAGCAAACAATGAAGTAAACAGAGTAAGAAACAGAAACAAATAATTTTATAAAACTATTTTACACCGTGTTATCTGTATCATGCCAATCAAATTGGCGCTGACTCAGCATATTGCTGCAGTAGCAGACTGCAGCGCTGGTATTCTGCCATGATGCTACTTATTGAGTTTTCTTTGTAGGTAATAATAACCTTTTTCTAACTTCATAAATTCACCTTTAAAAAAGTACTTTATAAAGAAAATCTGAGGGTGCTGCTCTATAATTAGATAGATGTTATTTTTAAGAGCTATCGTCGAATATAAGTGAGTCTGAAGAAATTAAAATTATTGTAACTGACCCACAAATATCCAAAAATAAAACAAAAACTTCTGTGCTGAACTGGCACTGAACAAAAAATTTGGAATGTGCCAGCTGCCAACCAAATACATTGGTACATTGGTATTGGTACAGAGGCCAGCGCATCAGGTTACTCCATTTTCATTGCAAAACCGCCTTATCACAACAGCACAGAGTGCACGCGTGTGGTAACCTGAGTTGGGGCCGTCCGTGCATTGCAAAATTTAGACAACGTATTATATACTCATAAACAATATGCCATTTTTTAAATTTTCATGACATGTAAAGTTATGTGACTTATGTTACCCCAACGAGGATTGTAGGCGTAAAATATCTAAAATATCGAAACTTTTGTCAGCTTCCCCATTAATAGTTCGGCTATTCTGCACTTTCTTAACGAACCAAAACTAAATACTTAATACAGTGTTAATAAGAACGAAGTTGATTAAGTATTTAGTCTTCAAATCTTAATTCGGCCCTAACTAAATGACATTATTCAATTTTCAGGATATCACTTTTTGAAAACAATAAAACGGCTTATTTTTATTTTTAAGCAAAGGAATCTATGGCCGTACAGCCGGTGTTTTCAATGCATTTCTCATTTTTAAAGGCGGGAAACTCAATAGAAACTGACAATTGACATTTGTTTTATTAAAACCACTATGAATATGGTCTACGAGTATATAGGTTTGATCTATGGCTTTGATGTTCTGACATGAAATAAGGGCTATTTATAGATTTTTGATTTTAGTTTACATCAAGCGTAGCATTGCGTATATAAGCCATTGATAAATATTATAATATTACTATTCTAATAAGTTTCTTAGTTTGGATCAAGCACTGACACCTTTGCTTATTTCTACAAATGTCCATTGAAGGGAAAATGTAAAAGCTTACTTAGTCATTTCTATCTTAAATTTAATTTTTTATTGAATCATTTTTACATAATTATCGCAAAGCACAATAAAAGCAGCGTGCTAGCTGAAATCTCAAATGCACGGGGGTTGTCTTAGATACTGACATAGGTGACCTGTTTCAGAAACTTCTATTCCACTGAAAATCAAAAATAAGTCCATAATTAGCACTAAGGAATTCGTGTGCCATTTATTGTACTTACCTAAGTAATAGGTCTTTCAACATACAATTTTCGTAAATTTTTTACTCCACATATTTTAATTTTATAAAAATTGATTTTTTATAAGTACAAAATCCTTACGTTTTTCACAGAAACGCGAAATACAATATTAATTAACCACTTTTTGTGGGATTGTTAAGACAACGTTAAGTGTTGATTGTCTATCTCTCTCAGTATCAAAAAAAAACGACTGCTACCTAAGTATATATCAGAGTCTGAGTCGCGTTCTATAATACGGACCTTAATCTATCAAAAGCAGTAACAATGGTATAGAAAATATAAGCTATAGAGGAAACAACTATGTTTGACCTTTGTTTTCAGATCCAAAGTAATGTATTAAGTATCAACCTTATATGTATGACATAGTTAGCCAAGTTTTCAAATAAAACATATTTTTAGAAATTGCTTTTCCTTATATGAACGAAATAGATGCTATTCGTTCATATAACGAAAATATGAACGAAATAGTTGCTTCAATAAAAAACGGCAATTCATGGATCTGTAGTTGTGTCAAAGTACAAACTCGGTCTATAATAATACATACAACACGCAGACGAAGTTGCGGGCATCAGCTAGTATTACAATAATAATAATAATGTTTTATCATTGTATCAGTGATAAAGAATTTGAATGAAACAAATATGAAATTCGACTAGGTAATTTTATTACCTAACTAGCTGACGCTTTCAACTTCGTCTGCGTATTGTATGTATTTTTATAGAACTGAGTTTGTACATTGACACAACTTCAGATACTTAGATGAATTGCCGTTTTTTATTAAAGCCTATTTCGTTCATATTTTCATTTATTGCATAACTAAGTAACAGCAATTTCTAAAAATATGTTTTACTTGAAAACTTGGCTAAGTGTGTCATATTAGGTTGATACTTAATACATTACATTGGATCTGAAAACAAAGCTCAAACATAGTTGTTTCATCTATCGCTTATATTTTCTATAAATGTCATTGTTACACTTGCTGCTACTTAATCAATTTTGTTCTTATTAACACTGTATTAAGTATTTAGTTTTAGTTCGTTAAATAAGTACAGAATGGCCGAACTGTTAATGGGGAAGCTGACAAAAGTCTCGATATGTTAGATATTATACGCCTATAATCCTTGTTGGGGATATTAAATGTTTGTATAGTAACTTTGTATATGAGTAATTAATACGTTATCTAAATTTTGCAATGAACGGACGGCCACAACTCAGATTACCACACGTGTGCACTCTGTGTTGTTGTGATAAGAGCGGTTTTGCAATGAAAATAGAGTAACCTGATGCGCTGGCCTCCGTACCAAGAATGCAATGTTTTGGTTGGAAGGTGACAAATTCAAAGTTTTTTGTTCAGTGCCAGTTCAGCACAGAAGTGTTTCTTTTGGCTATTTGTGGGTTAGTTACAATAATTTTAATTTTTTCCAACTTACTTATATTCGAGGATAGCTCTTAAAAATAACAATTTTCTAATTATAGAGCAGCTCCCTCAGATTCTGTTTATAAAGTATTTTTTTAAAGATGAATTTATGAAGTTTGAAAAAAGTTATATTACCGAAAAAGAAAACTCAATAAGTAACATCATAAAAACAATTAATTAGCACTTCACACTGTAACTTTCCGCACTAAAGTTTCCCTCCTATAGTTTGTTTGCCCAAACCGGAACTCGAACCCAGAAACCGTCGATTCACAGGCTGTGTAACTCTACCACTCATCCAAACTTCTCGACAAAAAATTAAGAAAGAATCTATAATATAAAATATCTCATAAATCTTAATCCGGTCCTTTTATCAAATGCTTACGTCACGCTTACTGCTTAGTCGGTGCGAAGGCGGCCTATCAAGCTTATTTGGCTTGGCACCGACTTCAGACAGATTTTGTCTTTTTTCAATTTTTTGAAGTCGGTTTAATTTTTTTTCTAAATAGTTTAATCTAAAAATAAATATTTTTCTACGTTTGGTGTAAATAATAGAAAGAACTTGAGAAACATTGTAAGTGCCTATTCCATTGAAGGGTTGCCCTCAATTTCGATGGGATTCCATCAAATCCTGACTTGGTGATCACCTCTGGAGTATACTCTTTCGAACAAAAAAAAGAATTTTGACAATCGGTCCACCAATGGCGGAGAAATCGGTGAAGATACATAAAATAAAGATATATACAGTCGAACAAAAACCTCCTCCTTTTTGTAAGTCGGTTAAAAAGTAATTCAAGTGATAATAGTATCCGCTTTGTTTAGTTTTGACAAAGATCCAGCAGCAGTGCTTCTTGCCGCCATAGTTCTTCGTAAACAAAACACTGTCGGCTTACGGAGAATGAGAGGAGTGAAAAAATAAATTGTAGACATAGCAAGGAAATACATATATAGAAGACCTGGCTGTATGGACACAGATTCCTTTGCCTTTCTCGAAAGAGATAAATTTAAAAAACAACATGTCCATGCTTTTAGCCCATTTCAGTAAGTCAAAAATACGTTGATCTCTATGGTATGAGTAAAATGTACTGAAAAACACCTAGCTTTGAATTTTTTCAGGGGTTTTTGTTGTTGGTTTTATATTTACTGGCTAAATTTCGAGATTTTATATAGCCTAAATATTGACCGGAGATATAAGGTACCACCATGCAAAATTTCATTTAAATCGGTCTAAAAGTTTTGGAGATTAGCCCGTGCAAACAGAAAAAAAAATTCAGAAAAAATCGGGATTTATTTTATTTCTCTTCTTACATCCCCCTGACTCGGTTTTTAGCATTTTTTTTCTATATACAGAAAAACGACGTCTACAGTTTTATTATATGTATAGATAACAAAATCATATTTTTTTTTCTGCAACTTGATTACTTACAGTTTAAAAAATTTAAAGCTTAAGAATTCGTTTACACGAAGAAAAGAGTTATTGAAGCTAAACCTCAACAAAAATTAATAGGTATTCAACTTGCACTACAAAGTCAGTAGATACATAGTTTATAATAACAAAATAATAAGTTATAGATAAATATCACAATTTCACACAAGAATAGTCAATTAAACTTGTTAAGCACTAGAATCGATGAACTCCAGTTAACTTCCGTATGAATTCGTTATTTTCATACATTTGCATCATACGCTGTGATTCATTGATACTCGTAAGTCGCGAGCGCCCACTGCGCGGCCGAGATTACACGTTACCCTCATTCCGTAACGATTCACTCATCCTCCACTAAAACCAAAATAACAAGATTAATATAATTAGGAACAAAAACTATGCACCACTAATAAAATGCGTTACAATGGTTAAGCTAACCATTTGGATGACATGTTTACGTTTTCAAAATAAATTATAAATTTAAAAACAGTGTTAATATTAAGTAAACAGTATAATACTTACAGTAAGAAAAGTCTCATTAGCAGTTTGGGATATATTGTATCCTATATTGCGCAGCGCAACAATACGCTGCCTCTCCTGCAAACTTATTGTGTATTTGTATGCATGTCGAAAAAAAAAATCACAGTAAACTGCCGATACGGTAAGAATACACGAGCACCTTTGCTAATGATCTAGCAACGACAAACAGGTTGCTCATAAACACCGAACCGAACGAATCTAAACTAACTTCATTGCATTCAATTTTTGTATGGTATGGTCTATGACTATAAAAATGTTTGAAAACCAAAACATATCTGACAAAACTTCGTAGCTAATAGGCGATAGTTGGGCTCGAACCCGCGCCTCGCTACAACAGGCAGACGGTGTTACCGCTGCTCCACCAAGGCTTATGCTTTGGTTCGTAAAATTACGCTTGTTATCAGAGCAACAAGCGTAGTGGGGTTTACGTCATTTGTGTCCATGTGTGAGTACACGAGTAGCCGCAAGCGACTTGTTTTCTGCGTTTTGTATTGACTATGCCTCCATATATTAACTTAATATTACATACACGAAAGGGCGTGATTTTATTCAAATTAAGCGGGCATCCCGTTTCTAAACATATATATATATACCTCAAACATGTATACATATGTTGTAGTTGTAATTACTATGAAATGGTTTTGGTTGTTATTTTAATATAAGCTTATGAGATTACTTTACTTAAAAGATATTTGGGAATAGGTTATCTTTCTTTAAAAATAATCAAGTTGAAAACAAAAAAGAAAATTAAAAAATATTTCGCTACAAGTGAATACAAAAGGTTACTTGTATGATAAAACTAAATAGAAAATTTATCTCATCATACTAATAATTTTGGTGTGATAAAAAGTCAAGTCTTGTTGACTTGTTTATTTTAAATTATTACTCACTAGACAAAACATCTAAAAATTCTACTCCTGTAGCAAGAACACATTACCTCACCAACACATTGAAAACATACTACACTTCCGAAGACGCTGCACACGGCACCAGGCCACCAACGAACCAATCCCGAAGACTTTTGCACACGACACCAAACCAACAGCGACCGGCCGACGAGTATAAAAGCAGCCCCGCAGCCGAACACATCATCAGTAGCTAGCGAGTTACTTAAGCGATAGCGCCAGCAGTCCTTTAGTAACTTGATTAGGCCCAAGAGTGCGATAGCTCCCGCAGTCCACTCCAAGGCAGTAAGGTTAGGAGATGCGATAGCGCCAGCAGTCCATCTCTGACACCTCTGAGCATAGGCACCATCCGTGCAACTTTATTCTTTTCTTTTGGCCAAACCCTAAGGCGTCAGTCAAATAAGGCTCCCCGATACAATCAATCCACTGCGTGGAAACTGATGGAAACCTCTGTACTGAGCGTAGATTGAATGCAAATAAACCGGCGAACATAAATAAGCGTTTCTTCTTACCCTCCACCACCTTTAACCGTGGATCTACCTCCACACTCCTTTATATTCATCTCCTTGACTTTCAAGGCAATGAACAGAGTTTCTCTATGTAAATCGACTCTATGCTGGTGTTCAATTTATCTAATTCTTTTATCTTCTGTTCAGAATTGGTGATTGTAATCTGAAGGGCTGCTGATAAATCACCTTGAATAATAAAGATATAATGTTAAATCTACACTCTGTTTTAATAGTTTCATCATAAATTAATGCAAGCTATGTTTAATGTTTTGTACTATACCATTAGGTATTTGATTGTGGTAAAATGTATAGGTTTGATTTCGTGATTATCGAGGCTGTAGTTGTTGTAGCTGTAGGAAGTCGGTTTTAATCACAGTCAATAAACCTGTGTTTTCTTTAAATCCTTCATTTAAAATAAACTAAAAAACTTGTTTACATGAAAATAATGTAAAAGAATATAATGTTAGTTGGTAACTAAAATAATAAAAAGTATCAAGACTATACAACAGACTTAGTCGTAGCGGTTACAATTTTATGTAAACATTGCTCCTTTTGTTCACAAACAGACTCCATCTCCTCTTTTACATTTTTTAAACTCATTATCATCTTGCATGTAAGTTCCCGAACACCACTTCTAATGGTTTTTGGCATCGTGAGATCAGAATTTTCAAAAAAACTGCAACAAAATATCCACGAGAAACAGATTTGTCAATTTTGACTGTCGTTAAAAAAGAGTTACCACACTTTAATTTTAATGAGTTGCCAGTTTAAAACCTATGCAAAACTATCGTCAGACGATTTTACTTATTTATAATCTTAATATCGTCATAAATAATGTCACTACATCTAAAATTATTTATTTCAGAATGTAAGTAAAAAAATCTTATAGTTTTAATTTTTCTGCTTTACCCGTCCCGCGCTTCTTTACGCCGTTTGCGATACAAATCCTGCACACACTAGTGTGCATGAATTGCGCGAGGGTTTAAAATGATTTTTACAAAACGTATCACAATCACAAACGGACCAAATTCGATCATAATTTCAACATTCAGGATGTGTAATACACATGTGTAACAGAATAAGTTCTGAATGTGCAGGTAACATATCGTAGTTTTTCTCCACCGCAAGAGTGACGGTTAGTGTGTAACTAATGTACATAATTCAGGAAAAAAGTAGCTTTGTAGTGCGGTCGAACTCTGGTTTCACTTGAGCTTATGGCTCAAAGGCGTTTATGGCTCAAAGGCGCCTTCCCGTGGTGCCTTTGAGCCAAAAGCATAATGTTCAAGCAGAGGTCTACAAAGCTCTGGAACAATCATCGCTTTCATCCTCGCAGTCGCAACCCATTGCACAACCTTCATGTGTATTTTGTTCTGCATTCACTTATAGCATCTGATTTTTTTTTTATTTAATCTTTATTTGTAAAAGTGTTTTGTCAGGAAAAGCCAATGTCACCCCTATCTTTCACACAGATTCTCACTTATCTTCTATACAAATATATCTCAACTAACTTATACAGCATCTGTGCTTCCTCCGAAGTCGGAGAAGCAAGAATGCTGTTAAATACACCAATTTGTAAGTCGTTCAGTCCAGATTTAGAAAAATAATCATACCTTTTGGCTTCAATCCGAACAATTGATTTAATATATAAGGATAGAACTCTTCGAGCTCAAACGCGGGCCGAGGAAGAGATAGAGCAACGAGGCAGAAAATCTCATTCTAGTAGAGTGACAATGCGATTACTCGTATTATAATTTTTTTTTGGAGGGCAAAGTATACGTAACAGACAAATACAGGCTTCCATTTAAGGATAGAAGTTTTCCTGTAATTTTATTTTTATATAACAAACCATCAGCAACATATACGTTACTACATTTTTGTTATGTTATGATATACATATTATACAGTATAATATACATATTATACATTATATTGTACATTCTCTTTTTTAGTGTTTATCTTCGCTGCTGAGCACTCGTGACTGACGTTAATGAGGTTATAGCAGAATACCAGTGTTTTGTCTTTTGGACAAAGCTTATGCTGAGCTATGGCCTTTTTGTTGCATTTTGACACACACACAACACTAGAATAACTCTGTAACCTTTAATGTGTATTTGTACTTCTGACTGTTTTGAATGTTGTGTGTAGGTTTTAAAGCAATGAATAAATTCTTTGTCTGTCTGTCTGTCTGTCTTATGAAACACGAAATTGTATGATAATATACAAGAGGGACACAGAGTAGTGGACATCAGGAATGTGTACTTAGGTTGCGAAGAAATAAAACAAAAACTCACCTTTCGTCTCATTTTATAATAAAATCATTAAAACATGCTTTTAACTTAATTTCAAAAAATTTCCCATGAAAACATTTTCCCCAAGCAATCCATATTGGACTTTTGTAAAATTGGAGTTTTATGCTTAGAATTTGTTTTTTCTTATTTTGTCTAACGGACCTTTGGGAGAGCCCGTTCAGTTCCATAGGGAAATTAGTATCTATAAGTTGATTTTGATCTTATGTTAATTTTTATTAGAAATAAATAAATAATATTTTTTTTAAATTACCCCTCAATTTGTTCTGAATTTGAGGTGTCGTCCTATGGTCTCATGCGGTGTGGTAGGTTCTGTGATGGGCCGTCTGCTTCGCGCCCACCCTCCTACCGAAAGCCTACGCCAAACAGCTTGCTGTGTTCCGTCGGCGCATAGGAGTACCAGTGCCTTATAGGCATTTTCTGGGTTAATTAGCTCTATCGTCGACCTCATCTATGACCTTGGTCAAGATTGAGGTCAAGAGTAAAAAACCCATCTTAGAATAAAAAGTAAAAACATCGACTATGACCGTAACGATAGTACACCAGTTTTAAATTAATACGTAATGTTAACGATTTTTATACAACCGTTTGTGTCCACGGGAGGTGGTTAAACAGATGATTTTTTTTTTCATTTTCCTTGTGGCGCTGGAATTTTTAACTCCTTCAGTTACCATCTTTCTTTATGACCTCTTTTTCAGACGTTATTAGCGGTTTAACCGTCACTATGCTCGTAGAATTAAGAAACCAGCTGCATGTTTGAACCAAGCTGCTACGGAACCCTATAATACGCGTGGCCCGACACGCTTTTGGCCGGTTTTGTCTTAGCTCTGAATCTTTAGGCACTCTGCAATAAAATAACACAGCATTGTTGAGAACCTTTCTCCGCCAAACACAAGAAATCATGGACAACATAGTAAAAGATTTATAAGAAATTATTTTAGCTTACTTGTGAAAAGATATGTTACAGCCACCAACTAAACTGGTATAATCCTGAATTATTTTTATACTTTTTAAAGCATGCCGCCATGACATTACGATGACACTTTACGGGGTGCGCATTTTCAACAATTTGCAATGCTACCAATAACTAGGCAAAGCTCACTATTCTTTGAAATGCACTTTAGTTTTTTTTTGGTTTAGAATTTATGACGTTTTATAAGAAAAGAGATTGTTTCACCAAGGAGTTTTGCTAAGCTTGATTTTTAAAATACTATGAAAATTTATTACAGAACAAGCGTAGTGGGTCATAAGTGGTTTTGAAAATGGAACATGGAACGTTTTCTATAAACAATGCATTTTGAATTGCAAATGCCATCTTTCAGAGCCTTTTTGCACAGCCGAAAATCTTAGTTGCTGAGTATGATGATGTAATAGTAGATTGTTACACAAGGGGCGTAAGAAAGCTATTACAGAACAAGATCCAATAATCCAATAAAATAATGTAACGAAGAGAGTAAACCCATAATAACTCGTACAAACTTGGTTTATTTCTTCATTTAGTCCACTAGTTACAGCACAGTTTTACTTTAACAATATAGAATAATTTTACTAAAAACAACTGTTTAACCCGACGACTCGCAACTAATTGCCGTTCGATTTCAGACGGCGGCCATGTCTCCCACTCCCTTTATTTCTCTCTACTTCAAAATGACGCACCACAACGTGACTGTTCAAGTTTCTCCCGCCAAATTCACAAAAATGTATCAACGAAACGTCTTGCAAATTACGAATCACGACAATCGGCCATCCGACACAGTGAAACCTCCTGGTGCACTAGCCGTGTCAATCAGTTAGTTTTTAATTAACTCATTTATTTAAAATACCTTGATAATCATATAATTTTTAGATCTAGTATTACACAGTAAAATAGTGAACTTTAGACTTGCAAATTAAATAAAACTAAAAAGGTGAGTTTGCATATTAAAAAAAATATTGCTTTACATTAAAACTAGTTTTCGCGTGGTGCGCGACCTGCTAAAGCAGGCCGCGAGGCGGATGTGCTAACCTATTTGTAGGTCAAAAAAGTTTGCCTTTTTTATTTTGTCACGTTCGCCATCTTGGATTTCAAAGAAATTTGAACTCCCGAAAACCTATCAAACGACACCTATGACGAATTTTAACCGAAAATGCATGTCCGCCATCTTGGATATCAAAATGGATATCATTTTCGGAATCAGCACCCTCAAAAACCTATCAAACGACACCAATGTCGGTTTTTTATGAAAAATGCATGTCCGCCATCTTGGATTACAAAATCGATGTCATTTTTGGAATCAGCACCCCCGAAAACCTATAAAACGACATCCATGTCAGCATGCCCGAAAATTTAATATCCGCCATCTTGGATTTTGGCAGATATGAAATTTTCGGATGGCGGTCGGCGGGTAATATGCTTGGTGACACTTCGGGTTTCGCCCTACGCGGAACTCGGCCTTCGGCCTCGCCCTAAAAAATTTGACAGCAACGTGCCCCTCACTTCCCTGTAAAACATTTGTTTGAGCACACCCTACTTATGTCAAATGGTTCCGGAGATACAGCAATAAACATTTTGTATGGCAGCTATCTTGTTTTTGTGAAAATCAAAAAAATGACGTCACCGGTAGAATTTGACCAGGGTGTGGGTCGACCTTAGTTCGAGCGCCACCGCTCCATCTGCATCGGTTTGCCCGGGAAGGTGGGTCGCTACCTGATGAGAAGGTGGACCTGAGGATCTCAAGGTTTTCCCGTACCCTCCGCGCCACCCTCTCCACACCCCCCACAAAAAGTTTTCACCTCCCGCCGCTCCATCTGGGAGAACAATTCTGTCACCCAGTCAGTGAGTCAGTGGTATTGTAGCTTTATATAATATAACTAGGTTTCGCGTGGTGCGCGACCTGCTAAAGCAGGTCGCGAGGCGGTTGTGCTACCCTATTTGTAGGGTCAAAAAAGTTTGCCTTTTTTTTTCACGGCCGCCATCTTGGATTTCAAAATGGATGTTATTTTTTTAATCAGCACCCCCGAATACCCAAAAAACGACACCCATGACGATATTTTGCAAAAAATTTATGTCCGCCATCTTGGATTTCAAAACGTATGTCATTTTCGGAATCAGCACCCCGAAAACCTATTAAACGACACCCATGACGGTATTTTCCAAAAAATCCATGTCCGCCATCTTGGATTTCAAAATGGATGTCATTTTCGAAATCAGCACCCCTGAAAACCTATTAAACGACACCCATGGCGGTATGATGGCGGTCGGCTGTTAATATGCTTGGTGACGCTTCGGGCTTCGCCCTACGCGGAGCTCGGCCTTCGGCCTCGCCCTATACGCAGCTCGCCTCGGCCTACGGCCTCGGCTCGCGCGTTAGGCTCGGTCTGCGACCTCGCCTCACCTTAAAAATCTAAACTTGTATGGCGGCCATCTTTGATTGGGGGGGGGGCCGCTCCGGGCTTCGCCCTACGCGGAGTTCGGCCTTCGGCCTCACCCTATACGCGGCTCGCCTCGCGCGTTCGGCTCGGTCTTCGACCTCGCCTCACCTTAAGAATCTAAACTTGTATGGCGGCCATCTTTGATTGATGGGGGGGGGGCCGTTTCGGGCTTCGCCCCACGCGGAGTTCGGCCTTCGGCCTCACCCTATACGCGGCTCGCCTCGGCCTTCGGCCTCGCCTCGCGCGTTCGGCTCGGTCTTCGACCTCGCCTCACCTTTAGAATCTAAACTTGTATGGCAGCCATCTTTGATTGGGGGGGGACGTTCCAGGCTTCGCCCTACGCGGAGTTCGGCCTTCGGCCTCACCCTATACGCGGCTCGCCTCGGCCTTCGGCCTCGTCTCGCGCGTTCGGCTCGGTCTTCGACCTCGCCTCACCTTTAGAATCTAAACTTGTATGGCGGCCATCTTGGATTTAGGGGGGGATGACGCTCCGGGCTACGCCCTGCACGGAGCTCGGCCTTCGGCCTCGCCTTTTACGCAGCTCGCCTCGGCCTACGGCCTCGTCTCGCGGCGTGGCGTCGTGGTTCGCCTCGGCCTGCGGCCTCGCCTCACCACTCCTTGTATTGCGGCCATCTTGGAAAATGGTGGAATCGAAAAACTGACCCGATATTCGGAATCTTCGTCCCCCAAACCCCCAAATACCGATTTTCGTCCGGATCGGAGCAACTTCATTTCCGGCCGGCATCTTTGATCCGCCATCTTGAAAAAAAAATTTGACAGCCACCTGCCCCTCACCCCTTTGTAAAACATTTGTTCGAGCACACCCCACTTATGTCAAACGGTTCCGGAGATACAGCAATAATCATTTTGTATGGCGGCCATCTTGTTTTTGCGAAAATCGAAAAAATGACGTCACCGGTAGAATTCGATTAGGGTGTGGGTCGACCTTAGTTCGAGCGCCACCGCTCCATCTGCAACGGTTCGCCCGGGAAGGTGGGTCGCCACCCGATGAGAAGGTGGATCCGAGGATCTCGAGGTTTTCCCGTACCCTCCGCACCACCCTCTTCACACCCCCCATACAAAGTTTTCACCTCCCGCCGCTCCATCTGGGAGAACAATTCTGTCACCCAGTCAGTCAGTCAGTCAGTCAGTCAATCAGTGAGTGGTATTGTAGCTTTATATAATATAATAACTAGGTTACGCGTGGTGCGCAACCTGCTAAAGCAGGTCGCGAGGCGGTTTTGCTTTTTTTTTAAATTTTAAATGTTTTTAATTTTTTTTTTCACGGCCGCCGTCTTGGATTTAAAAATGGATGTTATTTTATTAATCAGCACCCCTGAATACCCAAAAAACGACACCCATGACGATATTTAGCAAAAAAATTATGTTCGCCATCTTGGATTTCAAAACGTATGTCATTTTCGGAATCAGCACCCCCGAAAACCTATTAAACGACACCCATGATGGTATTTTCCAAAAAATCCATGTCCGCCATCTTGGATTTCAAAATAGATGTCATTTTCGAAATCAGCACCCTTGAAAACCTATTAAACGACACCCATGTCGGTATGATGGCGGTCGGCTGGTAATATGCTTGGTGACGCTTCGGGCTTCGCCCTACGCGGAGCTCGGCCTTCGGCCTCGCCCTATACGCAGCTCGCCTCGGCCTACGGCCTCGGCTCGCGCGTTCGGCTCGGTCTGCGACCTCGCCTCACCTTAAAAATCTAAACTTGTATGGTGGCCATCTTTGATTGGGGGGGGCCGCTCCGGGCTTCGCCCTACGCGGAGTTCGGCCTTCGGCCTCACCCTATACGCGGCTCGCCTCGGCCTTCGGCCTCGCCTCGCGCGTTCGGCTCGGTCTTCAACCTCGCCTCACCTTTAGAATCTAAACTTGTATGGCGGCCATCTTGGATTTGAGGGGGGGACGCTCCGAGCTACGCCCTGCGCGGAGCTCGGCCCGCCCTCGCCTTTTACGCAGCTCGCCTTGGCCTACGGCCTCGCCTCGCGGCGTGGCGTCGTGGTTCGGCTCGGCCTGCGGCCTCGCCTCACCACTCCTTGTATGGCGGCCATCTTGGAAAATGGTGGAATCGAAAAACTGACCCGATATTTGGAATCTTCGTCCCCCAAACCCCCCAGATACCTATTTTCGTCCGGATCGGAGCAACTTCATTTCCGGCCGCCATCTTGGATCCGCCATCTTGAAAAAAAATTTGACAGCCACCTGCCTCTCACCCTCCTGTAAAACATTTATTCGAGCACACCCCACTTATGTCAAACGGTTCCGGAGATACAGCAATAATCATTTTGTATAGCGGCCATCTTGTTTTTGCGAAAATCGAAAAAAATACGTCACCAGTAGAATTCGACCAGGGTGTAGGTCAACCTTAATTCGAGCGCCACCGCTCCATCTGCAACGGTTCGCCCGAGAAGGTGGGTCGCCACCTGATGAGAAGGTGGATCCGAGGATCTCGAGGTTTTCCCGTACCCTCCGCGACACCCTCTCCACATCCTCCATACAAAATTTTCACCTCCCGCCGCTCCATCTGGGAGAACAATTCTGTCACCCAGTCAGTCAGTCAGTCAATCATTCAGTGAGTGGTATTGTAGCTTTATATAATATAACTAGGTTTTGCGTGGTGCGCGACCTGCTAAAGCAGGTCGCGAGGCGGTTGTGCCTTTCTTTATAAATTTTAAAAAAGTTTTTAATTTTTTTTGTTTTTCACGGCCGCCATCTTGGATTTAAAAATGGATGTTATTTTCTTAATCAGAACCCCTGAATACCCAAAAAACGACACCCATGAGAGTTTTTTACAAAAAATGCATGTCCGCCACCTTGGATTTCAAAACGTATGTCATTTTCGGAATCAGCACCCCCGAAAACCTATTAAACGACACCCATGACGGTATTTTCCAAAAAATCCATGTCCGCCATCTTGGATTTCAAAATGGATGTCATTTTCGAAATCAGCACCCCTAAGAACCTATTAAACGACACCCATGTCGGTATGATGGCGGTCGGCTGGTAATATGCTTGGTGACGCTTCGGGCTTCGCCCTACGCGGAGCTCGGCCTTCGGCCTCGCCCTATACGCAGCTCGCCTCGGCCTACGGCCTCGGCTCGCGCGTTCGGCTCGGTCTGCGACCTCGCCTCACCTTAAAAATCTAGACTTGTATGGCGGCCATCTTTGATTGGGGGGGGACGCTCCGGGCTTCGCCCTACGCGGAGTTCGGCCTTCGGCCTCACCCTATACGCGGCTCGCCTCGGCCTTCGGCCTCGCCTCGCGCGTTCGGCTCGGTCTTCGACCTCGCCTCACCTTTAGAATCTAAACTTGTATGGCGGCCATCTTTGATTGGGGGGGGGGACGCTCCGGGCTTCGCCCTACGCGGAGTTCGGCCTTCGGCCTCACCCTATACGCGGCTCGCCTCGGCCTTCGGCCTCGCCTCGCGCGTTCGGCTCGGTCTTCGACCTCGTCTCACCTTTAGAATCTAAACTTGTATGGCGGCCATCTTTGAGGACGCTCCGGGCTTCGCCCTACGCGGAGTTCGGCCTTCGGCCTCACCCTATACGCGGCTCGCCTCGGCCTTCGGCCTCGTCTCGCGCGTTCGGCTCGGTCTTCGACCTCGCCTCACCTTTAGAATCTAAACTTGTATGGCGGCCATCTTGGATTTGGGGGGGGGGACGCTCCGGGCTACGCCCTGCGCGGAGCTCGGCCTTCGGCCTCGCCTTTTACGCAGCTCGCCTCGGCCTACGGCCTCGCCTCGCGGAGTGGCGTCGTGGTTCGGCTCGGCCTGCGACCTCGCCTCACCACTCCTTGTATGGCGGCCATCTTGAAAAATGGCGAAATCGAGAAACTGACCCGATATTTGGAATCTTCGACCCCAAAACCCGCCAGATACCATTTTTCGTCCGGATCGGAGCAACTTCATTTTCGGTCGCCATCTTGGATCCGCCATCTTGAAAAAAACATTTGACAGCCACCTGCCCCTCACCTCTTTGTAAAACATTTGTTCGAGCACACCCCACTAATGTAAAACGGTTCCGGAGATACAGCAATAAACATTTTGTATGGCGGCTATCTTGTTTTTACGAAAATCGAAAAAATGACGTAACGGTAGAATTCGACCAGGGTGTGGGTCGACCTAAGTTCGAGCGCCACCGCTCTATCTGCAACGGTTCGCCCGAGAAGGTGGGTCGCCACTTGATGAGAAGGTGGATCCGAGGATCTCGAGGTTTTCCCGTACCCTCCGCGTCACTCACTCCACACACCCCATACAAAGTTTTCTTCTCCCGCCGCTCCATCTGGGAGAACAATTCTGTCACCCAGTCAGTGAGTCAGTGGTATTGTAGCTTTATATAATATAATAACTAGTTTTCGCGTGGTGCGCGACCTGCTAAAGCAGGTCGCGAGGCGGTTGTGTACTCTATTTGTAGGGTCAAAAAGGCGTTCATACTTTTTTTGGTTTGTCACGACCGCCATCTTGGATTTCAAAATGGATGTCAGTTTTGTAATCAGGATCCCCGAAAACCTATTAAACGACACCCATGACAGATTTTTTTTAAACTGCATGTCCGCCATCTTGGATTTCAAAATAGATGTCATTTTCGGAATCAGCAACCCCGAAAACCTACTAAACGACACCCATGTCGGCATGCCCGAAAATTTCATATCCGCCATCTTGGATTTTTGGAGGGGAGAATCTACGACCTCGCCTCACCTTTAGAATCTTAACTTAAATGGCGGCCATCTTAGATTGGGGGGGGGGGGACGCTCCGTGCTTCGCCCTACGCAGAGCTCGGCCTTCGGCCTCGCCTCACCACTCCTTGTATGGCGGCCATCTTGGAAATTGGTGAAATCGAAAATCTTTTCAAATATTCGGATTCAGCGACCCCTAATACCCCCGGATACCGAATTCGGTCCGAATCAGAGGAGATACAAAAATCTCGTTTTTGTATGGCGGAAATTTTGTTTTTTTGAAAATCGAAAAAATTTTTTAACCAGTAGACTTCGACTAGGGTGTGGGTCGACCTTTGTTCGAGCACTACTGGTCCAAGTCCAACGGTTCGCCCGGGAAGGTTGGTCGCGACCTGATGAGGAGGAGAATCCGAAGAAGTCATGATTTTCCCATACTCGACGGAAAATTCTGACCACACCCCTATACATCATTTTCACCTCCTGACCCTCCTTCTGCGAGAACAATTATGTCATTCAGTGAATTAATCTAGCTTTATATAGTATAACTAGAAACCCATTAAACGACACCCATGACGGTATTTTCCAAAAAATCCATGTCTGCCATCTTGGATTTCAAAATGGATGTCATTTTCGGAATCAGCACCCCCGAAAACCTATTAAACGACACCCATGTCGGCATGCCCGAAAATTTCATATCCGATTGCGGTCGGCCGGTAAGATGCTTGGTGACGCTTCGGGCTTCGCCCTACGCGGAGCTCGGCCTTCAGCCTCGCCCTATACGCAGCTCGGCTCGGCCTTCGGCCTCGCCTCGCGCGTTCGGCTCGGTCTACGACCTCGCCTCACCTTTAGAATCTAAACTTAAATGTCGGCCGTCTTGGATTGGGGGGGGGGACGCTCTGGGCTTCGCCCTACGCGGAGCTCGGCCTTTGGCCTCGCCTTATACGCAGCTCGCCTCGGCCTGCGGCCTCGCCTCGCGGCGCGTCGTGGTTCGGCTCTGCCTTCGGCCTCGCCTCACCACTCCTTCTATGGCGGCCATCTTGGAAAATGGCGAAATTGAAAATCTTTTTAGATATTCGGATTTAGCGACCCCAAAAACCCCTGGATACCGAATTTGGTCTGAATCGGAGGATATACCAAAATATCATGTTTGTATGGCGGCCATCTTGTTTTTTTGAAAATCGAAAAAAAAAGGTTACCGTTAAACTTTGACCAGGGTGCCGGTCGACCTTTGTTTGAGTACCACCGGTCCAACTCCAACGGTTCGCCCGGGAAGGTGGGTCGCGACCTGATGAGAAGAAGAATCCGAAGATGTCGAGGTTTTTCCATACTCGACGGAAAATTCTGACCACACCCCTCATACATCATTTTCACCTCTTGACACTCCTGGGAGAACAATTATGTCAATCAGTGAGTCAGTCAGTCAGTGAGTGAGTGGTAATGTAGCTTTATATAGTATAACTAGGTTTTGAGTGGTGCGCGACCTGCTAAAGCAGGCCGCGAGGCTATTGTGCCTTTTTAAAAAAAAAATTAAAAAGTTTTTAATTTTTTTTTGTTTTTCACGGCCGCCATCTTAGATTTCAAAATGGATGTCATTTTTGAAATCAGCACCCCTGAAAACCAATGAGGATCAGTCACGTTTTTTTTTAAGTATGTAGATTGTTAAAAGTAAGAAAACCATGGCATACTGTGAAAAAAATATCGAAATCGGACTAGAAATGACAAAGATACAGCGATTTTACTGCAGCAGTTGAAAAAACACCCGCGAGCGCGAGCCGCGAGCGCGTGACGTCATCCGATGTGTCGGCCGCCCCGCCGGACGTAGTGATGGCTGATCGGGGATTTAAAAATATAGCTCATTTACTAGAACGTCAAGGTTGCAAACTTTTAAGGCCTCCTAGTGTTGACTTAGGGTCAAAACTAAGTAAAGAAGAAGTTTTAGAAACTAAAAGAATAGCAGCCCTTCGAGTACACGTCGAGAGAAGTATAGGGCGGTTAAGGGAGTTTGAAATGATTGCACCTCATGCATGTGTTGGCATTGAATATGTAAGAATGTTAGACTATGTTGTGACATCTGCTTGTGGAGTAGTTAATCTTCAAGATTGTTTATTTAGAAACCAAGTTTAAAATAAAACAATGTATATACTTAAGCCTGTTTAATTTTAAAAACTAATAAATATACCTAAGTTTTGGCCAATTTAAGAAAGACTGATTGCTTCCAAAAACTTGTAGACTTTACTAAAAGATCTTTACAGTAGGTTTCATCATAATTCTCTTCAAATATTTCTACTTGTCTGTTAGCTTCAAAATTTATATCAGCAACACAAAAAAGCCCTTTAGTTTTGTTGCAAAAAAAGCATCATTGCCATATGACTCTCGTACAGACCTGTAATAATAAATAAATATATTTTTTTATTTGAATACCAACAGTAATTTATAAATCGGAAAACACAAGGCTCAAAGAAAACTAGTATACAAGGACTTTAAACGATGCAGCTGCTGCTGCACCATTTCAGTGCGTCCAATCAAAATACATGCTAGGTATCCGCGACAATAGTTAACCTACGGCGCACTCCCGGTCTATAATGTTTAGGTAACTTGAGACCGGCTCTTACTACCTATATCTAAATAAAAATAATGCCTTGGAAGAAAAAAAGCAGACTAGACCTATAGGTAGGTACAGTAGAATATTAACCTCCATTCTTACCTACCATTTAACAAAAAAGCATCTTTGCCAAGCATCAATACCACAACGTGTTATTCCTTATTCTTTGTGAAATTTAATTAAATATTATAGTTTTAAACAGTTTTTCGGCTCAGTGTTACACATAAATCTTATTACTACATCAGTGCAATTAAGTTTAATCTATTACATGTGAAGAAGACTTTGTTATTGGTGACTTATTGGTGAATTGATTTCGGCATTCGTGGATCACGCGTGCTGTGAGTGATCGGTGCAGCGGCGGACTGTGTGCAGTTCTCGCGGTTATGTTAACGACTCAACCGTGAAAGTCCCGTGCGCGCTAACGACTATTGTTCGCATAAATATCACAGTAGTGAATAAGTATTCGCAGAGTGGACATTTGATCTCGATTGAATGGCTGCCTCTGGGAGACAACTTTTATTTATTTTTGGAAATTGATTAGTGGTTTTTCTTGGTGCAGCGTGTGCCTACTCTGATCATTTTAGTTAGGTGCGTTATTATGCCCAATCTTCAACGCTCACCACCTACGCCATCTCCTACATTTTCCCAACCTAGCGGGAATAAAAGCCTTAATCTGCAAGCTCAAGCAACATCGCACGTGAATACAAATCCTCGTAATAAACCTGCTGGGGCTAAGAGTACGAGTATTTCAAAGGAAGGCGACGAAATGTCATCAGTATTGGCGGCTATTGGACAGCTCCGTAAGGACATGACTGAGCGTTTCAACACCCAGGACACCAGCTTAGGTCAGCTTAATAGCACTCTTTCGGGGCTACGTACTGAAGTCACTGACTTGAAAAATAAGATTGCCTTAATTCAAGAGGAATTTAACGAGCAATCGGCTACGATTGAATATTTGTCCAAATCCTATGATGATCAGGTGCTTGTCAACAAAGATTTACAAGAGAGAATCAAGATGTTAGAAAGTGAAAGGGTGGCACTGATGAACAACGTGTCTGAGTTGAATTCTAAAGTCTCGCAAATAGAACAGCAATCCAGAGATTGCAACGTTGAGGTTCAATGTGTCCCAGAGTCTAAAGCTGAGAATGTTTTGAGCATCTTTAGCAACCTGTTGCGTGCTGTGTCATGCGACGTTCCTGAAGGAAGTATCCTAGCTGTTCATCGAGTAGCTAAGTTGAGATCTGGTTCCGACCGTCCCCGCAACATCATTGTCAAGTTAAGCACTCCCCGCGCAAGAGACACTGTATTGGCTGCGGTGGCGAAATTTAACAAGTCTACAAAATCCAAGGAGGATAAATTAAACGCCTCGATGTTGGGCTTTACTGACAATAAACAACCCATTTTTGTCGCAGAACACTTAAGCCCTTCCAACAAAAAACTTCATGCTTCCACCAGGTTAGCAGCGAAGCAGAAAGGATACGATTATGTTTGGATCCGTAACGGACGCATTTTTATACGAAAAAACGACGAATCTCCAGCATTATTAGTTAAAAACGAAGCTTTTCTGAATTCACTAGTTTAAACTATTACTTTTAGAACCCTTTTTTTACATGTTTAGCATGTCCAAATCTTCAAAATTCACTCTTAATATTTATTATCAGAATGTTAGAGGCCTCAGAACTAAGACTGATAATTTGTACCTGTCTGTTTTATCTAATAATTTTGACGTGATAGTGTTGACTGAATCGTGGTTGAATGATACTGTGTTCAGCAGGGAATGCATTGATGACAGATACGACGTTTTCAGGAGAGATAGGTCTACTACGCAAAGCAAGAAAAGGGACGGCGGAGGTGTACTGGTAGCTGTTTTAAAGAAATACAAAGCCCTTAGACGGACTAAATGGGAATCGCACGGTGAAGACTTATGGGTTTCTCTAAAGATAAAGAATAAAAATATTGCATTTTGTGCCACTTATGTGCCTCCTCCAGTTACAGCTTCTTACTTGGAACCCCTACTTAATAATATCTCGGTTACTATCCAAAACAAATTACCTTCCGACACGTGTACTCTAGTATTGGGTGATTTTAATCTGGGTGACATATCATGGTACACAAAAGTAGACACTACTAACTCTTCCTTGACGGCGGCACTTCCTGGGGATTCGGCATTATGTAATTTGCTGTGTGACTTCTTGTCCTTCAACTCTTTATCTCAGCATAATCCTGTACTTAATTGTAATGGCAGAACTTTGGATTTAATTTTGTGTAGTAAACCTGAGTGTTTGGTAGCTACCACCGCCTGCCAACCCCTTGTAGATATTGATCTGCATCATCCTCCGTTAGAAATCAGTTTTCAGATGACCACGCCCAAAAACATAAAGCCTAAACGAACACATTATTTGAATTTTGTTGCCTGTGATTATGACTCGGTTCGTCAGGAGCTATCTAGCATAGACTGGTCGCTAAAAGTGTTCTGTAAGGCAAGTATTGACGATGTAACAGAACGTTTCTATGATACAATCTTCTCTGTCATTGAAAAGCATACACCTCTAGCATTTTCCCGGGACACCAAGTATCCATGCTGGTACTCTCGTTCCTTGATAAAGGCATTAAAAGAAAAGGCCAAATTTCATAAGAAATTTAAGAAATATCGCAACCCTAGGGATGAGTTGGTTTTTTCTTTACTTAGGGAGCGTTGTGATGCACTCATAAAAAAATGTTATTCCGACTTCAGGAAACGTGCTATAGATCATCTACGCTTAAATCCAAAATACTTCTGGAAATTCTCCAAAGGTCAAAGGTCAAATGAGTCCTCTATTCCTCGCGAAATGTACTTGGGCGATCTTTTCGTTGCCGGTGGTCAAAGTATCAGCGATCTATTCTGTAGTCACTTCCATTCCATATATAAATCAAATAATCACTCCCAACTAAGCAGATGTAGTGGAGGTGATTACAGTAACTGTATTACTCTCGGTAGTCTTGCGATTACCGACGATGAAGTCTTGAAGAGTCTCAAGTCTCTTAATTGTTTTAAAGGTGCTGGACCAGACATGATTCCACCGCTTTTTTTACGCAACTGTGCTGATGTTATTTATAAACCTCTTTCTAAGATATTTAATTTGTCACTTCGGCATGGGGTTTTTCCAACTAGGTGGAAAATCGCTCATATTACGCCAATTCATAAATCGGGATGTACGAATAGCATTGCTAATTATAGACCGATTTCTATTCTGTCAGCAGCGGGGAAAGTCTTTGAATCTATTGTCCAAAAGAAGCTTTATGCTCATATTAAATCCTTAGTGAATATTAATCAGCATGGCTTTCTTCCTCGAAAATCAACTACATCTAATCTCGTGGAGTATGTATCATATATATCCAGCATTCTTGATAAGGGCGGCGAAGTACACTCCGTTTATACGGATTTTAAGAAGGCCTTCGATCTGGTCAATCACGATATCCTTCTGCACAAGATTGGTCAAATGGGTATTCATGGGTCATTGCTGCGGTGGTGCGAATCATATTTACGTAATAGGTCTCAACTGGTTTCGGTGTTCGGCTTCAAGTCCAAGCAAGTCCAAGTGCCCTCTGGTGTGCCTCAGGGTTCTCATTTGGGACCCCTATTTTTCCTAATATTTATTAATGATATTTCCTTTAGACTTCAGTCCAATTTTAAGATGTATGCCGATGACTTGAAAGTTTACCGAGAAATTAATGACGTAAATGACGTGATAGCGCTTCAGGCCGATCTAGATAGCATCCATCAATGGTGTTGCGATAATCAAATGGCCTTAAACACTAACAAATGCTACCATATTAAGTTTTCTAGACGGAAGAGACCCTTTGATGCTACCTATTACATTGACAGAATCGCATTATCTGAGGTTAACACCATTCGCGACCTTGGCGTTATTCTCGATTCGGGGTTGAGCTACCGATTTCACATCGATTCGTGTATTAATAAAGCTTCCAAACTCACAGGTTTTATCTCTAGACAAATGAAAATTTTTAATAATTCTACTGTATCCATTGTTATCTATAACTGTTTAGTTCGTAGCATACTAGAATATTGTTCTACGGTCTGGAACCCTGGTTACACTGTGCATTCGGATAGAATTGAACGTGTCCAAAAACGTTTTCTATACCACCTTACTTATAACAGAAATAAATGTAAACAATTCCGTTCTTACGAAGCTCGTCTTGCATATTTCAAACTGACCTCTCTGAATAAACGACGCAAAATTCTCGATGTAATGTTCTTATTCAAACTCATTCATGGCTTGATTGATGCACCTGACATCCTTGAACGCCTCAAATTTTCGATCCCTCGTCTTAACAGCAGGCTGCGAAATCGTAAAACCTTTGCACTTCCTCCGTGCAAAACAAATCTCGGTCTACACGCGCCTATTTATCGTATGTGCACACTTTATAATGCTATCGGAAATGACATTGATATTTTCTCTGGTTCTGTGGTCTCCGCTAGGAAAGCAGTTAAGTCTTACTTCACATCAATCTAGCTTGTTTTAATTACTTTTATATGTTTATTCATAATTTTATTTTTTTATGTTATAATTTTAATTCAAATACGGAATAGCACCTTTCTCTTTTACGTATGCTGTGTTCACTACTTTAGGATTCATTCTTTCGCATGTACTTTAGTTAAGTTTTTTATGTGTACAAAATATTTGAATGATATCCCGTTTGTGAACCGTAATAAAAAAAAAAAAAAAAAAAAAAAAAAAAACTACCTACAAACAATAAGTACTTATTTCTTCTTGTCAAATTCATTATTTAGTGAAATAGTTATGTATGAGAATCTAATTGTCCAACTCGGTGGATGGAAGGACGAGAGAATGGAGGTAGGTACCTACTTAACTTACGTTTTTATGACGGTGAATGGAGTGAGCTTATCCTATGCTGTTCAGGTATAGGTTATTTTATTATTTTCACGTTACCTACCACACCTGCCATGTAGGTAAATAAGTAGAATACCTAGTTACTTAAACTAACATAAAAATATTAAATTAGGTAGGTAGGTACTTACCTTTGAAGCTTCCAACCGCAGATTTCTGCGCTGGTATACTTTACATGATTTGTTAAATATTCAAAAACCATGAAAGAATCCACCTTAGGTAGATTGTCCGATTGTCCTTTTTCAAAACCATCTTCCAATTTGTTGCTCATTATTATTATTTTTACATTAACACAGAAACAATACGAAAAACCGACAGTGTTCGCCACTAAACACGACTAATGTGAGTGAATGGCGCGCGGGGACGCATCGAATGACGTCATCGGTATCCGCGGGCAACCGCGGGTGGGAGCCGCGCGTTATAAAATCAAGCCCAATAAAATATTAAATCACTTTGCCATTTATGGACGGATTTCAAAAATTCAAAAAGTAGTGTAATCAGAAAATCATGACGCATGCAACATATTAGTTAAAATTAGATTTCCCGTTATGTGACTGATCCTCATTAAACGACACCCATGATGATATTTTGCAAAAAAATTATGTCCGCCATCTTGGATTTCAAAACGTATGTCATTACCGGAATCAGCACCCCCAAAAACCTATTAAACGACACCCATGACGGTATTTTCCAAAAATCCATGTCCGCCATCTTGAATTTCAAAATGGATGTCATTTTCGAAATCAGCACCCCTGAAAACCTATTAAACGACACCCATGTCGGTATGATGGCGGTCGGCTGGTAATATGCTTGGTGACGCTTCGGGCTTCGCCCTACGCGGAGCTCGGCCTTCGGCCTCGCCTCACCTTAAAAATCTAAACTTGTATGGTGGCCATCTTTGATTGGGGGGGAGACGCTCCGGGCTTCGCCCTACGCAGAGTTCGGCCTTCGGCCTCACCCTATACGCGGCTCGCCTCGGCCGTCGGCCTCGCCTCGAGCGTTCGGCTTGGTCTTCGACCTTGGGGAGGGGGGACGCCTTCGGCCTCGCCTCACCACTCCTTGTATGGCGGCCATCTTGGAAAGTGGCGGAATTGACAAACTTACCAGATATTCGGATTCAGCGACCCCAAAAACCCCCGGATACCGAATTTGGTCCGAATCGGAGGATATACCAAAATATCACTTTGGTATGGCGGCCATCTTGTTTTTTTGAAAATCGAAAAAAAATTGTCACCAGTAGACTTTGACCAGGGTGTGAGTCGACCTTTGTTCGAGCACCACCGGTCCAAGTCCAACGGTTCGCCCGGGAAGGTGGGCCGCAACCTGACGAGGAGAAGAATCCGAAGATGTCGAGGTTTTTCCATACTCGACAAAAAATTCTGATCACACTATCCATACATCATTTTCACCTCCCAACCCTCCTTCTGGGAGAACAATTATGTCAGTCAGTCAGTCAGTGAGTCAGTGGTAATGAAGCCTTATATAGTATAATAACTAGGTTTCGCGTGGTGCGCGACCTGCTAAAGCAGGCCGCGAGGCGGTTGTGCTACCCTATTTGTAGGGTCAAAAAAGTTTGCCTTTTTTTTTTTCACGGCCGCCATCTTGTATTTCAAAATGGATGTTATTTTCTTAATCAGCACCCCCGAATACCCAAAAAACGACACCCATGACGATATTTTGCAAAAAATTTATGTCCGCCATCTTGGATTTCAAAACGTATGTCATTTTTGGAATCAGCACCCCCGAAAACCTATTAAACGACACCCATGACGGTATTTTCCAAAAAATCACTGTCCGCCATCTTGGATTTCAAAATGGATGTCATTTTCGAAATCAGCACCCCTGAAAACCTATTCAACGACACCCATGGCGGTATGATGGCGGTCGGCTGTTAATATGCTTGGTGACGCTTCGGGCTTCGCCCTACGCGGAGCTCGGCCTTCGGCCTCGCCCTATACGCAGCTCGCCTCGGCCTACGGCCTCGGCTCGCGCGTTCGGCTCGGTCTGCGACCTCGCCTCACCTTAAAAATCTAAACTTGTATGGCGGCCATCTTTGATTGGGGGGGGGACGCTCCGGGCTTCGCCCTACGCGGAGTTCGGCCTTCGGCCTCACCCTATACGCGGCTCGCCTCGGCCATCGGCCTCGCCTCGCGCGTTCGGCTCGGTCTTCGACCTCGCCTCACCTTAAGAATCTAAACTTGTATGGCGGCCATCTTTGATTGGGGGGGGGGGGGCCGCTCCGGGCTTCGCCCTACGCGGAGTTCGGCCTCCGGCCTCATCCTATACGCGGCTCGCCTCGGCCTTCGGCCTCGCCTCGCGCGTTCGGCTCGGTCTTCGACCTCGCCTCACCTTAAGAATCTAAACTTGTATGGCGGCCATCTTTGATTGATGGGGGGGGGCCATTTCGGGCTTCGCCCCACGCGGAGTTCGGCCTTCGGCCTCACCCTATACGCGGCTCGCCTCGGCCTTCGGCCTCGCCTCACCTTTAGAATCTAAACTTGTATGGCAGCCATCTTTGATTGGGGGGGGGGACGTTCCAGGCTTCACCCTACGCGGAGTTCGGCCTCCGGCCTCACCCTATACGCGGCTCGCCTCGACTTCGGCCTCGTCTCGCGCGTTCGGCTCGGTCTTCAACCTCGCCTCACCTTTAGAATCTAAACTTGTATGGCGGCCATCTTGGATTTGGGGGGAGATGACGCTCCGGGCTTCGCCCTGCACGGAGCTCGGCCTTCGGCCTCGCCTTTTCCGCAGCTCGCCTCGGCCTACGGCCTCGTCTCGCGGCGTGGCGTCGTGGTTCGCCTCGGCCTGCGGCCTCGCCTCACCACTCCTTGTATTGCGGCCCCCCAAATACCGATTTTCGTCCGGATCGGAGCAACTTCATTTCCGGCCGGCATTTCTTTGATCCGCCATCTTGAAAAAAAATTTTGACAGCAACCTGCCCCTCACCCCTTTGTAAAACATTTGTTCGAGCACACCCCACTTATGTCAAACGGTTCCGGAGATACAGCAATAATCATTTTGTATGGCGGCCATCTTGTTTTTGCGAAAATCGAAAAAATGACGTCACCGGTAGAATTCGATCAGGGTGTGGGTCGACCTTAGTTCGAGCGCCACCGCTCCATCTGCAACGGTTCGCCCGAAAAGGTGGGTCGCCACCCGATGAGAAGGTGGATCCGAGGATCTCGAAGTTTTCCCGTACCCTCCGCACCACCCTCTCCACACCCCCCATTCAAAGTTTTCACCTCCCGCCGCTCCATCTGGGAGAACAATTCTGTCACCCAGTCAGTCAGTCAGTCAGTCAATCAGTGAGTGGTATTGTAGCTTTATATAATATAACTAGGTTTCGCGTGGTGCGCGACCTGCTAAAGCAGGTCGCGAGGCGGTTGTGCCTTTTTTTATAAATTTTAAAAAAGTTTTCAATTTTTTTTTGTTTTTCACGGCCGCCATCTTGGATTTAAAAATGGATGTCATTTTCTTAAACAGCACCCCTAAATACCCAAAAAACGACACCCATGACGATATTTAGCAAAAAAATTATGTCCGCCATCTTGGATTTCAAAACGTATGTCATTTTCGGAATCAGCACCCCCGAAAACCTATTAAAGGACACCCATGACGGTATTTTCCAAAAAATCCATGTCCACCATCTTGGATATCAAAATGGATGTCATTTTCGAAATCAGCACCCCTGAAAACCTATTAAACGACACCCATGTCGGTATGATGGCGGTCGGCTGGTAATATGCTTGGTGACGCTTCGGGCTTCGCCCAACGCGGAGCTCGGCCTTCGGCCTCGCCCTATACGCAGCTCGCCTCGGCCTACGGCCTCAGCTCGCGCGTTCGGCTCGGTCTGCGACCTCGCCTCACCTTAAAAATCTAAACTTGTATGGCGGCCATCTTTGATTGGGGGGGACGCTCCGGGCTTCGCCCTACGCGGAGTTCGGCCTTCGGCCTCACCCTATACGCGGCTCGCATCGGCCTTCGGCCTCGCCTCGCGCGTTCGGCTCGGTCTTCGACCTCGCCTTACCTTTAGAATCTAAACTTGTACGGCGGCCATCTTTGATTGGGGGGGGGGGCCGCTCCGGGCTTCGCCCTACGCGGAGTTCGGCCTTCGGCCTCACCCTATACGCGGCTCGCCTCGGCCTTCGGCCTCGCCTCGCGCGTTCGGCTCGGTCTTCGACCTCGCCTCACTTTTAGAATCTAAACTTGTATGACGGCCATCTTGGATTTGGGGGGGGACGCTCCATGCTACGCCCTGCGCGGAGCTCGGCCTTCGGCCTCGCCTTTTACGAAGCTCGCCTCGGCCTACGGCCTCGCCTCGCAGCGTGGCGTCGTACTTCGGCTCGGCCTGCGGCCTCGCCTCACCACTCCTTGTATGGCGGCAATCTTGGAAAATGGTGGAATCGAAAAACTGACCCGATATTCGGAATCTTCGTCCCCCAAACCCCCCAGATACCGATTTTCGACCGGATCGGAGCAAATTCATTTCCGGCCGCCATCTTGGATCCGCCATCTTGAAAAAAAAATTTGACAGCCACCTGCCCCTCACCCCCCTGTAAAACATTTGTTCGAGCACACCCCACTTATGTCAAACGGTTCCGGAGATACAGCAATAATCATTTTGTACAGCGGCCATCTTGTTTTTGCGAAAATCGAAAAAATGACGTCACCGGTAAAATTCGATCAGGGTGTGGGTTGACCTTTGTTCGAGCGCGACCGCTCCATCTGCAACGGTTCGCCCGGGAAGGTGGGTCGCCACCCGATTAGAAGGTGGATCCGAGGATCTCGAGGTTTTCCCGTACCTTCCGCACCAACCTCTCCACACACCCTATACAAAGTTTTCACCTCCCGCCGCTCCATCTGGGAGAACAATTCTGTCACCCAGTCAGTCAGTCAGTGAGTGGTATTGTAGCTTTATATAATATAACTAGGTTTCGCGTGGTGCGCGACCTGCTAAAGCAGGTCGCGAGGTGGTTGTGCCTTTTTTTATAAAATTTAAAAAGTTTTTAATTTTTTTTTGTTTTTCATGGCCGCCATCTTGGATTTAAAAATGGATGTTATTTTCTTAAACAGCACCCCTGAATACCCAAAAAACGACACCCATGACGATATTTAGCAAAAAATTTATGTCCGCCATCTTGGATTTCAAAACGTATGTCATTTTCGGAATCAGCACCCCTGAAAACCTATTAAAGGACACCCATGACGGTATTTTCTAAAAAATCCATGTCCGCCATCTTGGATTTCTAAATGGATGTCATTTTCGAAATCAGCACCCCTGAAAACCTATTAAACGACACCCATGTCGGTATGATGGCGGTCGGCTGGTAATATGCTTGGTGACGCTTCGGGCTTCGCCCTACGCGGAGCTCGGCCTTCGGCCTCGCCCTATACGCAGCTCGCCTCGGCCTACGGCCTCGGCTCGCGCGTTCGGCTCGGTCTGCGAACTCGCCTCACCTTAAAAATCTAAACTTGTATGGCGGCCATCTTTGATTGGGGGGGGGACGCTCCGGGCTTCGCCCTACGCGGAGTTCGGCCTTCGGCCTCACCCTGTACGCGGCTCGCCTCGGCCTTCGGCCTCGCCTCGCGCGTTTGGCTCGGTCTTCGACCTCGCCTCACCTTTAGAATCTAAACTTGTATGGCGGCCATCTTTGATTGGGGGGGGACGCTCCGGGCTTCGCCCTACGCGGAGTTCGGCCTTCGGCCTCACCCTATACGCGGCTCGCCTCGGCCTTCGGCCTCGTCTCGCGCGTTCGGCTCGGTCTTCGACCTCGCCTCACCTTTAGAATCTAAACTTGTATGGCGGCCATCTTGGATTTGGGGGGGGGGACGCTCCGGGCTACGCCCTGCGCGGAGCTCGGCCTTCGGCCTCGCCTCACCACTCCTTGTATGGCGGCCATCTTGGAAAATGGTGGAATCGAAAAACTGACCCGATATTCGGAATCTTCGTCCCCTAAACCCCCCAGATACCGATTTTTGTCCGGATCGGAGCAACTTCATTTCCGGCCGCCATCTTGGATCCGCCATCTTGAAAAAAAAATTTGACAGCCAGCTGCCCCCCAACCCCCTGTAAAACATTTGTTCGAGCACACCCCACTTATGTCAAACGGTTCCGGAGATACAGCAATAAACATTTTGTATGGCGGCCATCTTGTTTTTGCGAAAATCGAAAAAATGACGTCACCGGTAGAATTCGACCAGGGTGTGGGTCGACCTTAGTTCGAGCGCCACCGCTCCATCTGCAACGGTTCGCCCGGGAAGGTGGGTCGCCACCTGATGAGAAGGTGGATCCGAGGATCTCGAGGTTTTCCCGTACCCTCCGCGTCACCCACTCCACACCTCCCATACAAAGTTTTCACCTCCCGCCGCTCCATCTGGGAGAACAATTCTGTCACCCAGTCAGTCAGTCAGTCAGTCAATCAGTGAGTGGTATTGCAGCTTTATATAATATAATAACTAGGTTTCGCGTGGTGCGCGACCTGCTAAAGCAGGTCGCGAGGCGGTTGTGCCTTTTTTTATAAATTTTAAAAAACTTTTTTATTTTTTTTTAACGGCTGCCATCTTGGATTTAAAAATGGATGTTATTTCTTAATCAGCACCCCTGAATACCCAAAAAACGACACCCATGCCGATATTTTGCAAAAAAATTATGTCAGCCATCTTGGATTTCAAAACGTATGTCATTTTCGGAATCAGCACCCCAGAAAACCTATTAAAGGACACCCATGACGGTATTTTCCAAAAAATTCATGTCCGCCATCTTGGATTTCAAAATTGATGTAATTTTCGAAATCAGCACCCCTGAAAACCTATTAAACGACACCCATGTCGGTATGATGGCGGTTGGCTGGTAATATGCTTGATGACGCTTCGGGCTTCGCCCTACGCGGAGCTCGGCCTTCGGCCTCGCCTCACCTTTAGAATCTAAACTTGTATGGCAGCCATCTTTGATTGGGGGGGCCGCTCCGGGCTTCGCCCTACGCGGAGTTCGGCCTTCGGCCTCACCCTATACGCGGCTCGCCTCGGCCTTCGGCCTCGCCTCGCGCGTTCGGCTCGGTCTTCGATCTCGCCTCACTTTTAGAATCTAAACTTGTATGGCGGCCATCTTTGATTGGGGGGGGGGGACGCTCCGGGCTTCGCCCTACGCGGAGTTCGGCCTTCGGCCTCACCCTATACGCGGCTTGCCTCGGCCTTCGGCCTCGTCTCGCGCGTTCGGCTCGGTCTTCGACCTCGCCTCACCTTTAGAATCTAAACTTGTTTGGTGGCCATCTTGGATTGGGGGGGGGACGCTCCGGGCTACGCCCTACGCGGAGCTTGGCCTTCAACCTCGCCTTTTACGCAACTCGCCTCGGCCTACGGCCTCGCCTCGCAGCGTGGCGTCGTGGTTCGGCTCGGCCTGCGGCCTCGCCTCACCACTCCTTGTATGGCGGCCATCTTGGAAAATGGTGGAATCGAAAAACTTACCCGATATTCGGCATCTTCGTCCCCCAAACCCCCCAGATACCGATTTTCGTCCGGATCGGAGCAACTTCATTTCCAGCCACCATCTTGGATCCGCCATCTTGAAAAAAAAATTTGACAGCCACCTGCCCCTTACCCCTTTGTAAAACATTTGTTTGAGCTCACCCCACTTATGTCAAACGGTTCCGGAGATACAGCAATAATCATTTTGTATGGCGGCCATCTTGTTTTTGCGAAAATCGAAAAAATGACGTCTCCGGTAGAATTTGACTAAGATGTGGGTCGACTTTTGTTTGAGCGCCACCGCTCCATCTGCAACGGTTCGCCCGGGAAGGTGGGTCGCCACCCGATGAGAAAGTGGATCTGAGGATCTCGAGGTTTTCCCGTACCCTCCGCGCTACCCTCTCCACACCCCCTATACAAAGTTTTCACCTCCCGCCGCTCCATCTGGGAGAACAATTCTGTCACCCAGTCAGTCAGTCAGTGAGTGAGTGGTATTGTAGCTTTTAAACGACACCCATGAGAGTGTTTTACAAAAAATGCATGTCCGCCACCTTGGATTTCAAAACGTATGTCATTTTCGGAATCAGCACCCCCGAAAACCTATTAAACGACACCCATGACGGTATTTTCCAAAAAATCCATGTCCGCCATCTTGGATTTCAAAAAAGATGTCATTTTCGAAATCAGCACCCCTGAAAACCTATTAAACGACACCCATGTCGGTATGATGGCGGTCGGCTGGTAATATGCTTGGTGACGCTTCGGGCTTCGCCCTACGCGGAGCTCGGCCTTCGGCCTCGCCATACACGCAGCTCGCCTCGGCCTACGGCCTCGGCTCGCGCATTCGGCTCGGTCTGCGACCTCGCCTCACCTTAAAAATCTAAACTTATTTTTATATGGCGGCCATCTTGTTTTTGCGAAAATCGAAAAAATGACGTCACCGGTAGAATTTGACCAGGGTGTTGGATGACCTTAATTCAAGCGCCACCGCTCCATCTGCAACGGTTCGCCCGGGAAGGTGGGTCGCCACCTGATGAGAAGGTGGATCCGAGGATCTCGAGGTTTTCCCGTACCCTATGCGACACCCTCTCCACACGCTCCATACAAAATTTTCACCTCCCGCCGCTCCATCTGGGAGAACAATTCTGTCACCCAGTGAGTCAGTCAGTGGTATTGTAGCTTTATATTATATAATAACTAGGTTTCGCGTGGTGCGCGACCTGCTAAAGCAGGCCGCGAGGCGGTTGTGCTACCCTATTTGTAGGGTCAAAAAGGTGTTCATTCTTTTTTTGGTTTCTCACGGCCACCATCTTGGATTTAAAAATCGATGTTATTTTTAAAATCAGTACCCCCGAAAACACAAAAAAAGATACCCATGACGGATTTTTCAAAAAATGCATGTCCGCCATCTTGGATTTGAAAATAAATGTCATTTTCAGGATCGGAATCCCCGAAAACCTATCAAACGACACCCATGACAGTTTTTCACAAAAAATCCATGTCCGCCATCTTGGATTTCAAAATGGATGTCATTTTTGGAACCACAAACCCCGAAAACCTATTAAACGACACCCATGCCGGTATGCCCGAAAATTTCATATCCGCCATCTTGGATTTTTGGTGGGGAGAATCGAGACGCTCCGGGCTTCGCCCTTCGCGTCACGATTGCCCCAACTAAAATCCAAGATGGCGGATATGAAATTTTCGGATTGCGGTCGGCCGGTAAGATGCTTGGTGACGCTTCGGGCTTCGCCCTACGCGGATCGGCTCGGCCTTCGGCCTTGCCTCGCTCGTTCGACTCGGTCTACGACCTCGCCTCACCTTTAGAATCCAAACTTAAATGGCGGCCATTTTGGATTGGGGGGGGAGGACGCTCCGGGCTTCGCCCTACGCGGAGCTCGGCCTTCGGCCTCGCCTCACCACTCCTTGTATGGCGGCCATCTTGGAAAATGGCGAAATCGAAAATCTTTTTAGATATTCGGATTAAGCGACCCCAAAAACCGCTGGATACCGAATTTGGTCCGAATCGGAGGATATACCGAAATATCACTTTTGTATGGCGGCCATCTTGTTTTTTTGAAAATCGAAAATAAAATGTTTACGTTAGACTTTGACCAGGGTGCCAGTCAATCTTCGTTCGAGCACCACCGGTCCAAGTCCAACGGTTCGCCCGGGAAGGTGGGCCGCGACCTGATGAGGAGGAGAATCCGAAGATGTCGAGGTTTTCCCATACTCACCGGAAGATTCTGACCACACCACTTATACATCATTTTCACCTCCCGACCCTCCTTCTAGAAGAACAATTATGTCAGTCAGTGAGTCAGTGGTAATGTAGCTTTATATAGTATAACTAGGTTTCGCGTGGTGCGCGACCTGCTAAAGCAGGTCGCGAGGCGGTTGTGCTTTTTTTTAAAAGTTTTAAAAAAGTTTTTAATTTTTTTTTGTTTTTCACGGCCGTCATCTAGGATTTAAAAATGGATGTTATTTTCTTAATCAGCACCCCTGAATACCCAAAAAACGACAACCATGACTATATTTTGCAAAAAAATTATGTCCGCCATCTTGGATTTCAAAACGTATGTCATTTTCGAAATCAGCACCCCTGAAAACCTATTAAACGACACCTATGTCGGTATGATGGCGGTCGGCTGGTAATATGCTTGGTGACGCTTCGGGCTTCGCCCTACGCGGAGCTCGGCCTTCGGCCTCGCCCTATACGCAGCTCGCCTCAGCCTACGGCCTCGGCTCGCGCGTTCGGCTCGGTCTGCGACCTCGCCTCACCTTAAAAATCTAAACTTGTATGGCGGCCATCTTTGATTGGGGGGGGGGACGCTCCGGGCTTCGCCCTACGCGAAGTTCGGCCTTCGGCTTTACCCTATACGCGGCTCGCCTCGGCCTTCGGCCTCGCATCGCGCGTTCGGCTCGGTCTTCGACCTCGCCTCACCTTTAGAATCTAAACTTACCGCCATCTAGAATTGGGGGATGGGACGCTCCGGGCTTCGCCCTACGCGGAGTTCGGCCTTCGGCCTCACCCAATACGCGGCTCGCCTTGGCCTTCGGCCTCGCCTCGCGCGTTCGGCTCGGTCTTCGACCACGCCTCACCTTAAAAATCTAAACTTGTATGGCGGCCATCTTGGATTTTGGGGGGGGACGCTTTGGGCTACGCCCTGCGCGAAGCTCGGCCTTCTGCCTTGCCTTTTACGCAGCTCGCCTCGGCCTACGGCCTCACCTCGCGGCGTGGCGTCGTGGTTCGGCTCGGCCTGCGGCCTCGCCTCACCACTCCTTGTATGGCGGCCATCTTGGAAAATGGTGGAATCAAAAAACTGACCCGATATTCAGAATCTTCGACCCCCAAACCCCTCAGATACCGATTTTCGTCCGGATTGGAGCAACTTCATTTTCGGGCGCCATCTTGGATCCACCATCTTGAAAAAAAAATTTGACTGCCACCTGCTTCTCACCCCCCTGTAAAACATTTGTTCGAGCACGCCCCACTTATGTCAAACGGTTCCGGAGATACAGCAATAATAATTTTGTATGGCGGCCATCTTGTTTTTGCGAAAATCGAAAAAATGACGTCACCTGTAGAATTCGACCAGGTTGTGGGTCGACCTTTGTTCGAGCGCCACCGCTCCATCTGCAACGGTTCGCCCGGGAAGGTGGGTCGCCACCCGATGAGAAGGTGGATCTGAGGATCTCGAGGTTTTCCCGTACCCTCCGCGCTACCCTCTCCACACCCCCCATACAAAGTTTTCACCTCCCGCCGCTCCATCTGGGAGAACAATTGTGTCACCCAGTCAGGCAGTCAGTGAGTGAGTGGTATTGTAGCTTTTAAACGACACCCATGAGAGTGTTTTACAAAAAATGCATGTCCGCCACCTTGGATTTCAAAACGTATGTCATTTTCGGAATCAGCACCCCCGAAAACCTACTAAACGACACCCATGACGGAATTTTCCAAAAAATCCATGTCCGCCATCTTGGATTTCAAAATGGATGTCATTTTCGAAATCAGCACCCCTGAAAACCTATTAAACGACACCCATGTCGGTATGATGGCGGTCGGCTGGTAATATGCTTGGTGACGCATCGGGCTTCGCCCTACGCGGAGCTCGGCCTTCGGCCTCGCTCTACACGCAGCTTGCCTCGGCCTACGGCCTCGGCTCGCGCATTCGGCTCGGTCTGCGACCTCGCCTCACCTTAAAAATCTAAACTTATATGGCGGCCATCTCTGATTGGGAGGGACGCTCCGGGCTTCGCCCTACGCGGAGTTCGGCCTTCGGCCTCACGCTATACGCGGCTCGCCTCGGCCTTCGGCCTCGCCTCGCGCGTTCGGCTCGGTCTTCGACCTCGCCTCACCTTAAAAATCTAAACTTGTATGGCGGCTATCTTTAATTAGGGGGGGGGGACGCTCCGGGCTTCGCCCAACGCGGAGTTCGGCCTTCGGCCTCACCCTTTACGCGGCTCGCCTCGCGCGTTCGGCTCGGTCTTCGACCTCGCCTCACCTTTAGAATCTAAACTTACCGCCATCTAGAATTGGGGGGGGGGGACGCTCTGGGCTTCGCCCTACGCGGAGTTCGGCCTTCGGCCTCGCCTCGCGCGTTCGGCTCGGTCTTCGACCTCGCCGCACCTTTAGAATCTAAACTTGTATGGCGGCCATCTTGGAATTCGGGGGGGGACGCTCCGGGCTACGCCCTGCGCGGAGCTCGGCCTTCGGCCTCGCCTTTTACGCAGCTCGCCTCGGCCTACGGCCTCGCCTCGCGGCGTGGCGTCGTGGTTCGGCTCGGCCTGCGGCCTCGCCTCACCACTCCTTGTATGGCGGCCATTTTGGAAAATGGTGAAATCGAAAAACTTACCCGATATTCGGAATCTTCGTCCCCCAAACCCCCAGATACCGATTTTCGTCCGGATCGGATCAACTTCATTTCCGGCCGCCATCTTGGATCCGCCATCTTGAAAAAAAAATTTGACAGCCACCTGCCCCTCACCCCCCTGTGAAACATTTGTTCGAGCACACCCCACTTATGTCAAACGGTTCCGGAGATACAGCAATAATCGTTTTGTATGGCGGCCATCTTGTTTTTGCGAAAATCGAAAAAATGACGTCACTGGTAGAATTGGACCAGGGCGTGGGTCGATCTTAGTTCGAGCGCGACCGCTCCATCTGCAACGGTTCGCCCGGGAAGGTGGGTCGCCACCTGAGAAGATGGTGGATCCGAGGATCTCGAGGTTTTCCCGTACCCTCCGCACCACCCTTTCCACACCCCGCATACAAAGTTTTCACCTCCCGCCGCTCCATCCGGGAGAACAATTCTGTCACCCAGTCAGTGAGTGAGTGGTATTGTAGCTTTATATAATATAATAACTAGGTTTCGCGTGGTGCGCGACCTGCTAAAGCAGGCCGCGAGGCGGTTATGCTACCTTAATTGTAGGGTCAAAAAGGCGTTCATTTATTTTTTTGTAATTTTTTTCAAAAACACATGTCGGACATCTTGGATTTAAAAATGTATGTCAGTTTCGGAATCAGCACCCCTGAAAACCTATTAAACGACACCCATGACAGTATTTTCCAAAAAATCCATGTCTGCCATCTTGGATTTCAAAATGGATGTCATTTTCGAAATCAGCACCTCTGAAAACCTATTAAACGACACCCATGTCGGTATGATGGCGGTCGGCTGGTAATATGCTTGGTGACGCTTCGGGCTTCGCCCTACGCGGAACTCGGCCTTTGGCTTCGCCCTATACGCAGCTCGCCTAGGCCTACGGCCTCGGCTCGCGCGTTCGGCTCGGTCTGCGACCTCGCCTCACCTTAAAAATCTAAACTTGTATGGCGGCCATTTTTGATTGGGGGGGGGACGCTCCGGGCTTCGTCCTACGCGGAGTTCAGCCTTCGGCCTCACCCTATACGCGGCTCGGTCTTCGACCTCACCTCACCTTTAGAATCTAAACTTGCCGCCATCTTGAATTGGGGGGGGGACGCTCCGGGCTTCGCCCTACGCGGAGTTCGACCTTCGGCCTCACACTAAGCGCGGCTCAGCTCGGCCTTCGGCCTCGCCTCACCTTTAGAATCTAAACTTGCCGCCATCTTGGATTTGGGGTGGGGACGCTCCGGGCTACGCCCTGCGCGGAGGTCGGCCTTCGGCCTCGCCTTTTACGTAGCTTGCCTCGGCCTACGGCCTCGCCTCGCAGCGTGGCGTCGTGGTTCGGCTCGGCCTGCGGCCTCGCCTCACCACTCCTTGTATGGCGGCCATCTTGGAAAATGGTGGAATCGAAAAATTTACCCGACATTCGAAATCTTCATTTCCCAAACCCCCCAGATACCGATTTTCGTCCGGATCGGAGCAACTTCATTTCCGGCCGCCATCTTGGATCCGCCATCTTGAAAAAAAAATTTGACAGCCACCTGCTCCTTACCCCCCTGTAAAACATTTGTTCGAGCACACCCCACTTATGTCAAACGGTTCCGGAGATACAGCAATAATCATTTTGTATGGCGGCCATTTTGTTTTTGCGAAAATCGAAAAAATGACGTCACCGGTAGAATTCGACTAGGGTGTGGGTCGACCTTTTTTCGAGCGCCACCGCTCCATCTGCAACGGTTCGCCCGGGAAGGTGGGTCGCCACCCGATGAGAAGGTGGATCTGAGGATCTCGAGGTTTTCCCGTACCCTCCGCGCCACTCTCTCCAAACCCCCTATACAAAGTTTTCACCTCCCGCCACTCCATCTGGGAGAACAATTCTGTCACCCAGTCATCAGTCAGTGAGTGGTATTGTAGCTTAATATAATATATGATAACTAGGTTTCGCGTGGTGCGCGACCTGCTAAAGCAGGTCGCGAGGCGGTAAAGCCTTTTTTTATAAATTTTAAAAAAGTTTTTATATTTTTTTGTTTTTCACGGCCGCCATCTTGGATTCAAAAATGGATGTTATTTTCTTAATCAGCACCCCCAAATACCCAAAAAACCACACCCATGACGATATTTATCAAAAAATGTATGTCCGCCATCTTGGATTTCAAAATGGATGTCATTTTCGGAATCAGCACCCCCGAAAACCTATTAAACGACACCCATGTTGGCATGCCCGAAAATTTCATATCCGCCATCTTGGATTTTTGGTGGGGAGAATCGAGACGCTCCGGGCTTCGCCCTTCGCGTCACGATTCCCCCAACTAAAATCCAAGATGGCGGATATGAAATTTTCGGATTGCGGTCGGCCGGTAAGATGCTTGGTGACGCTTCGGGCTTCGCCCTACGCGGAGCTCGGCCTTCGGCCTCGCCCAATACGCAGCTCGGCTCGGCCTTCGGCCTCGCCTCGCGCGGTCGGCTCGGTCTACGACCTCGCCTTACCTTTAGAATCTAAACTTAAATAGCGGCTATCTTGGATTGGGGGGAGGGGGACGCTCCGTGCTTCGCCCTACGCGGAGCTCGGCCTTCGGCCTCGCCTTATACGCAGCTCGCTTCGGCCTGCGGCCTCGCCTCGCGGCGCGTCGTGGTTCGGCTCGGCCTTCGGCCTCGCCTCACCACTCCTTGTATGGCGGCCATCTTGGAAAATGGCGAAATCGAAAATCTTTTCCGATATTCGGATTCAGCGACCCCTAAAACCCCCGGATACCGAATTCGGTCCGAATCAGAGGAGATACAAAAATCTCGTTTTTGTATGGCGGCCATTTTGTTTTTTTGAAATTAAAAAATTTTGACACCGGTAGACTTCGACCAGGGTGTGGGTCGACCTTTGTTCGAGCACCACCGGTCCAAGTCCAACGGTTCGCCCGGGAAGGTGGGTCGTGACCTGATGAGGAGGAGAATCTGAAGATGTCGAGGTTTTCCCATACTCGACGAAAAATTTTGACCACTCCTCTCATACATCATTTTTACCTCCCGACCCTCCTTCTGGGAGAACAATTATGTCAATCAGTCAGTCAGTCAGTGAGTGAGTGGTATTGTAGCTTTATATAGTATAACTAGGTTTCGCGTGGTGCGCGACCTGCTAAAGCAGGTCGCGAGGCGGTTGTGCCTTTTTTTATAAAATTTAAAAAGTTTTTAATTTTTTTTTGTTTTTCACGGTCGCCATCTTGGATTTAAAAATGGATGTTATTTTCTTAAACAGCACCCCTGAATACCCAAAAAACGACACCCATGACGAAATTTAGCAAAAAATTTATGTCCGCCATCTTGGATTTCAAAACGTATGTCATTTTCGGAATCAGCACCCCCGAAAACCTATTAAAGGACACCCATGACGATATTTTCCAAAAAATCCATGTCAGCCATCTTGGATTTCAAAATGGATGTCATTTTCGAAATCAGCACCCCTGAAAACCTATTAAACGACACCCATGTCGGTATGATGGCGGTCGGCTGGTAATATGCTTGGTGACGCTTCGGGCTTCGCCCTACGCGGAGCTCGGCCTTCGGCCTCGCCCTATACGCAGCTCGCCTCGGCCTACGGCCTCGGCTCGCGCGTTCGGCTCGGTCTGCGACCTCGCTTCACCTTAAAAATCTTAACTTGTATGGCGGCCATCTTTGATTGGGGGGGGGGGGACGCTCCAGGCTTCGTCCTACGCGGAGTTTCGCCTTCGGCCTCACCCTATACGCGGCTCGCCTCGGCCTTCGGCCTCGCCTCGCGCGTTCGGCTCGGTCTTCGACCTCGCCTCACCTTTAGAATCTAAGCTTGTATGGCGGCCATCTTTGATTGGGGGGGTGACGCTCCGGGCTTCGCCCTACGCGGAGTTCGGCCTTCGGCCTCACCCTATACGCGGCTCGCCTCGGCCTTCGGCCTCGTCTCGCGCGTTCGGCTCGGTCTTCGACCTCGCCTCACCTTTAGAATCTAAACTTGTATGGCGGCCATCTTGGATTTGGGGGGGGGACGCTCCGGGCTACGCCCTGCGCGGAGCTCGGCCTTCGGCCTCGCCTTTTACGCAGCTCGCCTCGGCCTACGGCCTCGCCTCGCGGCGTGGCGTCGTGGTTCGGCTCGGCCTGCGGCCTCGCCTCACCACGCCTTGTATGGCGGCCATCTTGGAAAATGGTGGAATCGAAAAACTGACCCGATATTTGGAATCTTCGTCCCCTAAACCCCCCAGATACCGATTTTCGTCCGGATCGGAGCAACTTCATTTCCGGCCGCCATCTTGGATCCGCCATCTTGAAAAAAAAATTTGACAGCCAGCTGCCCCCCACCCCCCTGTAAAACATTTGTTCGAGCACACTCCACTTATGTCAAACGGATCCGGAGATACAGCAATAAACATTTTGTATGGCGACCATCTTGTTTTTGCGAAAATCGAAAAAATGACGTCACCGGTAGAATTCGACCAGGGTGTGGGTCGACCTTACTTCGAGCGCCACCGCTCCATCTGCAACGGTTCGCCCGGGAAGGTGGGTCGCCACCCGATGAGAAGGTGGATTCAAGGATCTCGAGGTTTTCCCGTACTTTCCGCGTCACCCTTTCCACATCCCTCATACAAAGTTTTCACCTCCCGCCGCTCCATCTGGGAGAACAATTCTGTCACCCAGTCAGTCAGTCAGTCAGTGAGTGGTATTGTAGCTTTATATAATATAATAACTAGGTTTCGCGTGGTGCGCGACCTGCTAAAGCAGGCCGCGAGGCGGTTGTGCTACCCTATTTGTAGGGTCAAAAAGGCGTTCATACTTTTTTTGGTTTGTCACGACCGCCATCTTGGATTTCAAAATGGATGTCAGTTTCGTAATCAGCATCTCCGAAAACCTATTAAACGACACCCATGACAGATTTTTTTAAAACTGCATGTCTGCCATCTTGGATTTAAAAATAGATGTCATTTTCGCAATCAGCACCCCAGAAAACATATTAAACGACACCCATGACGTTTTTTGAGAAAAATGCATGTTCACCATCTTGGATTTCAAAATGGATATCATTTTCGGAATCAGCACCCCCGAAAACCTATTATACGACACCTATGTCGGTATGCCCGAAAATTTCATATCCGCCATCTTGGATTTTTGGTGGGGAGAATCGAGAGACTCCGGGATTCGCCCTTCGCGTCACGATTTCCCCAACTAAAATCCAAGATGGCGGATATGAAATTTTCGGATTGCGGTCGGCCGGTAAGATGCTTGGTGACGCTTCGGGCTTCGCCCTACGCAGAGCTCGGCCTTCGGCCTCGCCCTATATGCAGCTCGGTCTACGACCTCGCCTCACCTTTAGAATCAAAACTTGTATGGCGGCCATCTTTGATTGGGGGGGTGACGCTCCGGGCTTCGCCCTACGCGGAGTTCGGCCTTCGGCCTCACCCTATACGCGGCTCGCCTCAGCCTTCGGCCTCGTCTCGCGCGTTCGGCTCGGTCTTCGACCTCGCCTCACCTTTAGAATCTAAACTTGTATGGCGGCCATCTTGGATTTGGGGGGGGGACGCTCCGGGCTACGCCCTGCGCGGAGCTCGGCCTTCGGCCTCGCCTTTTACGCAGCTCGCCTTGGCCTACGGCCTCGACTTGCAGCGTGGCGTCGTGGTTCGGCTCGGCCTGCGGCCTCGCCTCACCACTCCTTGTATGGCGGCCATCTTGGAAAATGGTGGAATCGAAAAACTTACCCGATATTCGGAATTTTTGTCCCCCAAACCCCCCAGATTCCGATTTTCGTCCGGATCGGAGCAACTTCATTTCCGGCCGCCATCTTGGGTCCGCCATCTTGAAAAAAAATTTTGACAGCCACCTGCCCCTCATCACCCTGTAAAACACTTGTTTGAGCACATCCCACTTATGTCACAGGGTTCCGGAGATACAGGGTTCGGGAGAACAATTCTGTCACCCAGTCAGTCAGTCAGTCAGTCAGTCAGTGGTATTGAAGCTTTATATAATATAACTAGGTTTCGCGTGGTGCGCGACCTGCTAAAGCAGGTCGCGAAGCGGTTGTGCCTTTTTTTATAAATTTTAAAAAAGTTTTTAATTTTTTTTTATTTTTCATGGCCGCCATCTTGGATTTAAAAATGGATGTTATTTTCTTAATCAGCACCCCTGAATAACTAAAAAATGACACCCATGACGATATTTTCCAAAAAATTATGTCCGCCATCTTATATTTCAAAATGGATGTCGTTTTCGGAATCAGCACCCCGAAAACCTATTAAACGACACCCATGACGGTATTTTCCAAAAAATCCATGTCGGCCATCTTGGATTTCAAAATGGATGTCATTTTCGAAATCAGCACCCCTGAAAACCTATTAAACGACACCCATGTCGGTATGATGGCGGTCGGCTGGTAATATGCTTGGTGACGCTTCGGGCTTCGCCCTACGCGGAGCTCGGCCTTCGGCCTTGCCCTATACGCAGCTCGCCTCGGCCTACGGCCTCGGCTCGCGCGTTCGGCTCGGTCTGCGACCTCGCCTCACCTTAAAAATCTAAACTTGTATGGCGGCCATCTTTGATTAGGGGGGGGGGACGCTCCGGGCTTCGCCCTACGCGGAGTTCGGCCTTCGGCCTCACCCTATACGCGGCTCGCCTCGGCCTTCGGCCTCGCCTCACCTTTGGAATCTAAACTTGCCGCCATCTAGAATTGGGGGGGGACGCTCCGGGCTTCGCCCTACGCGGAGTTCGGCCTTCGGCCTCACCCTGTACGCGGCTCGCCTCGGCCTTCGGCCTCGCCTTGCGCGTTCGGCTCGGTCTTCGACCTCGCCTCACCTTTAGAATCTAAACTTGTATGGCGGCCATCTTTGATTGGGGGGGGGGGGCGCTCCGGGCTTCGCCCTACGCGGAGTTCGGCCTTCGGCCTCACCCTATACGCGGCTCGCCTCGGCCTTCGGCCTCGTCTCGCGCGTTCGGCTCGGTCTTCGACCTCGCCTCACCTTTAGAATCTAAACTTGTATGGCGGCCATCTTGGATTTGGGGGGGAGACGCTCCGGGCTACGCCCTGCGCGTAGCTCGGTCTTCGGCCTCGCCTTTTACGCAGCTCGCCTCGGCCTGCGGCCTCGCCTCGCAGCGTGGCGTCGTGGTTCGGCTCGGCCTGCGGCCTCGCCTCACCACTCCTTGTATGGCGGCCATCTTGGAAAATGGTGGAATCGAAAAACTTACCCGATATTCGGAATCTTCGTCCCCCAAACTCCCCAGATACCAATTTTCGTCCGGATCGGAGCAACTTCATTTCCGGCCGCCATCTTGGATCCGCCATCTTGAAAAAAAATTTTGACAGCCACCTGCCCCTCACCCCCCTGTAAAACATTTGTTCGAGCACACCCCACTTATGTCAAACGGTTCCGGAGATTCAGCAATAATCATTTTGTATGGCGGCCATCTTGTTTTTGGGAAAATCGAAAAAATGACGTCACCGGTAGAATTCGACCAGGGTGTGGGTCGACCTTAGTTCGAGCGCCACCGCTCCATCTGCAACGGTTCGCCCAGGAAGGTGGGTCGCCACCTGATGAGAAGGTGGATCCGAGGATCTCGAGGTTTTCCCGTACCCTCCGCGTCATCTTCTCCACATCCCCCATACAAAGTTTTCACCTCCCGTTGCTCCATCTGGGAGAACAATTCTGTCACCCAGTCAGTCAGTGAGTGAGTGGTATTGCAGCTTTATATAATATAACTAGGTTTCGCGTGGTGCGCGACCTGCTTAAGCAGGTCGCGAGGCGGTTTTAACTTTTTTTATAAATATAAAAAAGTTTTTAATTTTTTTTTGTTTTTCACGGCCGCCATCTCGGATTTAAAAATAGATGTTATTTTCTTAATCAGCACCCCTGAATACACAAAAAACGACACCCATGACGGTAATTTCCAAAAAATCCATGTCCGCCATCTTGGATTTCAAAATGGATGTCATTTTTGAAATCAGCACCCCTGAAAACCTATTAAACAACACCCATGTCGGTATGATGGCGGTCGGCTGGTAACATGCTTGGTGACGCTTCGGGCTTCGCCCTACGCGGAGCTCGGCCTACGGCCTCGCCCCTCACCTTAAAAATCTAAACTTGTATGGCGGCCATCTTTGATTGGGGGGGGGACGCTCCGGGCTTCGCCATACGCGGAGTTCGGCCTTCGGCCTCACCCTTAGAATCTAAACTTGCCGCCATCTAGAATTGGGGAGGGGGGACGCTCCGGGCTTCGCCCTACGCGGAGTTCGGCCTTCGGCCTCACACTATGCGCAGCTCAGCTCGGCCTTCGGCCTCGCCTCACCTTAAAAATCTAAACTTGTATGGCTGCCATCTTTGATTGGGGGGGGGACGCTCCGGGCTTCGCCCTACGCGGAGTTCGGCCTTCGGCCTCACCCTATACGCTCGGTCTTCGACCTCGCCACACCTTTAGAATCTAAACTTGTATGGCGGCCATCTTGGATTTGGGGGGGGACGCTCCGGGCTACGCCCTGCGTGGAGCTCGGCTTTCGGCCTCGCCTTTTACGCAGCTCGCCTCGGCCTACGGCCTCGCCTCGCAGCGTGGCGTCGTGGTTCGGCTCGGCCTGCGGCCTCGCCTCACCACTCCTTGTATGGCGGCCATCTTGGAAAATGGTGGAATCGAAAAACTGACCCGATATTCGGAATCTTCGACCCCCAAACCCCCCAGATACCGATTTTCGGTCGGATCGGAGCAACTTCATTCCCGGCCGCCATCTTGGATCCGCCATCTTGAAAAAAAAATTTGACAGCCACCTGCCCCTCACCCCCCTGTAAAACATTTGTTTGAGCACACCCCACTTATGTCAAACGGTTCCGGAGATACAGCAATAATCATTTTGTATGGCGGCCATCTTGTTTTTGAGAAAATCGAAAAAACGACGTCACCGGTAGAATTTGACCAGGGTGTGGGTCGACCTTTGTTCGAGCGCCACCGCTCCATCTGCAACGGTTCGCCCGGGACGGTGGGTCGCCACCCGATAAGAAGGTGGATCCGAGGATCTCGAGGTTTTCCCGTACCCTCCGCGTCACCCACTCCACACCTCCCATACAAAGTTTTCAACTCCCGCCGCTCCATCTGGGAGAACAATTCTGTCACCCAGTCAGTCAGTCAGTGACACCCATGTCGGCATGCCCGAAAATTTCATGGCGGTCGGCCGGTAAGATGCTTGGTGACGCTTCGGGCTTCGCCCTACGCGGAGCTCGGCCTTCGGCCTCGCCCTATACGCAGCTCGCCTCGGCCTTCGGCCTCGCCTCACCCTTAGAATCTAAACTTAAATTGCAGCCATCTTGGATTGGGGGGGGGGACGCTCCGGGCTTCGCCCTACGCGGAGCTCGGCCTTCGGCCTCGCCCTATACGCAGCTCGCCTCGGCCTACGGCCTCGGCTCGCGCGTTCGGCTCGGTCTGCGACCTCGCCTCACCTTAAAAATCTAAACTTGTATGGCGGCCATCTTTGATAGGGGGGGGGGGACGCTCCGGGCTTCGCCCTACGCGGAGTTCGGCCTTCGGCCTCACCCTATACGCTCGGTCTTCGACCTCGCCTCACCTTTAGAATTTAAACTTACCGCCATCTAGAATTGGGGGGGGGGGACGCTCCGGGCTTCGCCCTACGCGGAGTTCGGCCTTCGGCCTCACCCTATACGCGGCTCGCCTCGGCCTTCGGCCTCGTCTCGCGCGTTCGGCTCGGTCTTTGACCTCGCCTCACCTTTAGAATCTAAACTTGTATGGCGGCCATCTTGGATTTGGGGGGGGGACGCTCCGGGCTACGCCCTGCGCGGAGCTTGGCCTTCGGCCTCGCCTTTTACGCAGCTCGCCTCGGCCTACGGCCTCGCCTCGCGGAGTGGCGTCGTGGTTCGGCTCGGCCTGCGGCCTCGCCTCACCACTCCTTGTATGGCGGCCATCTTGGAAAATGGTGGAATCGAAAAACTGACCCGATATTCGGAATCTTCGACCCCCAAACCCCCCAGATACTGATTTTCGTCCGGATCGGAGCAACTTCATTTCCGGCCGCCATCTTGGATCCGCCATCTTGAAAAAAAATATTGACAGCCACCTGCCCCTCACCCCGCTGTAAAACATTTGTTTGAGCACACCCCACTTATGTCAAACGGTTCCGGAGATACAGCAATAATCATTTTGTATGGCGGCCATCTTGTTTTTGAGAAAATCGAAAAAATGACGTCACCGGTAGAATTCGACCAGGGTGTGGGTCGACCTTAGTTCGAGCGCCACCACTCCATCTGCAACGGTTCACCCGGGAAGGTGGGTCGCCACCCGATGAGAAGGTGGATTCGAGGATCTCGAGGTTTTCCCGTACCCTTCTCACCACCCTCTCCACACCCTCCATACAAAGTTTTCACCTCCCGCCGCTCCATCTGGGAGAACAATTCTGTCACCCAGTCAGTGAGTGAGTGGTATTGTAGCTTTATATAATATAATTTAATGTACTGATCCCCACCTGCATTAAATAGAGGAGGATACTCTATATTTACGGCTGTGATGTCTAGAGTCCTACGTTGTGAATTACTTTTAGGATTCTCGCAGGTACAAGCAATTTAAAAGTGGGTTTCAGACTTAGAGAGGAAATAAAAGCAAAATCAAGATTAAAACAAAGTTTAATGTGCTTCACATAGTCCAATAAATTACATTTTGACATATTGACACAAAAGGATTAATCTCTTGATTATTCCAATCGAAGCAGGATGAAAGCCGAAGGCTGGGACAACGAGTAGAATACCTAGACAGAGAGATTAATATAAACCCAGGGCATCATTTGGGAGTTCCCCGTTCTGGGGCCCCCAGCCACGCCCCGGAACCTGTCGACGGCGCTCCAAATGACGAGATCCGTCGCCTTGGGGTGACCAACCCGGGGAGACTGTTCGAGTCGGGCATCTTATAGGATCTCCTAGAATCGTTATGTTCTCTGAGCGACAAATCCTCAACTAATACTAGGCCAAACATCGCGCTTCCCTATTTCTCCTGTGAGTGGATTAGACTCCGAACTATAAAGCCAAGTGTCAGAAAGGAAAACCGAATAGTCGCAATCTCTCCTCCCCGCGAAACCTAGGAGCCGTCGCCTGCAGCGCGTCCTTGTATTACCGCAGACTACAGACCCTACGACTGACCACCGAAGTAGTCAGCTGTGATCACGTATACGGGTAGGACAGTATTCCTTGGGGTGGTATTATAAAGCTACCCCGCTCAATTGGACTGAACAACCCCCGCACGCGGTGACCACGTGTCTGTTACTGACAAGCCCTCCCCTAGCGCCTCGGTGAACGAGATTGCGCAACCCCAAGGATAATTTAGCAAATGAGAAGACTGCTCAGCTACATGGTTCTGAGTAGGATGTATAGTCTGTAGAGGTACTTTGTTCAGTGGTTGTGAGGGGCATCTCCTGGTTTCCATAGGTCAACTGTAAAGCAAGAGGGAGCCTACGAAAGCAAACTAAAATCTGACGTTTGCCGCCGATGGTCATCCGTCTTTTGTCGCTACTCGTGTATTGTGCTACACTAATAGCAGCGTCACAATTGCCCTTCGTGAGCCAGTAGAAGAATCGTAGAAGGAGAGATAGGTGCTATGATATAATGTCGTTTTCGGAAATTCAGGAAAACCTAGTCACTCAGGCCTCGCCGAACATCGCGAATCACGAAATAACGATCCTAGTAGACAGAGGGAGAAGGATATAAAATAAAACCTCTAGGCGGATCCTAAACTAGCAGCAAGTCCGTAGTTCTTAAATCGTTTAATAAGAAAGAATAAAATAAAAGCATAACGTTTTGCTAAAGTCAAGTCATAAATAAATAAAAGGAAAAAAATTCAATTTAGAATCCGCCCGAAATTTAAGAACATTCCTATAACTTAATCCCTAAATAAATAAAATCCCTAGTGATCTTAAAGTAGGTTCTACTCACCAGAGTCCAAAATCAAGAACATTTACTCCTAAAATCTGATTGAGAATCCCTTAAGTCAACTTTGGCCTCTTCCATACTCAAGTTCAAAATAAACTGACAACTTCAGTTTATTTCAGTTTGAATTATTCTTTTCACTTTAATGTTAAAATATTGTATAACTATTTAAATTATTAAATTATTTTCATCAAAATTATTAATAGATTATTTAATTAAATATATTAATAAAATGGGCCTCCCTCTTATAGATTTTGTTTTCACTGACACTTCAAAATTTGTTTATATGTCACTCGCAATTTTCTAATTGTAAATGAAATTTAGGGTTTTAAACAAAATTTAAATCTGCTGCTTTCATTGTCCTGTTAATAAAGCTAGTAAAATTATACACTCAAAGGCCCACACTAAGGCTCTCCCCCGTATCGTGGGTTCCCCGGAACAAACACAAAGACAGACACAAACACCCATGACCCGAGAACAAATGTTCGCCCCGACTGGGGACCGAACCCAGGACCCGCCGATCAAGATGCAGCGCCACTACCACTCGACCAAGACGACAGTTTTATTTAAGGGTTTTCTTTATACTGGTGTCTTTCCTACGCTTTTAAATATGAAACTAACCAACAACATTAAATAATATTATCCACTTAGCTGTAAGACCATCCCAGTAGTATTTTCCTTTCAACCATATCCTGTCCTTTTTTGGTCCTTTTTAATTTGCTCCTGCAACCTTATAATTCCGTCAAATCGTCTGTCATTAGGATGGTGACGCTGAAAAAATAAGAACACGAGCAAGACTACCACCCTTATATATTCCCTTAATTTCCGAATCGGAAGTTGGACTTTCTAGCTAATTGCATTCTCTATCCTCGCAAGATCCCCGGATAGCGTCCTCAATTAAGGGACCCGGTAGAACTTTGCAAAAGATAACTAATACAATTATCAACTTGTTAAACCTAAAAAAATCTACTTTCCCAATTACTTCAAATTATTTTTAAAACTCATCACGATTTTTCTATTTTTTTTTCCAAAAAAACAAACCTACTATCTTTCACCTTTTTTCTGACAATCCACATTCTCCGTTGTCACTTTTCTTTTACTTTTTCTTTCAAAGACAAAGCGAGTCATTTAATTCTAAAAAGATTCGATACTCTTACATTAAAACTATTTCTTTTAATAAGTATAATTAGGCGTTTAAGGACGCATACAGCACATTAACTAAATTTCGCGTGGTGCGCGACCTGCTAAAGCAGGTCGCGAGGCGGTTGTGCCTTTTTTTATAAATTTTAAAAAAGTTTTTAAGTTTTTTTTGTTTTTTACGGCCGCCATCTTGGATTTCAAAATGGATGTCTTCTTAAACAGCACCCCTGAATACCCAAAAAACGACACCCATGACGATATTTAGCAAAAAATTTATGTCCGCCATCTTGGATTTCAAAACGTATGTCATTTTCGGAACCAGCATCCCCGAAAACCTATTAAAGGGCACCCATGACGGTATTTTCCAAAAAATCCATGTCCGCTATCTTGGATTTCAAAATGGATGTCATTTTCGAAATCAGCACCCCTGAAAACCTATTAAACGACACCCATGTCGGTATGATGGCGGTCGGCTGGTAATATGCTTGGTGACGCTTCGGGCTTCGCCCTACGCGGAGCTCGGCCTTCGGCCTCGCCTCACCTTAAAAATCTAAACTTGTATGGCGGCCATCTTTGATTGGGGGGGGGGCCGCTCCGGGTTTCGCCCTACGCGGAGTTCGGCCTTCGGCCTCACCCTATACGCGGCTCGCCTCGGCCTTCGGCCTCGCCTCACTTTTAGAATCAAAACTTGTATGGCGGCCATCTTTGATTGGGGGGGTGACGCTCCGGGCTTCGCCCTACGCGGAGTTCGGCCTTCGGCCTCACCCTATACGCGGCTCACCTCAGCCTTCGGCCTCGTCTCGCGCGTTCGGCTCGGTCTTCGACCTCGCCTCACCTTTAGAATCTAAACTTGTATGGCGGCCATCTTGGATTTGGGGGGGGGACGCTCCGGGCTACGCCCTGCGCGGAGCTCGGCCTTCGGCCTCGCCTTTTACGCAGCTCGCCTTGGCCTACGGCCTCGCCTTGCAGCGTGGCGTCGTGGTTCGGCTCGGCCTGCGGCCTCGCCTCACCACTCCTTGTATGGCGGCCATCTTGGAAAATGGTGGAATCGAAAAACTTACCCAATATTCGGAATTTTTGTCCCCCAAACCCCCCAGATTCCGATTTTCGTCCGGATCGGAGCAACTTCATTTCCGGCCGCCATCTTGGGTCCGCCATCTTGAAAAAAAATTTTGACAGCCACCTGCCCCTCACCACCCTGTAAAACACTTGTTTGAGCACATCCCACTTATGTCACAGGGTTCCGGAGATACAGCAATAATCATTTTGTATGGCGGCCATCTTGTTTTTGCGAAAATCGAAAAAATGACGTTACCGTTAGAATTCGACCAGGGTGTGGGTCCACCTTTGTTCGAGCGCCACCGCTCCATCTGCAACGGTTCGCCCAGGAAGGTGGGTCGCCACCCGATGAGAAGGTGGATCCGAGGATCTCGAGGTTTTACCGTACCCTCCGCACCACCTTCTCCACACCCCCCATACAAAGTTTTCACCTCCCGCCGCTCCATCTGGGAGAACAATTCTGTCACCCAGTCAGTCAGTCAGTCAGTGAGTGAGTGGTATTGTAGCTTTATATAATATAATAATAACTAGGTTTCGCGTGGTGCGCGACCTGCTAAAGCAGGCCGCGAGGCGGTTGTGCTACCCTAGTCGAAGGGTCAAAAAGGCGTTCATACTTTTTTTGGTTTGTCACGACCGCCATCTTTGATTTCAAAACGTATGTCATTTTTGGAATCAGCACCCCCGAAAACCTATTAAACGACACCCATGGCGGTGTTTTCCAAAAAATCCATATCCGCCATCTTGGATTTCAAAATGGATGTCATTTTCGAAATCAGCACCCCTGAAAACCTATTAAACGACACCCATGTCGGTATGATGGCCGTCGGCTGGTAATATGCTTGGTGACGCTTCGGGCTTCGCCCTACGCGGAGCTCAGCCTTCGGCCTTGCCCTATACGAAGCTCGCCTCGGCCTACGGCCTCGGCTCGCGCGTTCGGCTCGGTCTGCGACCTCGCCTCACCTTAAAAATCTAAACTTGTATGGCGGGCATCTTTGATTGGGGGGGGGGGACGCTCCGGGCTTCGCCCTACGCGGAGTTCGGCCTTCGGCCTCACCCTATACGCGGCTCGCCTCGGTGGGATCTTTCACAATGTGTGTCTATATATATATATATACAGTTGTGGTTTCATAATATTCTCATTCAATATCAAGCGTCTCCTTCAATTTGAAGATAATGAAATTTGTGAAACAACCATTAAATTTACAAGTCGAGAAAATTTGTCCTGATCTTAAAACCCATACATACCGTCACGGGAAACTCTTACCAAATACTATTCGTTGTATAATTTGTGGTCCATCCAACTGTGGAAAGACTAATCTGATGGTAGGACTTCTTTTACATAGAAACGGATTGCGATACAGAAACGTTTACCTATACGCTAAAACTCTCCATCAATCTAAATACGTTTTTTTGGAAAATGTCTTATATCAGGTACCAGACGTAACATTTGCAAAATATGGAGAAAATGAACACGTCATTAGTCTCCGGAAAGCAAAACCAGATTTCATCATAATATTTGATGATGTGGCTTTAGAAAATCAAAATAATATTAGAGACTTCTTTGCAATGGGAAGACATCGAAATGTTGATTGTTTTTATCTAAATTAAACCTACAGTAAGGTGCCGAAACAACTTATAAGAGACAATGCAAATTTAATTATACTATTTAAACAGGATGAAACAAATATGAAACATGTCTATAATGAACATGTAACAACGGACATGTCATGGACTGAATTTCGAGACATGTGTTCGAAAATATGGAGTGACCCTTTAGTAATAGACAAGAACTCTGAAAAAAATAAAGGTTGCTAGAGAAAAAAAATCGTATCAATTTTTTTTTTATATTTATAGTTTTTGATTAACAAATAGTATTTAAACACATTTAAAATGTAATTTGTCTCATTATTATAAAGTTCACATTGAAACCTTACACGCTCATTTATAATGGAAACCAACTTGAAAAGAAAAGTCGCTGATGCAGCAGAAGCTATCAAGAAAAAAGTTAGCAAAATCAGAAACATAGAAATGGACAACGAAAGAGCTTTAAAAACCATTTTTAAACCGATCTCCGACCCTTTAAATAAAATTGTTCAACAGAAAAGAAGGATCATAAATAAGCCCCCTCTTGTAAACAATAACGATCGTGAAAATGATAAAAATTCTGAAAAAAGTTATAGCAACACTGAAAGTGAGAGGGAGGAAGAAGAAGAGGAAGAAGAGGAGGAAGAAGAGGAAGATGAGGATTTTAAAATTAACAATTTTAAAAATAATGAAAGTTTTAATACTAGCAATGAGTCGTATAAATCAGTTATTGATACAACTGCTTCTCAAAATGTATCTAACTGGTCATTGTCTCCTGAACGTTTTAAAGATGTTCCTTATTGTATTAGGAATGATCGAGGAAAACTCAAGATGGGTGCAACTAATGTTTATATTCCTGAAAACAATAGTTTTATAGTAATAGCAGGTCGTAAATATAAAATAACTCCTGGATTATCAGAATTGCTCATGAAAAAGCAACCCGACTTATCGTTAGTCACACAAGAGGACAAGTCATAGTACAAAATGATGTTAATAGACACAAATGCACATAGACGAGGATATGATGCCAAAAAACCTATTAACAGTTATAAAGGTTCCAAATATAATTTTATTATAAAACCATTATTTAAACAACAACGCAATTATTATGTAAGTACAGGCAGCAGTACTAAAGGCAAAGGTTTATCGTTGCTAAAAAAATGGAAAAAAATACAGATTATGTATACTGGGATGATCCTAATGAATTGGTGGAAAGACTCAAACTTTTGATTGCTTCTCATGATGCTGGTAACACTGGAGTTGAAAATGAAATTATATCTATCTTAGAGGAGTTGAAAGAGGGAGGTATAATTACATAATAAGTTTGTGTTGTCTTCACATTTTTTCATTTAAGTTGAAATTCTCGAATATAATAGTCGTTTAAAATGAATGTGGATAAATTTGGTCATAATGTACATAAAAGGTTACGATTATCAGATATCTTTAATTTTTCTAATAAAAAATGTTAACAACCGAAGATGGAGATTTTGATTTACAGTTTAAACGATTGAAAGGCGTAAAATATCCTTCTTCACCTGATGATGCTGTAAATAAAGAATATGTTGATACAGTTTATAATAAGTTGTGTAGTGAAAAAAGAGTGGAAGAATTAATTGAAACAGCTATAAAACGTTTGCTACTTGACTTCAAGATTCAGTTATTACATGAATTTTACACAAAAGAGGCTATAGATAAAATTTTGAAACTAAAAAATGGAAAAACAAAAAATCGTTAATGAAATTCATAAAGCAGCAAGAAGAAATTTTGACAGAAGACATGTTATACTTAAAGGGATTGATGATTTATGGCGAGCAGATTTAATAGATTTCCGAAATTTGAAACAGTTCAATAAAGGATTTAAATTCATCTTAGTCGTTATTGACTGTTTTTCAAAATTTGTGTGGACTGTACCAATTAAAACAAAAAATAAATTAGATGTGATGTTTGCATTTAAACATGTGCTTTCTACATCTAAAAGATGTCCTCATAATTTACAAACTGATATGGGAACAGAATTTTATAATGAAATTTACAAAAAAATTATGGATTTCCATAAAATTAACCATTACTCTACATATTCTATTAAAAAAGCTTCTATTGTTGAAAGAGTTATCAGAACAATAAAGTCTTGGCTTTTTAGGTATTTTAATTTACATGGTAGTTACAGATGGTTGGGAGAACCTCTCAATGTAGTTGTGAAGAATTACAATAATAGCAAACATCGCAGTACACAATTCAAACCCAAAGATGTTAATAAATTAAAAGAAAAATTGGTCTTGCAAAATTTAAATTGCATGTAAAGAAACAAAAATGTTATTAAAAAAGTTAAATTTAATTCCGGTGATTATGTAAGAATAAGCAAACATAAAAGTTGTTTTGACAAAGGCTATACTCCTAATTCGCTCAAGCATGCTCAGTGCTCGCAAAGTTAGGAGAGAGTGACACCACGATAACCTCCCGCAAGATTAGTATAGACGCAATGGTGGTTGGACATGCCAAAGGAGCAGTCTCGGATTACAATGGCTGTATAAAAACCTCAGAAATACATGAGATAGTGGTGTACGAAGATAGGGGTGAAAACCTGAACTTCCTCTTACCACATGCACCGAACACTGAGACATCCAACGGTAACCCCATTGCGGGAACACTTAGCGGATCCGAGAGGTTACAACAAAAGATAGCCCAAGCCAATCAAAAGACGCAGCAGAAGCGAAAAGATGTAAGCATCAAGGGAAAAAGCATGATAAGCACAATACTTAATGCAATAAATGCTGCAATTACCAATATCCCCGGCGTTCTCAGGAAAAAAAAAGATACAATGACCACGTCAGAAAGACAAGCAGCAGCAGTTGAGCTGTTCACGAGAAGCCCTCCTAAAAGACATCCAGTAAACCCCCCTTCCATCCGAACAAAAGCCGATATGGGGCAAGTAGATCCGCCTGTTGTGTCCCTCCTTTAATAATAAGATCGATATTATATCGGCTCGCTGAGCGCATGCACCGCATGGCGGAACGTCCTCACTCGCTCCCGGTCGGCTTGCCACTGCCACCGCGCGCCCGCCCCCCGCCGGTGCATCGCACGAGACGACAGATACACTACATCCCTTCCTTATCATTTATTTTTTAAATATTATTTTTTTTTATTTGATAGTTATTCATGAATAATAAATTACGATTTAATTAATTGTCTTTATTCTCACTTCTAATTGAAAACAACTACTTACGGAATTAAGTTATACCTACACAAAGTAATCCCAGTTGTTAGTGAATTAAACTCTTTAAGCAATGAAAATATTCAACCAGAGTAATCAACAATCAACTTGTGTTTTCCTTCAACTCTTTTTTATTTATTTATTTTTAATTTTTAATTTTTTACTGATTTGATTAGTGTCATAACCTTCATCTTCGATATTTTCACTTTGTTCTATACAATATTCTGTCCGTCTAAAACCGTCCTCTGACCTTCTACCTTCTTTAGGTGTACCTATCACGTTTCGTCTAATCAAAGTCCCAGTCTCATCGTTTCTTAGTTGAACGTCTCCGTTGTATTAGATTCTACAGTATGAGTCGTCGGTTCGAAATGTATACTCAATTTATTGTTTTGTTTTATGTTCTTTATATTGGTATATACCTTGTCACCTGCTTCCAAATGATATTCTGCAGCACGTCTCTTCCGATCAGAGTATTGTTTCCCTTTTTCTTTTCGCCTTCAATGCTAGCTGCCTCTAAGTGAATGTACAATCCTCTCTTCCACTTCATCCATCGTACACTGATAGAGGTATCTTCCCCACCGTAATCAAATTTGTCCAATGTATACGGTTGTGCCATTTTGTTAGACGCCTACTTGGCTCAAACTCACTCAAACTCAAAAGTGTTGATTTTCATGGAACCTTACACAAAGTTTTGTTCAATTTTCTCAAATTTCAAAGGTTGAACACTAATGGGAATCCCATTATAGAAGCACATACACCGACCCACAAAAAGCCTGTTACTTTGTGGAGACAACCGTCCCGCAAATCCAATCCATGCTTGCCTCGTAGTGTATACCAATGTTTGCCTATCACAATCCCTCCCGAACACCCGCAATTTTTTTTTAATATGAAAAACATATACTGGGACGCAAATGTCAATACATCCACTTTCCAAATCCAATTCCAAGAGACATTCCGGGCCCCATCCGATATATAAATATAAATCGCGCGAACAGCCCCTTTCCGCAGAACAAAGATCCTAATAATGTCGGCAGCTTTATCCCACAGTAAAATACCATATGACATTATAGGCTGTGAAAGTAACCAAAACACACGATTCCCGCGGCCTCAACATCCGACAACAGCTGACGGATCCTTTCAACCACGCAAGCCGCCAAACTGAGTACCGAGAGTTCCACATACTCGTAAGTACTATAGCTTTACCTGTAGATTAAATTACTAAGACGTTGCAGTTAGTCTACAAACCCGCAGGTGGACAAATAAATAATAAGACTCAGTTCACATAAATAGTGAATACAGATATTTCAAAGAGGGTAGACAGGGAAATTTAAGACAAGAGAACATTTTATTTTTGTATGTAGTTTTATTCAACTAGTAAAAGGGTATGTTAATGGAATTTACACGTTTGAAGATAATGAAATTTGTAAAACAACCACGCATACAGATATTTTGAAAAGGGTAGGTAGAGAAATTTAAGACAAGAATACATTTTATTTTTATTTTTAATAGTTATATTAAACTAATAAAAGTCGAATTTACTTTTCACAAATCGAAAATAATTTTTTACTTAAGAACTTATTATAATGTATATTGTATTCTACTGTCAGCTACTGTTTACTGTTGTCATCTAATGCCCACTATTGTCAAGTATTGACTTGTTTTCTTCGAAATGCATGATGTCAAAATAATTCTCTGAATCAAACTCATGGAAATATCTTTTTGAAATAGGTGTATAAAGTTATGTATACGTAAAGGTTAAATGTAATGCAGAACGTTTTTTGTAAGTTTCATAATTGTCATTATAGGATGAACGTGCCCTAAGTTGTATTAGTCGATTGAGAAGTAAGTATCAGATTCTTTTCCACGGTTCATGGGAAAGTAGTGATTTGCTGTCGCAAACTATTTCTAACAGCAGAAGTTACTTTTGCTGACTTTATTAATTTTCAGGGATAGTAAACATTACACGGTTTTATAAATTTTAAAAACCTAACATTTTGTTCTAACATAATGTTTGCATATTAATTATTTATTAAAGACATTTTTGAATACGTAAGATACCAAAATTTACTAATATCTATCTATCTATATCGATACTTCGGGGAAGAAAGGTCGTAAAAGCCATTTTGGCCAAAATGAGTTAATAATGCAGTTTTGTTCAGAATTTCAAGCTCTATCGATCTGTATATTTAAAAAATCGATATTCGCAAAAATGATGGCTTTTACTACCAAAATTTTTAGAATGAAATGGCTTTTACTTCCAGGATTTTTCAGTCTAAACTACATTTTTTCAATAATATTGGTGTATGTGACAACTTAGTTTCTCCTTTGATTAAGTAAAGGACGTATAAGCCAACAATTTCACCACACCAGGTCGTAACTCACAACATCGTTGTAATCTCGGCTTTTATAACCCTCTGAATAAGCTTAATTGAACAGAATGTGACTTTTACACCATTCATTTACTTTCATTTATAAACAGAAGTGCGAGTTACGTCCCGGTTATTTGATTGTTGTAGTTGTTTTTTAAGAATCTCTTTTGTTTTTGTGATAAGGTATAGTTTCCTTTTGATAACTTAAGATAGTTTGAGTGAGTATAGCTCACGTTAACACAAATTTAAAATGAATAGTCACGAAAGAGATAGATATATTTTCGTCGCAATTGCAATTTTTTAGCGGTACATGTTGTTGCAGCAGGCAACGCTGTTTTACTATCTGATAATCCAATTTTTGATTACGAAAATGAACAGAAAGAAGAAGAAGCTAGACTCCTTGCAGAAAAGGAAAAATATAGTACAGTCATTGGAACAACGCCCCCGACGATCTCCTCAAAGTTAAATTAAAAATATAATATAATAAACCGTAATATACCATATAATATAACAATCGTAATAAACAGTAAGTTCCTGCCTACTTAAATAATCATGATTTTGTGGAATATTTATAATAGGTGCTATAATAACATTACAAAAGAAAGAAGAGAATCACTATTCACTTTCTTTTGGAGCATAAACTATCAACGTTGCAGAGACTGGCTCATTATTTAATCTCGTAAGAAAGATATAAGCCAGAAAGAGAACCGATTCTCCTGTCAGTCATAGAAGTAAAACTTACATATTACTTTTGTTTCTTACGTTTTTGATTTGCTACTAAATATATAGGACATTGAATTGAACATAATAGCTCTATGGCGCAATAATCAGATATGTGGGTGACGTGTTTAATTTACTTTTATAGCTACCAAAACGAACTTGAGAAGAAATTTTGGAGCAAGACAAGCTTAGACTGCGAATGATCGTGATCTATACACATTTTTTATTTAAACATGGCATAAACCATGTACATGCCATGTTTAAAGACTTAGGTACTGTGGTCGAGTTGTTTCCCGTACTGACACGCCTGTACTATCTCTCCCTCAAGACAAAAACCGTACTTAAGTCCTAGAAGCTTGCTAACGTGTAACTAGTGCCCAAAAAGGGTAGGCTTTCCGACCCCTTTAATTATCAACCTATCGCCATCACCTATAGCTGACATTCTGAGTGAATGGTCGATCCAAGTAGTTATCGATAGCTGCTCCTCGACCTGATGGCTATTGATGCCGGAGTTTCTCAGGGGTTCGTTCTCTCTGCGACCCTTTTCCTGCTGTGTGGATGAAATTGTCTCAGAGAGGAGAGCACTAGTAGAGCGAATAAACTCAACCTTAAGTCTTGTCTCCCAATGGGGTGACAAAAATCTGATTAGTTTGAACGCAACCAAAACACAGGCGTGTCTGTTTTCTGGTCAACGGAGTCCGTTTAATCTGACTCCTACTTTCCGAGGTGCATCTGTTCCTACAACCATCGAGCTTGAATTTCTTGGCATGAAATTATCTATCAATTTCAACTTCGGCACCTCCATAAAGTCCAGAGCCCAAATCGCGGCCAAAAAGATGGGCATCCTTAGATAAAGTTAAGCGGTACTTCTCGCCCGATCAACTCCTGTCCCTTTATAAGGCACAAGTACCATGGTTTTTGGAGTATTGGCTTTGGGATAATTCAGCCAAATACCAAATAGACGCATTGGACTCGGTGGATCGCAGAGCCAGAAGACTCATCTGTGATTAAAAGCTGGTTGAAAATAAACAACAAAGCCTAGTTCATAAACGCAAAGTACTTTGCCTATGTAATTATTACAACATTTACTTTGGAGAGTGTGCACAAGAGCTCCGTGAGGTAATTCTTCTATCGGATTTCCAGATACTACAGTGCAGGGTACCAGATACTTACCTTGTCGAGATGCCGCGGATCCGCACTGAGCACTTTTCATCATCTTTTATATTGTGCACTGCCAAGGAATGGAATTCCCTGACTGTTTCTGTATTTCCGAGCTCATATAACCTTTAAAGTTTGAGTGAATCTCTTAAAAGTTCGAATGAATAGGCATTTTCGGGGTGAAGTTGCTACACCCTCAACCGCATCTTCACCTTTGTGCTAGATTGTGGCCAAGAACAAATCCCTTAATAAATCTTTGCGCGCTTCTTAACTAAAAATAAAATCTTTATAATACATAATTTAATAGAAGTACGTTTAATTACTCCAGCGTTTTTTTGTAGTTAAAATGATAAATGTAAAAATCTTATATGATGATAAAATAAATCTAAGATAGGATAGCATTTTTCTCATTCTTGTCGCAGTTAATCTAATTATCTTGACGGCCATAACTTTGATTCTTAATAAATCCCAAATAAAAAAGTTGTTTGAGGGCCAAATACATATATTTGTGTAATTTTAAATTTTTACTAAGTTTTTTGCCTATACGAAGAAAAATATGAAAAACAAACATCGTACCTGTAATTATATGGAGAACACCTTGCCGCGAGAATGACCGATTTATAACAAACATTTGTTGAAAATCACTATATTTACAATTTGCGTTTATTTTCATAAAAAAATAATTAAATAAAACCTAAAATATTACTGTTATATGAATAAATAACAAAAATGCAATGTTTACATTTATAAATTATGTCTAAATATAATGTTTTACGACATTCTAAAATCACATTAGGGGTTTTTACGCCCGAATTCACACCATACCACTTCCGTAATGTCGAACGTAAAGGACATTTAGTCAGAAATTTTGGGGCGTAACTCAAACCTAACTTTTAAACCGCAAGGATATTTTAAATTTATTCTTTATGTAGCTAAAGAATATCACAACATAAGGATATTTCACTTTATAAAATTACAATGGCTATAAAAACCAAAAAGATATGTGGATTTTTCAAAAAAAAGTTTTGTTTTTTGCCTCTCCTGTAAAATGGCATTTTGGCTTTTACGACCTTTCTTCCCCGAAGTATCGATATAATACAAGAAGTTTTATAAAAAAAATTTTTGTTTTATTTTTTCACTGCAAAACATGTAACTTTTCAATTATTAGGTTTCCCGTAAATACTTACTAGTAAATACATACTATTAAGTTTGGTACCTGTACAACCAATAAAATGTAGCAATATTATTATTTTTTTCCATGAGTTTGCGATCCCTGACAAATTTTGCTTACTACGGAAAAATTACAGGATAAATACCACAAATTAATTTCTAAAATTCATTCACTTTGTGTAAAGCTGTTCGTGCTTCCGAACCTTTCGCTCGTGCTTATCAAGTGTCGTTTAATTTTAAGAATACGTGCTGTGGTACTGTGCGCTTATTTCAACAAAACTTCATTTTATGCGGATCCCGTGCATCAGAATAATGTATGTAAGTTCGAAATAACTTAATTTTAAAAATACCTTCCTAATTTTATTTAAATTTTGAGTAAAGTGATTTAGTTTGACTTTCTTTTTTAACCCTGTCATAACCGATATTTTCAATTTGTTTTTCTCTATTACAGGTCTGAATCAAACTACAAACGTACCAAACACGAGAAGGCTGAGACCGACTTCTTCGATTCAGAAGACGAGGGTGCAAGGTAAATATTTTACTCTACTTAAAGCAAATAAATGTTTTAGTTTATACGATATTTCCCTTTACCTTAATGTTTTAGTTTAGTTGTCTCTCTTATTTTCTAAACACCTTCATAAACCGTGATCACAAATTACTTATGTTGAAATTTTTTAAATTATAAATCGACTTTTCTAAGTTTAAAGACTAATATATTTTTTTTCTTTTCTCAGTGCTAAGAAGAAAAACAAGCCAGGCCCGAAGACCTGTGCTTCCAAAGCAGCTACCCCGTCACGCGCACCGTCCAAGTCGTAGTCAGAAAATCCGGCTAGCTGGCTGTCGGACAGCGAGGACGAGACACAAGCACGACAGAAGGCGCAGCAGACGCCGTCCATTTACTCAAAGCGCGTGGCTGATGGTACGATACGGAGAAAAGCGTTCCTTAGTGGTAGTTTGATAGCGGAGTTACGACTCTACAACTGCGCAGAAATAAAAGATCTCGAGGGATTGGATAGGTGCGAGAAAGCATTCGTATGGCTCCGCTATCAGGGCGATCAACAAGATCCCGAGTTTTTATTACTGAAAAAGTTTATTAAGGGGGCTAAAGAAAAGTTTACTGAAGAAGGAACGTTTTACCAAGCAAAAAAGAAAAAGTAGGTAAAAGTTACACCTTGTTCGATTCGAAAATACTTTCTTACTAGGTTTAATTTTTTATTTTTTGGATTTAAGATTTGCGTGGTTAAGCGTTCTTTTCTTTATTTTAATTTTATGGTTAAATACTATTACGTATGCGGGTATATTCTTATTTTAGTACATTTTATTTAGTAGTGTAGGTATTTTGTGTTAGGATTAGGATATATTACTTGTGCGTTGCTTATAATAGTCTTAAGGTTTTGGTCAATAAATCAATATTTTAATCATTTTAAGTTTATAATTTACAGTCTAATTCTGTTAGATAGGTAACTAAAACAATCTTCACCCGCTTGTTCAGACAATTCTCATAATGACACATTCAATATTTTGTTCAGTTTGTGATATTTCGATTAAAAGTAAAGTGTTCTCTGCTCACCTTAAAAGTATTTTGCATAAAGATAATAGTTCAATCAATGAAAGTGATGGCATTGACAAAATTATTGCATCATATCGTGTACGAGGTGAAAAAACGAACCAACCGCTACCACCAAATGAGTTTTTGATTAACATTCGTAGACATGTACGCAAACTCCTTACTACTCGCGTACAAACTCATACAAACTTGAAAGTCAATTTTGAATTGTTCGCTGAGTTTTCATTACCCAAAATTCAAGACAAGGTTTCGATCTTTTGCCACAGAAAATATAATTTTGCATCGAAATTTCGACTTTAAAACCTTATATTAAAAAGTTATTGAAAACATTAGTAGAAAAGTGGAAGAGTTTGAAGAAAAAGATAGTGGCTGGGCCTTTATTCGAAACCTTTACCTTGAAGTGAATATGAACAAATACAATCCGATGAGAGCTTCCAGCTTTATCGATTTGCCTAAAAATATAAAGAACAAACGTGCTTGCATTAATATTAGAAACGCTGACAACTTTTGTTTCCTATGGTCGATAATGGCTGCGTTATTTCCGGTTAAGAACAACGGTCACCGTACGTCTTCGTATCCACACTTTGAAACCGTTCTTAATACGAGAAACATGTCTTTCCCTGTAGAATTCTCAGACATAAAAGTATTTGAAAAAAATAATCCAAAGATAAGTGTGAATGTTTACGGTCTCAAAAATAATAAAAATATAGTAGGTCCCTTGTACAGAAGTGAATCTCGAAAAAACATCACATTAATCTTCTGTTTTTAGAAGACAATAATCGTTCTCATTACTGTCTTATTAAAGATTTGCCTAAATTGCTTCGTCAACAAGTAACAAATCACCATGCAAAGTTATATTTTTGTGATGATAGCATTTTATTTTTTGATACTTTAAAAAAATTTAAATCTCATACTTGTGGGCAAGTGAAAACAATTCTGCCTGAGGCAGGAAGTTTTATTCAATTCAAAAACTATGAACGAATGCAGGATATGCCCTTCGTTATCTATGCTGACTTCGAATCTCTGCTGAAGCCCGTTGAAAACAATGCTGATAACACATCTAGTTGTACAACATCTTTACAGCAACACGTGCCAGCTGCTTTTGCTTATTATATAGTTTGTTCATATGATAGTTCACTTAACAGGTATGTTACTTATCGAAGACCAGATTGTGTTGCAAAGTTTTTACATTCACTTCAATCCGATGTTACGAAAATCTATGAAATATTACAAACCCCTGTGCCAATGACATTCACGGAAGAGGATTTGATTAATCATACTAACGCTGACTTATGTTTCCTTTGCGATAAAATACTATTTGATGATAAGGTTCGAGACCATTGCCATCTTACGGAACGTTATCGCGGAGCTGCTCATTCGTATTGTAATATCCGATTTCGCTTGCCTAAACTGGTCCCAGTATTTTTC